>JAOTOL010001357.1:320000-753672 GCA_034440575.1 Imbricaverruca yamaguchii | reverse complement strand
TGTTAGCGACTTATTCAGCGACGGATTCAGCGACGGATTCAGATTTCCTTCAAAACCGGTGTATAGGTCAAATACAGCACGCTGAGCACGAATATGACCATCATTTGGCCGGTCAAGGTCAAATTCGAGGTCAAATTCAAGGTCAAAGGACGGGGTACCGCATAACGTCCCGAATTTACCGCACGATCGTCTCTAAATTGGTGCCAGATGATAGCCAGGCCTGATGTCTAGCGTCCGTCAAGGTGACCTGACCAATGACCTTTGACCTTGGGGGTCATATTCAGGGTCAAAGGACGGGGTACCGCATAACGTCCCGAATTTACCGCACGATCGTCTCTAAATTAGTGTCAGATGATAGCCAGGCCTGATGTCTAGCGTCCGTCAAGGTGACCTGACCCATGACCTTTGACCTTGGGAGTCAAATTGAAGGTCAAAGGACGGGGTACCGCATAACGTCCCGAATTTACCGCACGATCGTCTCTAAATTGGTGCCAGATGATAGCCAGGCCTGATGTCTAGCGTCCGTCAAGGTGACCTGACCCATGACCTTTGACCTTGGGGGTCAAATTCAAGGTCAAAGGACGGGGTACCGCATAACGTCCCGAATTTACCGCACGATCGTCTCTAAATTGGTGCCAGATGATGCCAGGCCTGATATCTTGCGTCCGTCAAGGTGACCTGACCCATGACCTTTGACATTGGGGGTCAAATTCAAGGTCAAAGGACGGGGTACCGCATAACGTCCCGAATTTACCGCACGATCGTCTCTAAATTGGTGCCAGATGATAGCCAGGCCTGATGTCTAGCGTCCGTCAAGGTGACCTGACCCATGACCTTTGACCTTGGGGGTCAAATTCAAGGTCAAAGGACGGGGTACCGCATAACGTCCCGAATTTACCGCACGATCGTCTCTAAATTGGTGCCAGATGATAGCCAGGCCTGATGTCTAGCGTCCGTCAAGGTGACCTGACCCATGACCTTTGACCTTAGGGGTCAAATTCGTTAGCGACTTATTCAGCGACGGATTCAGCGACGGATTCAGATTTCCTTCAAAACCGGTGTATAGGTCAAATAGAGCACGCTGAGCACGAATATGACCTTCATTTGGCCGGTCAAGGTCAAATTCGAGGTCAAATTCAAGGTCAAAGGACGGGGTACCGCATAACGTCCCGAATTTACCGCACGATCGTCTCTAAATTGGTGCCAGATGATAGCCAGGCCTGATGTCTAGCGTCCGTCAAGGTGACCTGACCCATGACCTTTGACCTTGGGGGTCAAATTCAGGGTCAAAGGACGGGGTACCGCATAACGTCCCGAATTTACCGCACGATCGTCTCTAAATTGGTGCCAGATGATAGCCAGGCCTGATGTCTAGCGTCCGTCAAGTTTTTATTTTCCTTTTTTTTTTTTTTTTTGGGTTTAATTTTAGGTTAAAGGACGGGGTACCGCATAACGTCCCGAATTTACCGCACGATCGTCTCTAAGTTGGTGCCAGATGATAGCCAGGCCTGATGTCTAGCGTCCATCAAGGTGACCTGACCCATGACCTTTGACATTGGGGTCAAATTCAAGGTCAAAGGACGGGGTACCGCATAACGTCCCGAATTTACCGAATTATCTGTTTTTAGGTTGCGATATAAATATTCGATTCTTGATATAGGACCATGTGACTTTCGTACGTAAAAAACTTGTTTGGTAAGTGCACAGTATACTTCGAGCTGAATTCCTCCGATCTGAACATGCCATGCCATTTTTAATTATCACAAACAAGTCACATCGCACCGGTGTAACCTGTTACATGACAAAGCATGGAAAAACTACAACCACTCTGTTCATGTCTCCGTCTAGAACCATCACGTGTCTTCGCTCTGGTTTGACCACCATCATTGACTCACTCTTTCTTTCATACTAATTGACGCGCCTGTCGTCATATTAATCATCAACTTGTTTGGTAATTGTACAGTATACTTCGAGTTGAATTCTTCCGATCTGAACATGCAATGCCATTTTTTATTATAAAAAAAACAAGTCACATCGCACCAGTGTAACCTGTCACACGACAAAGCATTGAAAAACTACAGCCACTCCGTTCATGTCTCCGTCTAGAACGCGAGTTACCATCACGTGTATACGCTCTGGTTTGTCCACCATCATTGACTCACTCTTCATTTCATACTAATGATAACTTTAGCTAAAAAAATAGTCTTCCTCGATGGAATAATGATGACCCTTTCACTCGTGTCAGAAGACGGTGACTTCGAAGGCATTTCACTATACGAAAGGGATCCCTTCACAGTTCGACGTAAGTCTAAATTATCCAGCCTGGGAATGGACTCCCATCACTGGCCGTCAGGGAACACCTTGTATGGGTTCATGATGGCGTTTGGGTTCAACATATTCTTCACCATCCTCATCAGCTTCATCTCCACCGGGTCCTTGCAGTGCGCGCCCAGGTTCCTGAAGACGGGAGGAAGGAGTGAATGTACGAAACAGGAGGACCGGTCATTCTCACCACAGCCAGGTCTTGCCACCACAAAGTGGGTCCCACCCAAATGAGACTCGTTATTGCTAAGGCAGGCTTACTCGGGGGCCTCTGCTAACTCACTGAATCCCTTAATGGGCGCTACATTGGATAATGCGTACGCCGCTCATATAGGTTGTAGGCATTATGACGACAGGCGCGTCCTCTTTCGCCCCGACGGCTACCCCCCCCCCCCCGCCTCCCTTCTCCTTTGTCTTGTTCTGGTCCGCGCTTCATGCCACCTCAATACAACGGTCTTTCCGATCACCGGGGCGAAGAACTCTCTCTCTCTCTCTCTCTCCCTGCAACCCATCAGAGACCCCGCGAGGTACCGCTGCGTCGGCGGACTTTGTCCTGCCGTACTCCCCGGACCCAGGGAGTGGTTGTAACTGGAGCACTCTGTGCCACTGTGACAAATGACGGCTCCGTCCCAGAGAGGGGCTCCGATGACGGTCATTTGAGGCCGGGTCCGGCCTAAGCGGGGGACCGAGTGAACACCGTGTAGGAACCGGGCACCCGCCGTGAACTGAACCCGAGTCGCGCGCGCTGAAGGCGAGCATGCTACCAACCGCGCCACGACGTCCCCCTAGGGGCGAAAAACTCCCCCCTCCTCAAAAAAACCAATGCACACTTAGATGCGAACAACACGGCCGTTCTTACGTCATCAGAAGCTGGCAAACAGTTTGATACGTCTGTCACCTTTCCTTCCCTCCCACATCCTCCCATGTGTTACCTGCTCTTGAATCCGCAGCTGAGTTCGGCAGAGACGGCTCCTCCTGCGGCTGTGACCTCGTCTGTGATGAGCCGGTCAGCTTGTCCAAGGTGGCTGCGCTTAAGGACGGGGACTGCAACGCCACGTGCATGCTTCCATCCAACAGGTGCCCGAAGCTTGCCACCTGGAGATGGCAAGGAATGGTGATGAGTCGTTGTACCGTACTCCTTACCCCATCATTTCCACCTCAATGTTTCTACTTTTCTGATGTCATCGCCGTAACGGCCTTGGGGCAAAATGGGATGACGTCTCACACACAGAAATTTGAGCAACTAGGAAATGTAGTTTAGATAAGTCGTTATTCAATGTTGTGGGTTTTGTTGGAACACCACGCCTCCAGTCCAACCCTGGCAGGACCCTTGCAACACCCAGTGTCATAAAATCCCAAGATGTGGACACGAAAATGGAGTGCCATGGGGGGAGGGGTAATAATAAATATTTTCAAACGCGCGTTCCTGTGCCGATTGGCGCGGCCTAAAGCCCAAATTGGTAACTCAAAACCTAATTACCAATAATAATAGCTACCTCTTACCAAACGTTCAACCTTCCATGTTCCCACCAGAATCTGCCTACATTCTCTCACCAGAATCGGCCACTTTTGTGATGTCGCCGCCGACGCACATGCGGAGCTTCTCGATCAAGGGGTATTGCTTGCCGCGCGGCAGCGAGACGTCCGTAGTGGTAGACGTCAGGATCCGGCCGTTGATGTTCCACAGCCGCTGCCGAGACGAGCAGACGCGGCGGGTGAGATAAGAGGACGGAGGAGAATGACAGGAACCAACGGACACGGAATGTTTCTCATTAAGGTTCCAGATGTAGTGTTAGACGGTTAGATGAATCCCGAAAGTATAGGCACTAGTGATGCACCGTTGCAACGTGTCGAGACAAGTAAGGGTATTTGGGGAATCGAATATATCCGACACTCATGGTATGAAGCAGTGAACCATGAATAAGCCATGAATAGAACATCAGGCGCGGATCCAGGGGGCGCTAGGGCGCACGAGATTTCCAACATTGCGCCTCCCCCCCTGACCGAAATTCTGGATCCGCGTCTGAAGATGAACACGCAAAAGGTACCTATAATTCATTAACGTCGAACAATGCTCGTTTGCCATCCAGCAGGGCTGGGAAAACTGGAAGTCACTACCTACTCGGCCGCCAACCCAAACTTCCAACTCCTCGCACTCCCAATCACCTCGATGAACGATGGGTCATCATAGTTGAGTGGACCGATATGTCCGTCCATGATGAGCTTATTGTCCTTGAGCATGTTGAAGAGGAACTTGAACTTCTCCTCGTCGTGTTGGTCGCAGTGGCCGGCGGTCTCGATCAGGACATAGTACGGCTTGTCGGGCATGCCCCACATCGTCAGGTGCTTCTGCTTCACCGACATCACTGTGTCCTGAGTATGGACACAAAATGTTATTTTGAAAACGAAATTGGCCACATTTACGTTATGCAAGTCAAGAGCGTAAATTACAAGGAGATACACATGAACATGGCCAGGCACGTAGCCAAGGAGGGGGGAGCAAGGACAGCCCCCACCTGACCACCGAAAATAGACTGAGATACTCCCCCCCCCGAAGGGCGCATCTTGAATCAGAACCAACCAGTTCATGATGATCGAAAGGACCCTTTTCGACCATGGGACCCTGGGACCCTTCCGGAGGTGGCCTTGTACCCTTTTGTAGCGGCTCCGCCGCCGCCCCCCCCTGGCCGAATTCCTGGCTGCGTGTCTGCCTGAACATGACACGGGCGTTGTGCACTTTTGGCTGGTGTGACCGGAAGTACCTTTGAAGAAACAAATCACCAGTAATCATTGTGCAAGATATCTTCTCGATTAGTGCCGCAACCATGACACTATAAATATACTTTTTCACCGTGCCGTATTTAAAACTGTTGATGGTTAATCATGTACATCTACGTAGCTTGGTACACACCATAATATATTTAACCAATAACTATTGATGCTAGATGTATACATACGTTGTCCATGAACTCGCAGGCTGACATGATTTCCCCGAGTTCCTGCTTAGCGAGCCGCATGATGTCGAGGACTGTATCGAAGTTCTCCGTGTACACCATGGCGACGTTTATGTGTTTCGGCATCGGCGGACACGCCATCGACACCTGCGGTAGAGCGCGGGTTCGTAATCGCTGGATGATAGGTTCGTAATCGCTGGATGACTGGTTCGTAATCACTGCACGGTGGGTTCGTAATCGCTGGGCGGTGGGCTCGCAATCGCTATATGATGGGTTCGTAATCGCTATATGATGGGTTCGTAATCGATGGATGATGGGTTCGTAATCGCTGAATGATGGGTTCGTAATCGCTGGGCGGTGGGCTCGTAATCGCTTTATGATGGGTTCGTAATCGCTGGATGATGGGTTCGTAATTGCTGGATGAGTTCATAATCGCTGAATGATGGATTCGTAATCGCTGGGCGGTGGACTCGTAATCGCTGGATGATGGGTTCGTAATCGCATGCCCCCCCCCCCTTGGCGACAAAGGCGCCCCCCTCGCCAGACACCCTTCCCCCCCCAGATCGGACTAGGATCGGCGCCCCCTCGAACCGCCCCCCTCGGACACGCTTCCCCCCCCCCAGGATCCGAGGATCGGAGAGCGGCGCCCTCTCGCCAGACACGCTTCCCCCCCCAGGATCGAAACGGTGGCCAGCCAAACCCCAATGTTGAAGGCGCCCTCATGAAGCTGCGGCGCCCTTTTATTGGTTGCCCCCCCCCTTGACCAAATCCTGGCTTCGCCACTGCTACACTTGCAAGCTCCTTGGCAGCGCACTAGGTAATGATGTTGTTGCTTTACACATTGCTGCTGACGAGCCCCGCGGGAAAAAAATGAAATGGTCTTTAGACATCCAGGTTATGGTATTCGGACAGCCTTATTATCGAGCTAACGTAGCTAACGGCTAATACCGTGATCACATCACGCCTGCTGAGATAAAAAAAAATAACTACAGCACCAAAAGAATACCACACAAGCATTATTAGTCTTCATAGAAAAAGGCAGAAACGGACAACCAGCAAGGGCCGGTCGGGGCTTAAGGAAGCCTTTCTCAAATACCTTCCCAAGGTGCAATGTTAAGTGCATAATATATATTCCCACCTTGCATATCCTTCTAACATCCACACTACCAGCCAGCTCACCTCCATCACCGTCTACATCGAAGACGTCATCCATTTTTGACGTATTGACGATGACCTCGTCAAAGACGGGTACGCTGCCGCCCACCAGCGATGTGTTGGCCCCCTGGGGAACCACCGCTAGAGGGCGATCGTTGCAGTACTTCAACACGGCAGATACCTCCGATGTGCTCTTGGGGAAGACTACGCATGGCGAACAACCTGCCGGCAGGGGGAGGGGAAGCTCGTGTGCTGTAGCGGCATCTGCATTGCATATAAACATGATCAGTCATCTAAAAAGACCCGCATCACGCTGGGGCGTCCACACAACACGTCCGCACTGCGGGGAAATTAAGTCATGAGCGGTCTGGAACCAATAGGATATGTGAGAGGAGCACCGATTTGGCTATGGTCAGAGATGGCCTACGTTACGGTACGAAATGCTTTTGCACCAAAACCCCAACCCAAAAACCAAAACTTTGGGTTTTTGTGGGTTTTGCACCAAAAACCCAACCCAAAAACCCTGGGTAGTGGGTTTTTGGGTTTCACCACCCTGGTTGGTAGTGAGTAAGTACGCTTGCTGCTCCATCAGATACTTATGGAGAGAGTTCGCTTTTCCTCATAATTAATGGTAATGCTGCATATCTCCACTATCACCTGGCTGAGCAGGCCGTCGCGATTTTTGGCCACACGCCGCTGTTTTGACTGGCTCGATGCGGAGACTCCGGCGGAACTATGTCCGCCTCTCCAGTAGTCAGAGCCATGTTTTTTTTGCCCCCCACCATGACAGCAGGACGTCTATTTTAACATTAATTGCTGCCGGCTGCTGCCAGCCTCCTCCAAATAGCAGGCATTTGCAGAGGCGGATCTAGAACCGCCATTTTGATCGGTTGGGGGGGGCAAAACCGGTAAAATTGTCAAAAACATATGGTTTTTACGAAAAATATCGTACTGGGGGGGGCAAATGCCCATTCCCCCCCCTCCCCCTGGATCCGCCATTGGGCATTTGCCATATATGTAGTTGTATCAGGGTTGGCAGCAGCCGGCAGCAATTAATGTATGCCACCGGTTTTAGTGGTTAAAACCGGCTGACAGAAATTGCTGGTGGCAGAAAGTGGGAAAATTATTTTGAAATGGAATGATTACACACAGTGCCTTGTGGTCATTAGGTAATATACAATAGTCATTGTTTAGTTCCCATAAAAACCTACAAAGTGTGTGTCACACTTAAGGTAAGTAGGTACCTACCTACACACCATGACCCAATATTACTGTGGTGTGCAGGGTAGGTCGCAAACATGCCATGCCATGTCAATGTGGCTTGTTGAGGAAAGGATCATGATTTTCTTACAAACTGAATAACTCATCACAAGCATAATGGTATGTAAGATATCTATAGGTCAAGTGGCTGGTGGTTAACCAGTGAATTTCTTCCATGGAGCCACAGGCTGTGTGACAGCACATTTCGCGAAAATATGAAATGAAAATAGCTAAGGATGATTATGGATGTGAACTCTTAAAGATAAAAATAAAAATTCCGAGATAGCAGGATTGTAGGTCCTGGTAACCGCATAACATGCCATGAGTTTAAAATTTATCGGTTGCTTATTCTGAGAGTGACGCTACACTACACTTTTTGTGGAGGTGGCATCATTACCGCCGTGACTTGGATTACCCAGGGTCAAAATTGGCAGGACACACTCGCAAAAGATGACGGAACAGTCAAGGGACAAAAAGCGTCCTTGCGCCGCCGTTTTCCGGTCATTCTGAAGAAAAAAACTTAGGGGGGTATAAATGACACCCCCCCCCACCTGGGCGAGGGTTTGTTGAGCTAAACTGCATAGCAATTCAAATTCAACCGTCGAAACTTATCTCTTCCTCACCATGTATCGAGACAGCCACTGCAGGACACTCAAGCCGTCCGGCGTTTGGGCTGTGATTGTAGGCGGAGGTTGTGGCCGCCTGGCGCTGAACGCTCTGGCGCCCAACAATGGGATGTGTATGCTCTTCTCTGCGACTTTCTCGTCCCGCGTCTGAGGAGAGCAAATCATCTGTCAATTAATTGTTCTATTTTCGTAGCGCAGCTGCGAGGAGCTACAGTGTCGAATAAAAATGAGTATGTGACATAATCATCGTAGTATAAAAATAATCCGAGAAAGTCCAAACACAATATTCCAACAAAATTCTTCCTCATATCTTTGTAAAAAATAAAGTTAATTATATACACATATCGACATAAATGGAGCATTCCATTTATGTCGAATTAGATGTATTTATCGATATTTTATACGTCTGATAAAAACTACGTCGAAATATCACGTTTTAAATTTTTTGGATTTATTTCTACTGCGAAGATCATGCCCCATGTCCATTGTATTTGACATCTGTCAAATAATTCGAGCCCCCTAGGGTGCATTTTCGGCAAAATACACCTCGACATAAAATGGAGACATAAAAAATTCCATTTATGTCGATATTATGATGTATTTATCGATATTTTATACGTCTGATAAAACACTGCGCGAAACATCACGTTTTGAATTTTTCGGATTCATTTCTACTGCGAAGATCATGCCCCATATCCATTGTATTTGACATCTGTCAAATAATTCGAGCCCTCCTTGAGGGGTGCATTTTCGGCAAAATCCACCTCGGTACCTCAGTGCTAGAACGCTAGACTTTGTAAAGGAAAAAATTACAATGAAAAATGCACCAATTTTCTACTAGCTAACACAATATGATACAGTTTTGAAGACAACAACATAACTACGAGCAGCACAGACCAGTATACGGAATGCATAACTATCTTAAAGAAGGCTACTTTTATGATGCTATACATCAGCGGTTCCCAACCTTTTTCGTTCCATTTCCCCTTTTGCCTCTGGCCAAACCTGCCGTTTCCCCCTTACAAAAAAATGAAGTTATATTTTTACGTCACTCAAGATATCACTTACGTCAACGAGACAAATGGGTAATGGATCCCATCAAAATTTCCCTCCTGAAATACCGAAATTTTCCCCCAGGAGGAAATCTCCACCGGTTGGGAACCACTGCTGTACATGGTAATAAACTGTGATAGCACCATTGTTTGGCTTATATTAATTGAAGCTTACGTCGGATTGAATGGTTTTTAACCGAATGAATGACTGACCACTTACACTGATGGCGTTGCGGATTCGCCTCCGCTGTGCCGGCATTCTGGCGCTGCTCAGCTCGGGTTCTGAGCCGGTTATGATGCATTCCGCGTACATGCATACGTGAACCCCACAGTCGTCTCCACCGACTTGCCGGATGATGTTGTCGGGCACAATCAACTCCCACTCCGACCACCTCCTGACGTATCCAGCTACTTCTAGGAGTGCCTGTAGGTCCTGGAGGTAGCGGACATCGAGACGGTATTGGCGTCGCATGTCGGGAGCGTTGATCATCGGAGGTTTTGGATGGAGCGAATCCAGGAACATGATCTTCCGCGACCTCCGATTGACGACAAACATTACCCAGTGTTGTCCGGGGTTGAATGGCACAAGCCATATGTCACTGAGCTTATGCTTCCGAAGTTCAGCGCTAAGAGCGCGAGACACTTGCCATTTGCGCATTGTCAACAAGGCATGTGTGCTGAATATTGACACCGGTCCTCTCGCTTTGCTTGTCAGCTTAAGTAGGTATGCGTCTATGACTGTGTCGGTAAGCCACTGACCAGGCTCTGTGCTGTCAAGGTCACAAATGTGAAGAGCGACGTTTCCCACGCACCAGCATTTCTCTACGGAACTCGTTGACACATCGACTCCCACTGCACCTTCTGCTTCGTCGTCAACGATGATCACCCCTTGCGAAAGCTTGGCGTCTGCAGCCTCATGCGGGGAACGGGTGGTGGTGGTAGCTCCCCCATCCGGTTGAGTGTTTGGTGGCGTGCTTCCCCTTTTAGGATCAACTTGTGTCTGAGTCGTCGACACTGATGTAGCTCCTAAAATGCGGGGAGCAACCCTTTCCTTATAGGTTCGGCGCTTCCTCTTTGGTCCCCACCTCTCCTCTTCTACACCAGCTGAATTGCAGTCGTCACGTTGCCTTTTCTTGGGCTTGGATGCATGTTTGGCGCCCTTTGCTAGCCTTTCTTTCTTTACCATCACATCTTCTTTGACGCACGCGGAGATGTCGCTCAGTATCACTCTCACACAGTCACCAGCCTGTAGCCCAGTCTTGCCTCGTAGGATGTTTACCTTCAGCTTCTTAAAATAACTCTCCACAGCCGCATTGGAGTGCGGTCGAACACTGTCAGAGGCCACAAGGCCCCAGAATGGGATCAGCGGGAGGATGTTGGTCTGGAGTATTTTCAGAAGGTGCGGGCAGTAGAACCGGTTTGACACATCTCCGTCCTGACTTAACCCACACCGAACTGACTCGGCGGTCTGGACAAAGTACCTTCCGAATGGGGTGCTGTCGCGTAGTGGCCCCTTTACCGAACACATCGGTTCTTCATCTGTGGTATCCTCCTCTTTCTCTTCTTCTTGTTCATCGTCATCGGTGGTCTCCATCGATATTTGAACATCAACTTGCTCATGAGACAGGGCGAGTTTGCAGATGTTGGTGTACGTTTCGGTCACCTCCTCCATGTTCCGGCAGTGCGCCAACCTGGTCAACATCCACATATACCCGTGCCTCACTGCCCTGTCTCTTACTTCCTTCTTCAGCAACGTTGCCCAATTCTTGGCGACATGAGCGATGCACAGCCGAAACTGCACGCTTGTTTGGTCAGCATTCTGCGGGCTGTTGACGGCCACCCACACTTTCTGAAGGTATTCTCTTACGTTGCTCTGGGCGTAACATGTGATAGACGCGTGCATCAATGGCCAACTGAAGTCTGTGACGATCACCGGCGGGAAAACTGGCGCGTTGAAAACGATCTTGAAGGCTTCGAACAGCCGCATGAGGAAATGAGTGATGGTTGCTGTTGTGTGGCCATTCGCGAGCATAACAGCCAGTGGGTATCCTTTGCCATCACTGCCTGCTGCAACCACGGCGTAACAAAAGACCTTCTTGCCATTAACATCTCTGACGATGGATCCAGTCGCATCGAAATGTAGAGCTGTCGGTTGTGCCTTGTACTTCCTCAGCATGGTTTCCACATAGATATGGACCAAAAAGGGCTCGTAAGAATGACTGTGAATCGCGCCCATGAGTTTCTCAGACTGTGTGTCACACGCCACTGAGGCAAGCGCGGTGGTGCCTATATCCACATGAAGGTCTTCGCTGAATCTTGATTTCTTTGCTTCCTCAGACGCCGCTTTGCGAAGCACTTCGATGCTAGGGACTCCAGAAAAATCACCCTCTTTTAGTGCATCTTCAGTGGCCTTGTTTAGAAAATCTCTTCTCACGTTGTACGCTCCCACACTGATCGTTGCCTCTGCTGCCTTCTTTCGGTTCAGCCCCGCCAGATGACGACTGGCGGGGGGTCCTTCATGGTTCGGCAGTCCCATCCGGACAACATGGATCACAACGTCAATGTCTTGTATTGATGGTACATCTTTGATAATCAGTCTTAAATTACACGCACATCCGTCGCGTTTGCAGCTGGCATACGACCGGAAGTAACTTCCGAGTTTCCGTCCCTCTTGTGTCGTGACACTTGTATGGCTGAATGTCCACGTGCATGGAGGGGCGATAACACTCTGCAGTTTCGCGGACATTGCGCCCGTCCACCCTGGGCACATTTTAGTGCCGGTTGGTGAAAGAAACTCCCTCCATTCGTCAGTTGATAGCGTTACTGATGTTTCTAGTCGCATATTCTCCGAGGGCTCGGGATCTGATAGCGGATTTTCTTGGTCGATGGACGAGTCCAAATGCCAATCTGGAGATACGTGATCAGGACCTTGTGGAGGACTTTCCCCCACCACACTGGATGAGCGGCGTCCAAAATAACCTTCCTCGCTCGGAGAGACCGGCACATTCGGAGAGATGTGGTCGGAATCTGGTAAATCATCACTGAATGCGCCGAAATCAACAATCGGAGAGAAGCGCTCGGGATCTGGTGGATCTTCTTTGCCGCTGGATGATCCCAAAGACACATCCGGCGAGACGTTTTCGGTATCTGGTGGGTCTTCTTTGTCGCTGGACGATCCAAACGACATATTCGGATTGACGTGGTCGGAATCTGGTGAATCTTCTTTCTCGCTGGACGATCCTAACGACATATTCCGAGAGAAGTTGTCAGAATCTGGCGGGTCTTCCCTGTCGCTGGACGATCCCAACGACATATTCGGATAAACGTGATCGGGATCTGGTGGATCTTTGTCGCTGGATGAACTCATCAGCACATCCGGAGAGACGTAGTCGGAATCTGGTGTAACTTCTTTGTCGCTGGACGACCCCAACGACACATAGAGAGGGGTATGGCCGGCATCTGGTAGATGAGTGATACGTTGCCCTCGAACAAAGTGATGCTGTGCTGTTAGGAGTTCGTTGACGAAATCGTTGGCGTGGTAAACTCGCGGAGCGCGCGACGAGCGAAGTTGTACACGATTCTCCGTTGCTTCCCTCCCCGGAACGGGAATGTGTCGCAGAGCAATGTCTTCCAAAATGATAAGGATGAAGGTTGATGAAGTCTCAGCGACCGCCTCAGGCAGAATAGGTAGGTCTGGAACGAGAAAGGGAAACGAGTAGGTATCAATATTTAATAGTGTAATAGTAATAGTGTATCAATATTTAATTGTAATAGTATTTAATCGTATTTTCTCTGACAGATCGACCAAGCCATAACGTCCTACATCTTAGATTTCAATGAAACTTTGTCTAAGGGGTTATCTGGAGCGTAGACTCATGCTGTAGTGGCACAAATTCGGTACAGGCAACGGTTTCCGACTTATTGCCTGAGGAAATGTTCGGAGTTGCCTCAAAACACAAATCTTAACACGGCAATGTCTCCGAGATGGAATATGCGAACCCATATATACCATATATCATACAAACCCATATACCATTCGAATGCTCATGAGCCATATATTGGTGCTATAATTATCAAAATCACAATTTTGAGAATTCGATTGAAAAAGCAAATTTGCAAAAAATATCACAATATGACCAGTATACAAAATATTTTATTTGTATTTTTTGCCCATAATAATCTTCCATGCACTGGCTTCCGATGGGGGAATTCATAAAAATGTGTTATTTTGCTATTTTTCAATTTTTTTTATACACTCTACTCTACTACTCTCTACTCTACTACACTCCACTCTACTCTACTACACTCTACTCTACTACACTACACTCTACTACACTCTACTACTCTACTACACTCTCTACTACACTTCACTACACACTACTCTACTACTATATTCTACGATACTCTACTCTACTACACTGCACTCTACTACACTCCACTACACACTACTCTACTACACTCTACTCAACTACATTCTACTATACTATACTCTACTCTACTACACTCTACTCAACTACACTCTACTCCAAATCATGTACAAATAGAGAAATAACACATTTTAAATAATGTTCCAGTTTGTAAACTTTAAGTTAAACAAACTCTTTAGCCATGTTTCGGTCACGGAAAAAAACTGACCATTTTATCCATGATCTGAAAAATATGTTTATCAAATCATCTAATTTATTTTTGATCGATCTGACATTAAGATGTAGAACCGTGAAATCCTCAGTGCTTTCCGCGATAACTAATTTTCGGACCTGCGATAACGATAAAACGATAAGAAAGGTTTGCGATAACGATAAACGATAAACGATAAAAAATTTCACAAAATTAACAGCGATAGCGATAAAACGATAAAGCGATAGCGATAAAATTATATTTTCGACGCAACTACTTTCGATAAACCCTCATACGTCATGCGTAACGTCGTCTGTTTTGCGGCGCGAGGAATATGCTTTTGACAAACCCTCGTATGTCCATCGTCCCTACCAGTTCTTAAAGGTTTTATGTAAATAAGCCTCAATCAATAACTACAAAATCTTATTTCAAATTCTTTATACTGAGTAAACAATTTTATTTTCAAACGATAATGAAGTAATAAAATTATCTCAATTATGATTAACTTTGAAGATAGGCTAATATTAACTTGAAGATATGCATAGTTGCCAGATATGCGGGAGTGTAGAACAATGCCAGTTCTTAAAGGTTTTTTGAAAATAAGCCTCAATCAATAACTACATGTTATTTCAAGTTCTTTACACTGAGTACAGAATGCTATTTTCAAATGATAATGAAATAATCCAATTACCTCAATGACGATTAACTTTGAAAATAGGCTTATTTTAACCTGAAGATTTGGATAGTTGCCAGATACGCGGGAGTGGACCCCCCTGTGACTGACCTCTGCCCGGCCCGCCGCGCAAATTTATACCACCCGTCGGCAGTCTGACAGATCTGTACACTTAGCAGATGGCAACAGGTTGCGCACACACACACTGTCGCGCGGCATACACTGTCGATCGTCTTCCATTTTTCCATCATCCCGTTTTACATTTTATCGTTTATCGTTCATAATTTTTGGAACTTGCGATAAGTGGATGAGCGATAATTTTGAAAATTCAGCGATAAACGATAACGATAACCGATTTACTTAACAGCGATAATTATCGTTTATCGTTTATCGCTCATCCTATCGCATGCGGAAACCACTGGAAATCCTAAATAGTGTCTACAGACAATGGTAGACCATAATAACAACATACATTCGTTATTTTCACCAAGGCTGACTCGATATCATCATTTTCATAGAATGTAAAGGCACATGGAAGTAGGTGAATTTAATCGCGTTAGAGGTGGTTCAGTCTAATTGGACAAGGTTGATATCAGCGCCCGGACGTGCGTGCATTACGAGCAACATAATTTGCCAATTACAAACATTCACAAATGTGTGTCTGTCACCAATCCGTGACTGGAAGAAGTTCACAGTGATCGGTATGGCGCTGTCCAAATCACAACTCCATTCCTCCATCATGCCGCAGTGAGCACCTGAAATGACAATGCTAGATTTACTATTAAAGCGAAAACCATAAAACGTACAAATGTACTGCGCAAATGTACCACCAGCACCCAGCCCGCCGAGAGCATTGCAAACACCTCAATGGTAGCAATGCAAAAACCTACAGCGGAAAATGAAGCGCAACAATCGGCACTATATGAAGTCAACTTACGTTCGTTGGCGTAATTTTCCCTTTATTAAACTACAACTAAGACCACTGCCCACGACAGCCAGGCACGCTCCCTCCCCAAGGTAGGCATTTTCGGTTTGTCTTACTGGGTTTTTGGCTCCAAGACAATTTATTATCCTGGATTATGACTGGAGAAAATAAATATTTTTATTCCCAGGAAAAAAACGAACCCCTCATTAGGAATGCCTCACCAGGAGGCATAATTGTTATTTCACATGGAGTAGTCCTTGTTCAAATCAATTACCTCAAAACGTGTTCTGAAATGCCTTTATGTGAGAATCAGATACAATGAATTGTCAACACCTATATGATACAATGAATCATATATTGAAAACGTGTGCATTTAGTCTCCAAACTATTCGCACAATTTCTGGCACATATTCCTCCAATTTGCTTTGGAGTACAGCGGGTAAGCTAACCTATTGTGCATTTTTTTTATAAAAGCACCAATTTTGGCACAGAGGTAGACCGATATATTATGAGCAAATTTGGATGTGGAGCCATCACCCAACTGTCCCCTGGACAGGGGGGGATTGATCGCCCCCCCTCGAACTCAGCCGTTGTGCAAGTTACGATATATATAAAAACGTATACTGTTGGATAGCTCGTGGAAATACATGACGAAATTACTTCACTCATTTTTTGGCTCTGAGCAATATTGAAGTCACCATAGGTGTGATTGCAAAGCCGGTGAGAAAAGCTAACTCTGCATTACCTCCAGAGCGTGAGCCAGCCCATCGCAGACTGCCCCCGGCTCCCGCCGGAACCTGCGGGCGTGGCGGCCGCTCATTGGGCCACGTCGCCGTCAGCTGAGCGTCCCGGAGCCCCGCCCTCGATTGCGCCACCCTACCCTTGTGAAGGTCATGCGGCGCCGCCGACGTCACGCCCCTGCCAGAGCGGCGGTCGTGACTCACATGTCATCACACCACAATAGGTAAAGAAGGTCAAATGGGCTACTACGGGATTGGGAGGTTTTTGGCGAATAACGTTTGAGTAAATACAGATAGAGCAATGAAACCAGCTCCCTTATGATTGCCTCGTTGAGACGCTTCGAATGACATCACATGACCTAGTTAGGTCAACATTTGACCTTAACCTCAGGTCAAGGTCAAATGACCAAACAAAATGATGTAGTGATAAAATACTGGGCTTACTCCACTGGAAAATAATATTATGGCTCGGACCGCTTTCGGTTATATTGTAACAACCGTCATCGGCGAGTTCGTATCATGTGCAGAGCATATGGCAAAATGGAGCTGGGTCAAGTGGGGTCAAGTGCAAATCTTAAGTGGAGTAAGCCCAGTATTTTATCACTACATCATACTCTCCACATATAATGTCGTCATATAATGGTCACCTTGACGGACGCTAGACATCAGGCCTGGCTATCATCTGGCACCAATTTAGAGACAATCGTGCGGTAAATTCGGGACGTTATGCGGTACCCCGTCCTTTGACCTTGAATTTGACTCCCAAGGTCAAAGGTCATGGGTCAGGTCACCTTGACGGACGCTAGACATCAGGCCTGGCTATCATCTGGCACAAATTTAGAGACAATCGTGCGGTAAATTCGGGACGTTATGCGGTACCCCGTCCTTTGACCTTGAATTTGACCCCAAATGTCAAAGGTCATGGGTCAGGTCACCTTGACGGACGCAAGACATCAGGCCTGGCATCATCTGGCACCAATTTAGAGACAATCGTGCGGTAAATTCGGGACGTTATGCGGTACCCCGTCCTTTGACCTTGAATTTGACTCCCAAGGTCAAAGGTCATGGGTCAGGTCACCTTGACGGACACAAGACATCAGGCCTGGCATCATCTGGCACCAATTTAGAGACAATCGTGCGGTACATTCGGGACGTTATGCGGTACCACTTCCTTTGAACTTGAATTTGACCTCGAATTTGACCTTGACCGGCCAAATGAAGGTCATATTCGTGCTCAGCGTGCTATATTTGACCTATACACCGGTTTTGAAGGAAATCTGAATCCGTCGCTGAATCCGTCGCTGAATAAGTCGCTAACTTCACGGACGTGGTCTTTGTTAGATCCTTTCCTTTCTTCATAATCACCAGGACACCCCGGACAATCGAATGAAACGATTTAACAGGGACGCTTGCTTTCCTCCAAAGGTATACAACGCCCTTGGCAACGCTCGTGGCGATTTGCCTTTCGCCTGCTGCATGGTTGTCGACAGCCCCAAGTTTGTTAGACTGTAGTCTGTAGAAGTTATATACATGAATGTGAAGTGGCAGTTGGTTCTTCGGCAGTTCGCAGGGATGGTCCAACGCAAAGCGAGCCGTCTTCGATCGGAATGAGCTTCCCTTAACATTTTTTACTTTCATACTCGAAATCTGATAGGTTCACTAGTCTGGAAAAGAGGCAAAAACTGGTTAGGCAACTGGTAAGTTTCAAAATTCATCCCTCGCCATAGGATAACAATGTATCACAAAGTTTTCTGCTATACCAGGAAGTTCAGGGTGCATAACTGCATTGGAAATTCCCCGTGCGACACACGCCCTCGTAGATCCTTATTTTCCGTTCCAACCATGGTCATGGTTGGAGAATATGCCTCGGCCACCCCGGTTTGATTTTATTACGGTGGGGCCACCCCGGCCGTGGCCGCGCAATATATTGGCCGCCAGTGGTGTAACTTACAAGCAACTCTTTACCCATGACCATGGTGGTGATGGTGAGCAAATGCAACAGTTGGTGGGCAATCGATGGTCGGAGTATACAATCATCGCCAGTACTGCTAAATTTGAGCGATCTGCGTTAGTCGTGCGACCGAGTACCCACCCAGTAAGGTGTGGGATTGTCAGTGCTTCTGCCAAAGTAAATTAATTCAGTTCAAATATCTGCAGCAACAATTCACATGCAGCCAAGAAAACATGCTAGCAGGGTATCTCAGATAAACATTGTGAGCTTGGAGGCTGAAAGGCAGGCCAGAATATGCCAAAGCCGGCTGTGGCTGCGCTCCAATCGTGTATAGCTGTCGATAGAAGCCGCTGGAATCGTAATAAAATAGCGCTGTGCGCATAACAAGTCAGCACACTGTGCACTGTCTCAAATCCGCCACATACCTGCCCCCCAGTTGACCAAGAAAGATACTTATATTGCGGAATGATCGGTGAATGGTCGCAGTTCATACTTCTGCCGATAGAGGGAGTGGTGGCGCTGTGGGCGGCACACCTTCCGGAACTCTGCGTCATGGCAGGCACAATTTTCAAGTTAGGGAAGTGAAAATTAGCACAACGGTGGATGAAAAACTATACAATGCAATGAAATAAATATTGATTTGCTATCTAATGATTTAAATTCCTGAAATCGGGCCTGATCTCGCAAGTTGGTAGGAAAACGTCATTTCGGCCTCAGAAAGCCCTGAGGCGCGGCGCCTTCCCGGCCTCAGATTGCTCTAAAACTTTGCAGATCGTCTTTTTAGAACCAAACGCAACTTTTAAGACTTTAACACCAAAATTTTTGGAAATCGCTCCACCCTACTGTGCATATGTTAGGCCACATTTGGAATACTGCATCCAATCTTGGTCTCCTACCTATGAAAAAGATTGTTGTCTTTTAGAGAGAGAGAGAGAGAGAGAGAGAGAGAGAGAGAGAGAGAGAGAGAGAGAGAGAGAGAGAGAGAGAGAGAGAGAGAGAGAGAGAGAGAGAGAGAGAGAGAGAGAGAGAGAGAGAGAGAGAGAGAGAGAGAGAGAGAGAGAGAGAGAGAGAGAGAGAGAGCACAAAAGAAGGCTGCACAAATGGTTAATGGTACAGGGAACCTGGCATATGAGGCAAGATTGAAGAAAGCGAATATGTTTTCACTTCAGTATAGAAGGCTGAGAGGAGATCTCATCTAGGTCTTTAAATTTGGTCATGGTCTGGAGAAGGGATATCTCAGGGAAATGTCTGAATTTAACAGAGATGATGCAATTAGAGGTCATCAATTCGAAATTAATTCAAGTTGACCCGCGCCGTCTTTCTGGTCAAATCCGCACACCCGGTCTCTGGGGCGGGGGGGGGGGCGTTGAAGGCCCCCTCTAAAATTAAAACTAAGCATCGCACGAAAACGAAAGAGGTGTCATCGGAAAGCGCTCGACGAGTAGGGTTCGGGTCCATCCTCCAAAACAATTCCCCCCCCCCAAAAGTGACGTCACCAGGGGGCTAGATTTTCACGACTTTTCACGACTTACATTATGTTTTTGACTCTGGGGAATTCATTTGGGGACATATGAAAAATAAAAAAAATTATTTGCAATGCGAAAAGACCAGCGAAATCGACCAGGGCTACAATTTTTTTGGCCACCCCAAAATACAAATTTTATGTTTTTGAAATGTCAAAATTTTGAGTTTTCAAGTTTCCTTTAATTTTCCTTTTCCAGTGGGTAGAGGAGACCGAGAAACGTTGTTGGAAGTCAACTTTCCCTAATAAAAAATGCTTACTTTAGCCAGAACCCTGTATTTTGACTGCAATTTGGCAAATACGCAACATTTATATGTAGCCAAAAACGAGAAAAAATTCCACTTGTAAGTTTTGTTGCATCCGTAAAAATAAAAAAAATAAAAAAAACTAAGTTAAAGCGTGACGACTGGTTTAACTTCTTTTGGAGGTGACCTCACTTGACCTTGAATAACTCGTTGACCCCAGATGACCTGACGTAAAATTTTTAAATCAGCATGTCAAATTGATGTGGGAAAAGGTATGCCAAATATGGGCGCGCTACTGCGCGCCGTTCGTCCGCTATCCACGAAAAACCTGAAGGGGGGGGGGGGCGGTTGAAGACCCACCGAATCGGGACGGGTTTTCCACAGCAGGATAAGGTTAAGACAGTTTTTCTTCACCGACAGGGTAATAGAACACTGGAACCAGCTGCAAGAAACGATTGTCAGTAGCAGCACATTGAACATCTTTAAGAATAGCTCAGACAATCACAAGAATAGAGGGCTCGCTTTTCAGTATTCCAGGAAGGGCTGATCGACCGATTTGGTGGGCAACTGGTTGAGTGTCCGGAGTGCATCCAAGAAGGGCCCTTGTGGCTCATAGTTGCACTAATCTTTTACGTCTCTATGTCCTTATGTCTCTGGATAGCAAGTTATGCTAATCATGTACATCCTGAGATCGAGTCAGCATTCCATCCAGTAGTTGTCGCATACAGGGGAATTTATTTGCCTTTTTTTCAGTTGGACGCCCCTGCCGAATGTTGGCTTGGAACCCCCCACCCCGCCCAACAATTTAAACTTTTAGCATGGGCTATATGGGGTGGTCCTCCAATATATCTGTGTTTCCTCCAATTTCCCCAATGTGTTGGACACCCTAATGATTAGACCCCTTAATAGAAAAATAACGCTTCTGGTGGTATCCGTTCATGAAACTTAGGATACATTCTTAAATAGATGCTTTGTATCTAAAATGCAAACTATTGAAAACGGCAGAGCCTGAAATATACCAGCAAAAATGAAAAATATTACGGAAGCACGTTTTGCAAAAACAAGATGCACAATTGTAATCAAGAGAAGAAGTGCCTTACTTGATTTCACCACACCTCCAACAACACAATAGGACTGCAACTAGACTAAAGTGTCAAATTCGTTGTCAAAACACAAAACGAAGAGTGCTTTATGATGTCGCACATGGCTCAAGATCGCGTAGGACCAGGCATTTCTTTTATTTTGGGCATGCAATCAATCTATAGCATCTTTTTTACAGATGCGATTGCGCACAATGAAAACGAAAACAAATCATCGAAAGTTGGCAGCACATTGGGCAACACATTCTGCAGATATCTCAGACCTCTCCAACCGAGCTCAAACTTGGTCAAGTCAAGGACGTAGCGAGGGGGCGGCGGCAGTGGGTGCGGTCTCTCCGTCCTTGAGCTCCATACATGCTTCTGACGCGGTCCTTCGGGCAACGCCAGGTGGCCGTGCATAATCATCCACCAGATCACCATGGCGAAGATAGAAAGGCCAACAGGACTTTTTATGGCCGCCGAGGTTGTTAACATGACCTTAAGAACATGGGAGCTCTTACGAAGGCATGTGGCCCAAAGGAGCTTCTGCAGGCCCTTACTAAGGTCTACGGGCCCGTACGAACTTGTGCGGGCACTGATGAACGTCTCGGGCTCTTGCAAACGGTTACGAACCCTTGCGAACGTCTGCAGATTCCATATAAATGCCTAGGGAACACTACGAATATCTATGGACATTAACAATCGCACGTCCGGAGGTCCGCGCCAACTTCGCATGTCCGGGGGGCAGATGTCTTCCCCACATAAGATCTCTAGACCTATGCTAGCTAGCGACAAACGGAAAACGGCGTTGAATAGCTGGCGACAGGCTCTATCGAAAGTGTTTTGGTCATTTTTTTTTTCAGGTCAATATTCAGGTCACTGGGTCATCATATGTCAAATTCGACCAGATCGGGCGGGACTCAGATATTGACACATATCTCAGGACCTATAACAGATATTTAAAAAAAAACGGTAAACGCTATTCGACATTTCTTCAAATGTGCTATCGACAATAGGCGGGGTGATTTAAGGTCAGGTCAACCAAAGCTATGACGTCAGGTCAAGGTCATGAAGTAGCCTAGGGAGGGAATGTAATTTATAAATCGACACATCTTGGCGATACTAGCACAATGACGGTAATCTCAGCCGTCTAGCTCAATGCAGTGCGATATAATGGGCAGAAATGTGCTAGTTATCTCGGGTGACCTCAGATGACCTTGGTGAGGTCACTGAGCAAAAATATCAGCGGTAACATTGAACATAGCTTCCAACTACACGCCACAACCGTTGTGAGATCATTCCGAGAGCAAATACGTAGGCAGGAAACATTTGTATATTTTACCATAGCCCTATAATGGGGGAAGCCATGGGCGCGACCTGACCTCAGGTCAATGCTACGAAAAACCCGAGATATACATTATGGTCCTTGATGAGATCATGACGTGTTATAAGGTTGAAATCAATCGCCCAAGTATTGTGGAAGTAATGCCACGTAGAACTCCGAGGGACGTTGGGTTACTTCGCCTGACCTCATGGCCTGACCTGAGACGACCCAGGATTGAAAATACATGAGGACATGCGAAAAAGACGAATGAGTAGACATACGAGGTTTTGCCTTGCTAACCCGATTAGTATGGCGGAAAATTAGGAAAAACCGCAGCGGGCAGATACCTGCCTTTCCCCCCGGGCGTGCGCGTGTTAAGGTGACACTTATTTTGGCAAAATACAAATTTATCTCGGGACGCCCCCAATGTGGTAAGGGCTAAGAATGAAAAGAAATGTAGTGAAGTTTTAGAGGGAGTAAAAAATATTTAGCACTGTTAAATTATTTAGTATATTATTTCTATACTTAGTATATTTGTATATTAAGCACAAAATATTTAGGGTTGTTAAATTCGCAGAGTATATAGGCTTCATTGCGTTGAAGTCCCCTACGTGGTAATAACTGAAAAAGAGCAAGCTAACACAAAATTGACTGAAATGTTCTTTTTCTTGTTTCTTTCCTGTTCTGACGCCTTTCAAGAACAGACACCAAGCGCTGATTAAAAATTACTCCACACGTCAACCAATGCTATTCTTCGCGGTGCTCTTTCACTTTTCCGGTAACCGTACATCACGCTAAATGTACCTGTCATGGAAGAGACGTTGAAGCCGCCCTGCCGCCGCGTCGTGTCCTCACGGCTGGAAACCCGTTTTATTATGTGTTGTTGCCAGTGGTTTCCGCATGCGATAGGATGAGCGATAAACGATAAACGATAATTATCGCTGTTAAGTAAATCGGTTATCGTTATCGTTTATCGCTAAATTTTCAAAATTATCGCTCATCCACTTATCGCAAGTTCCAAAAATTATGAACGATAAACGATAAAATGTAAAACGGGATGATGGAAAAATGGAAGACGATCGACAGTGTATGCCGCGCGACAGTGTGTGTGCGCAACCTGTTGCCATCTGCTAAGTGTACAGATCTGTCAGACGGCCGACGGGTGATATAAATTTGCGCGGCGGGCCGGGCAGAGGTCAGTCACAGGGGGGTCCACTCCCGCATATCTGGCAACTATCCAAATCTTCAGGTTAAAATAAGCCTATTTTCAAAGTTAATCGTCATTGAGATAATTGGATTATTTCATTATCATTTGAAAATAGCATTCTGTACTCAGTGTAAAGAACTTGAAATAACATGTAGTTATTGATTGAGGCTTATTTTCAAAAAAAACCTTTAAGAACTGGCATTGTTCTACACTCCCGCATATCTGGCAACTATGCATATCTTCAAGTTAATATTAGCCTATCTTCAAAGTTAATCATAATTGAGATAATTTTATTATTTCATTATCGTTTGAAAATAAAATTGTTTACTCAGTATAAAGACTTTGAAATAAGATTTTGTAGTTATTGATTGAGGCTTATTTACATAAAACCTTTAAGAACTGGTAGGGACGATGGACATACGAGGGTTTGTCAAAAGCATATTCCTCGCGCCGCAAAACAGACGACGTTACGCATGACGTACGAGGGTTTATCGAAAGTGGTTGCGTCGAAAATATAATTTTATCGCTATCGCTTTATCGTTTTATCGCTATCGCTGTTAATTTTGTGAAATTTTTTATCGTTTATCGTTTATCGTTATCGCAAACCTTTCTTATCGTTTTATCGTTATCGCAGGTCCGAAAATTAGTTATCGCGGAAAGCACTGGTTGTTGCCTGCTTGGGTAACAACTAGCAAATCCAGATTCCAATTCTGAAAGAAACTAGGCTATAAATCTAGCTTTTTTCTGCTAGCTTTTTCAGGTCCAAGATGACATCTACCGCAAAAACAAAACGTAAGACGAGGACATCCACGGACGTGTTCCTGATAGGTCAACCACTGGAGCGTCTCTCTGGCGCCAAGTTGCCGTCAACTGGGGAGGTTCTGCGTCGCTTCGTGCACTTACACAGAGAGGAGGTCAAGTCGCGTAAAGCGGCTGATGCTGCCATCAGGGAAGTCGGGGAATTTTTGGATTTTGCCCGAATTCCCACCTGCAAGCATCAGCGGTGCATCGACAAACTGCTGAAGAAGTACGCAGAAGTGAGGAATCTCACACGTACAGGAAAATGCACTTCTCCCTTTGTTAACACCAAGCTAAGGACTTGGATGCGACACATGGACAATCTGTTTGACATCGCTCATGGGACATTATTTGTATGCTATAGAAATAATGTCAATTGAAAAAGACAGTGGATTTCTGAAATCTCATCGACATGACGGCCGAAAGGGAAGCATACAGACTGTCGATGGCTTCCTCGCAAAGCGGGAAGCCAGGCAATCCCAGCGCCTGGCACAAGAGCGCGCGCGTCGAGATAAGGAAGATGCGAGGATTTGTAGTTTCGCAAAAGTGGATTCTGAAGTCCCTCGGGAACCCAGCCCAGCTTCAGCGAGCGGTGGTAAAGACCAACTCAACCAGCTCAACTCAGCCAGCGGCATGCGAAAAATTAACGATGAAGACTCTTCATCGTTAATGAAGACTGTATGGGCCCATACGAGGATGGAGTGCCTATTGACTTTTACAAGCGTTTAATTGTCCCCTACACATTGACTGTATTTGTGTGTGTTGTTCTTAGGCTCGTCATACACCTTAGCGAATGCTACAAATGTTCAAGAATGGGTTCATCATACCTGACAAATACATGCATGTTTCCATGGCGCACTTCCTGTACTCTGTTTGTCGCCTCCTTCCCGCAAAACATATATGCTAACGTGTTTATTTTCCACAAAATCCATTTGTGTGTGATGTCGGTTGTTCTTTTGCTGTCCATATCTCGTCACAAATGCCAGGCATGTCCGAGAGTCGCTTCATCATATCTGACAGATACGTATCAGCCTTCGAGTATAATAGGTTGAATATATGCTTTGTGTTCTGCTGTGTTATAGAGACAAAGAAGACAAAGGTAATTTGCGTCAGGTACTTTGCCGACGACTGCGGCTGACAGCCTAGGGCACGTTGAAAGGCAGCAAGAGCGGAACTGGAGAAATGGTGACATCTCCACGACCCGCACAACAGATCACGAGATACATCGGGACATCACACAGGTCCAGGACCGGGGAACAAAACCTGGCTCGAGAAGAAGGCGCGATTCTGGACCGGGAATAAGTGCCGGGGACTGGGATCAGGCGACGAATCGAACACAAAACCGAAAGACAAGACCAACGTGTGGAGCGACGCACGACACTTAGCAACGTTGTGAGATAAACTGGTGTGGAAACATGCTACATATATTCACGAAATTTCAGTACTTCCGGGTTCCGACGCACGCTCGTTCCACCAAGCACATGTATGCCTCCTGCTCAGACGTGTATTCCTGATTTCTTTGAGAAAACATCAGAAACATCAGGCAGAAACATCCTGAAGCCTAAGACGCCCTTTCCCCAGACGAGCTCTCTCCTAAGTCGAGGAATGTACGTGGCTTTTTCGTCATCCACATTCCATTGTATTATATAAATACATCGCCAGAAATAGTGACCCGATTTTCACTAACCAGTGCAGCTAAACCACTAAATAACCCTGCTACGCGACTCTTCCTTCACTTTCTATCTTCTCTTCACATCTACCACATTTCTTCACTTCCCCTTCGTCTCTTCATCCCATATCTGTCCTCCATGTCCTCTAATGTATCTGTCCCTATCTCTTTCCGATGTCTCGTCTCGTCTCTACATCCATGTCCTCTCTGTTTCCATCCGCTCCTCCTCGTCGTCCTCCTCCTCTCCGGTCAGCATCGTCTTCCCCGGCTGCAGCCGGACGGGGACGCTGGTCCTACTTCGCACCTGCAACAACCACCACAGTCATCTCGTCGGCTTAGCGCTGACTTTGGTTAGATGTTCACGTCATGCCAATTTGCCGGGCCATCTCCAAGCTTGGATAATGATCATGTGGAACCTGCCAATTGCTCAATAGTTCAGAAATATGTCAATTCTTGTGCATTTCCGGGCGAGATTTTCGCATTAGCTCTTCATCGTTTTGACAAACTGGCCGTGATAAACCTCCCATACTTTGAAGGTCTGCAAGAATCCGAAAATCTGCAGAATCAGTGCCGTCCCTCCGAGCGAAATTCTCCACTCAAGACACAATTTCCCCTCCTCGATCAAAATTTCTTGATCTACCCATTCTGGATTTGCCGCGGATTTTATCCCAGATCTCGCAGGTTCACATGGAGGCAAAGCGAGCGGACCTTCCGTGATTATCAGCATAAATTAGCGACAAAGGTAATTGTAATGACCACAGCGGTTTCCCAAACAAAGCAGGTATTCTGAACGACGATGCACTCAACTGAGAAAAACCTGCAACCTGCGAATGCCCGCAAATAACGATCCGCTTTACGATGCATGTGGACAATACACTCCAGGGACAGCGGAACTAGGAAGGCAAAGGGCCAATGACCCCATAAAAAGGTAAGGGAATCCTGACACCCCATTACCAAGGAGCCTGGATTACACGTGATGCTCTTAAGGCTTGGAGGGAACACTGTGCGATACCACTTCCTGATTGGCGTCGGACGCACATCACAGGCCATCAGCGCCGACGTCAGCACGGCTGCCGTCCATCCTCGGTACGGCAGCCCGATCAACGTCGGTGATCTAGTGAATACGGTCGCCAGCAGCAGAAGCATTTTGCCTGTGAAGAACAGTACGGATATCACATGCTGCTGACGAAAGGTAACTGTAACGGAATGGTCCGAATATCACTGAAGCCATCCCAGCGCCGCATTTAGCGACGACAATCTGGCATTTAACACGCATAGTAAGCCACTCGCTCGGTTTCGGCAGTCATGTTATACTTGCACATATACGAGATGGTGTGACTGGTTCGTATTTACAGTCATCCGTTTTCGCTGTAGAGAACATTAACATCCACGTCTTTTTAAAAGTAACCAAAAACATCCCACCAATCAGCACGGGACTGTGGTACACTGAAAAGCGTAGCTCGTATAGACAGACGACAATCGTTGGCATGAACATTGTAATCCCAGGCTTGAGAGGAGACATTTGCTATTCCATGGTTGTCCTGAATAACATCGAAATTAATACAAAAGGGAGGCTGGAACATCGCAGAACCCTACATGAAAATGAATATATATATATATATATATATATATATATATATATGAGTTACCTGAACAGAAAATTACCTTCATTTATGGCTAAGTGACTTGGGTCTTTAATGTAATTACGGCTGGCGATTCGGTGTGTGGCCTTTACTTTAGTAGCTCACGCGTGCATTCAGCCCGTGGGATGTACACACATACACACACATGCACATGCACACATATATTTACATCCATATATACATACATACATACATACGTACATATACATACACACATACATATATACATATACATACATACATATATACATATATATACATAGATATATGCATGTACATACATCCATATATACATATACCTACTTAAGAACTACGTTGGTGCGTTCTTTGATATCTGTTTTCACAATGGCCACAACTGAACCATGGTACCCACTACCCCTCACTGACCCCGACTGGCGCAATCACAAGACTGCGGTAGGAAAAAAATACAGGGCAGCGACTGCCCGCGGACCCCCACTCTTGCTTACGCAAGAAAAGCCATGGCTATCGAAGTGCTAAGAGAACAAATACTTTATCTACCACGTCACCATTTCAGGGCACACTGCGTATATTTTCATAGGAAACTTTAATAACAATGCCTATTAAAGTTCCGAAAGCTTAATAGCAATTCCTACTAACCTCACTTCCCCTCTTAATAACAATACGCATGAAACTCTTTCGAGGATGTGTTGCCCCGTTCCAGTAAAAAATAGTGGAAGCTTCAGTGGCACGATTGACTGTTGAACGGGGATAGAATAGCTTGGGACGTCACGGTACATGACACAGGAAGCTGGGGGATGGTACATCAACAGATACGGCAAAAGGAAATGGACCATCTGAAGGCGCAGGCGAATCCTGATTGATGACGAAAACATCCAATGCCAAAGCTGTAAAACATTTCACACAATTGATAAATCAGTGCCGATTCTACATTTTAAGGTTATTCCATATATATGTACGTGTTTTTTCTGTTTGCAATTACGAAAACTTCTGTTCATCACAAAGGTAATTTGATGTACATGTTTTAATCTTGTTGCTGAGGATAGACCGGCACTGGCACGACACGGACACGACAAATTCTGATACGACACAGCAAAATGCGTACGTGTCGTTTTACGGGCTGCCGTGCCGTGCTGCCGCGTCAAAACATAACAACTTTCCTAGGCACCCGGCTGGGGTGTAGCTTTGTGCTTTTGGGAAGGCACTTGCACCCCCCCCAAAAAAAAAAAAATATTAGCTGTGCCCCACGAAAAACATGCCTTGAAGATGAGACCATTTTGCATCCCCCCCCCAAAAAAAAGCATTGAACCCGCCCGCCCCATTGTCTTCATGCATTGCCCCCCCCCCCCCAAACTCCTCTCCAATGATTTTCAGAAGCCTACGCCCTTGCACCCCAGAAGCCATAGCATATGGTAAAAAGAGTTTTTTGTTCACCCTCTGGATTTTCCGGGAGCGCAACTGAACACCCAGAAACACTACAAGGTCAAGCACGTGCAAGAGACTTGAGTGATGAATTGATCCCTCTCAGCATGGCTGGAGATCTCTCGTGGAGACAGGGGATTGAAGTCCATAGTTTCAAGGCATATTTTCAGATTGAATGATGACAATTACAAAGTAACATTAGCACGGTACCAAATCAGGGGTATCCAGCTCCACTGGCGGATCTAGCCCACCGGTTTGGAGGGGGGCAACTTTCGGTTTCTGTGTCGGCCCCCTTCCCCTCACCACCCCCAGTGGCGTGCATAGGAATTGCATCAGCTGCTCCTTTCGATCCATCCCCTAGGGGAGGTGGCGAGCGGATTTGGCAGGTGCCCATTCCCCTACTATTTTTGTTTGCTAAAGGCGTTGGATTTCGACCACTACTTGGCGAAGGGACCTATTTTTAAAATAATGATTAGTGAAAACATGATTTTCTGTGCAGGGGCCCCAGCCTACCTCCAACGCTTATAAGCTACCGGATTTGTGTTCTTGTTTACCAAAACGTTCACGTTCAACGTCTTGTACCACGCCAACGTTCGTGCACGTGTACACACCAGCCGATCAGACTTTGTCAACTCTTGCTGCAAGCAGAGATTGGGCAGCATGGGACCCTTGATGTGTGTCAAAATCTACTATCCTACCATATGGGCTTCCAAACAATTATTTTTAAAATACCCGAAAAAATTGCAGATTGTTCCATACAGATGCTACTTTTTAAACTTGGGCAAAGGTTACTGCACTTTAATTTAATTTACCTCTGCTGATTTCTGGGGGAGGGGAACATTATGCCCGACATCTTAAGCGCTTCTGAGGGAATGGCCGGAAAGGTCCCTCCCTGGACCCACCGGTGTCCAGCTCTCCCATCTACACAGACCGACTCGGGATCTTTAGTCAACGTTTCCAACAACATTGCTCAAATACTTACCCATTGCCATTCGGTCTTGGAAGGCCAGCGGAGCCCTCCACTTGCAGCAATGAAGTTGTTCGAACACAACTGAGCCATGGAGCCATGGCTGCTGAATATGGGCGATGAAGCTGACTGTCATGCTCTTGTCGTCGATCCAAATGTCTGCCTAACGAGCACCTTTATGTGCTATACCACACTAGCACTACTCTCCCAAGTTTCTCTCAATGAGCACAGGATTTGCATATTTTAGCCCACCTCGAATTAGCAGTAGATTAACGTAGCAATGCGTCCACAGAGTGGGCTAGCCGCGACGGTCTCTTGGCTCCCGATGCGGGGCCCGCGAGGACCGGAAGTGATGTGACATGACAAGTGATCAAATTAATTTGTTATATGAATATATATATATATATATATATATATATATATATATATATATATATATATATATATATATATATATATATATATGCGAAGCAGCTGACCTGCGATCCGCCCTCCCATGGACTAATCTTTCCCGAAGTGTATTGGTTAGAGGCCAAAAGAGTATAGTTTGTACAGAACATGAATACTCCCGTATATAATTCGCGTGGTTACATATTTAACTGCAAGAGAAAGCGGTGAAATGAACACTTCCGAGGAATTAGCTTGTATTGAATCGTTCTTTGACCACACAAAACCCGCTGGCCTCTGTGATCCATGGGGGCGCAGATGAGCTTCGAGCCTGGTATGCATGTAAGGTCAACCCGGGAGGAATTGCGGTTCGTCGTTAAGTATGGTGCTGGACAGTAGGATAGAGGCAACACGCTGCCCGGTAATTTGTCCTCAGTTTTCTGTACGTGGGGCTCGGATTGTGTAGCGGTTCAGAGGATGCAAGGACGGGTTTAGTATGCCCATAGCCCTCGGGACCTAAATGATAGGGCCGCCCAAGGTAGATAGACGACCAGGGGACTTACCTAACGTGGTAGGGATTCGCACCCACCCGCTGGATCCATAGGGCTGGTCACACGTTTTTTTTCAGCCAATAAGGCCCGGCGAGGCATCTACTGTTATAAGGTTAGGTGGGTCGGTCACGGGCACCAGAGTACTTACGTAAGCCCTCTGAGCTTGTAAATAATCCCCATCGTAACATTAAGCCTTTGTGCATGCCCGGAACGCTGCCTATGATGAAGAGGCTAGCTATGCAGTGAAAGACTTAAATGTTTGGCCCACATACTCACAAAAAAGAAGCAATGGTCGGCCGATATGAGTGCTTGTGCGCTGCTCAGTGGAGGGGTGATGGGAATCAAATTGGGGATCGAACAATGTATTAATTAATAAGGAGCCAGTGAATGGAATGAACGAAGGTAAGCGAATGTGGAGAATGAATGCGTTAGGTAGCTTTAAGGACAAGTGGAAGCCGCTTGGGGCTCAACACAGCACTTATTTCGTGCGGTACATTACATAAAATTGTACCACTATTTGCATCAAACGGTCCCAACGGGGAGCAAGCCATTCACACCACGGGAAATACCATGCTCATCCATTTTCCAATGCAATTTATTCATTCAAATTTAGCGAGCGGCACTCATTTGCGTATATGATGACCTCAAAAAGTTGACCTCGCACAACATATCAATACGTATAAGGGAAGGTAGTACATACAACACCAAGTCGGCTGGGTTTGGGGGAGTGGGTGGTAGAGGTGGTAGGGAACCAAACACAACAACAACACACTGGAGCTAAAAATAGGTTCAGCCCGGTTGGTTTAGTTTTTCTTTCACACAACCCGAGAGATACCCGCAGCCACAGCTCCCCAGCCTCCCATGCACCCGAAACTCCGCCGACGGCGATGACACGTCTACACAAGCATGACGAGCTCTGCAACAGACAGCATTTGTATTCAACGACGTACGTGTGAGAGGCCGCTGACCTGACATTTGCACTTTGCACCACCTGCTTCTGGTTATTGCGCCGTGTAGAATCTAAATAGATATATAGCTTTCAATGCCTCAATGGCAACGATCGAGTGAAATTGCACTGGCGGGTGCCTGTTTGACTCGCCTGACACCTAGTTTGTATCATGTGACATATATTTAAATCGGGTGGTGTCTGTACGTCTTCTGCCGTATCAAAGTGCTGGGTGTGGCATCTTCGGCTACTTCTGTCCACGAATCAGGTACTGGCCGACTTCAACAGATGCCGAGCTTAATCGTTAACGGCTGCAGTTTGCTCTATTTGTAGTGCAGTTTGTAGTGAAATCTAGCTACTCGGCGGCGGTCGACAGATGCTCCTCTTTTTCTGCCGTCTCCTCCTGGTCGTTTCTTCTGCGACAGAGGATGCTTCATCCGCGACTGGCAGAAGCCGTGACGTATTATCGACGCCAGCTGCCTTCCTCACGGCTGCTGACGCACCCTCCACACAACAGCTGACGTTTCTGCACCAGCTGACTCTGCTTCCCCGTCAGTTAACAGCTTCTTCGGAACGGCTAACGCACCCTCCACAACAGCTGGTGTTTCCGCACCAGTTGGCGACAGACTGTTTCTCCGCCAGTTCACATCTCCTCCTCAACAGTTGACTCATCATCCACGGCAGCTGACGTGTCCGCGCCAGCTGGCGTTCCTTCGTCGTCAGCTAGCGTTTCGTCAACAGCAGTTGACTTATGATCGCAACAGTTGACGAATCATCCGCAACAGCTAATATTCCTTTCGCAACAGCTGACGTTTCGTCTCCATCAGCTGACTTTTCCTCTGCATCAGCCTACGCTTCATCTGCATCAGTTGACGCACTCGTAGCTTTAGCCGACGTTAGTGTAGCATCAGCCGACGTTAGTGTAGCATCAGCCGACGTTAGTGTAGCATCAGCCGACGTTAGTGTAGCATCAGCCGACGCACTCACAGCATCAGCCGACGCTATCGCAGCATCAGCTGATGCTTCCTTAGCATCAGCTGGCGCTTCCTTAGCATTCACTGACGATTCCTTAGCATCAGCCGACGCACTTGTAGCATTAGTCGACGCTAGTGTAGCATCAGCTGACGATTCCTCAGCATCAGCTGACGCTTCCTTAGCATCAGCTGGCGCTTCCTTAGCATTCACTGACGATTCCTTAGCATCAGCCGACGCACTTGTGGCATTAGTCGACGCTAGTGTAGCATCAGCTGACGATTCCTTAGCATCAGCTGACGCTTCCTTAGCATCAGCTGACGCCTCCTTAGCACTATCTGACCCTTCCTTAGCACTAGCTGACGCTTCCTTAGCATCAGCTGACGCAACCGTAACACCGGCCGACGCACTCGTAGCATCGGCCGACGCTAGTGTAGAATCAGCTGGCGCTAGTGTAGCATCAGCTGACCTTAGTGTACCATCAGCTGATGCTAGTGTAGCATCAGCTGACGCTAGTGTAGCATCAGCTGGCGCTAGTGTAGCATCAGCTGACGCTAGTGCAGAATCATCTGGCGCTAGTGTAGCATCACCAGCCGGCTCATCGGCGGCCGACGTCCGAGCGCCGAGAGCGCCACCTGACGACGGCGTGTCCGACGAAGCCGACCCGGCGGCGGCCCGGCGCGGAGCCGTCCGGCTGGGGCCTGAGAGCGACGGCTCGACCCGCGTGGTGGTCGGGCCACCGCAGCGCCGCGGCGACGGCGGCCGCCCGTCGGACGCCGCCAGCTGTGTCGACATCGACGACGGATCTGCCGGCACATGAGGCGCCGAGTTGACCGGCTTGGCGTGCGTGTTCGCGTCGTCGTCAGGGTCAGAGTGGAGACGCGACGCGGATTGTGTGCGCGCACGGATGACCGTTTGGTGCGAGTAGCGGATCGGGTCGGATGAGTTTTGGTGAAGTTCTACGGATGCGGATTGGATGCCGGATCGGCTCTTCAACTCTTCGTTGGAATGACAATTGAATAGGGATAAGCATATTTTCCTTTTGTTTTCCAACCACAAGTTTGCATGACATATGTTGGGATTAGCTGATGCGCTACTTTTAGCCAACCATAGCGGCGTAACTCCAGTAGCGCAGCCAAGATTTTGGTCAGGGGACGGCCCCTCCGAAAAATTGTCACGAAATGGAGATAGCTTTCCGCAAAATTGATGGCGATTATTTTTTTTGTGGTGAAGATCTCAAAAATACTTGTTTGATCCCGTGTATTTTTAGTTGCACAAGGGGGGGGGGGCGCTCCCGGGCCCCCTTTGCTGAGCCTCTGGATGCTACCAGTTAGGAACTACATCATCATGCTCATTCTCGCAGGCACCCATGATGTTAACACATGTAAAAGTAGATTGGGCTGGGTTCATTCTGTTGCTCAATTAATTGCATTGATCATGAAACTTGTGTGCAATCTGGATGATCTGCGATTACACTGTTGTCAGTAAAGTTGCGTATATACTACCTATAATAATATTCAACAATCCACCTACGTCACATGTACCTTCATTCTTCCCTACGTAGTTAGATACTTACATACCACTGATGCATATATAATGCACAGCAGTTCTACTCACCGAACAGGTAAGGTAAGCGAAACATAAAGTTCTGCTTAGCTCACGACCGGATGATAAAATACAGTGAGTAGCGCGCAGTATGCATTTTAATTGTTGTTGTTCATGAAAGCAATGCTGCTGCCTTTCCTGACAATTAAAAAATGCACAGATGAAATACTACAGTCAGTATCCAGAAGTGCATCTCCCTGCTTACAGGTAACTAATTTCACCGGACCGGTGATATTGTTTGTTGTTATATTATTATGTTGTTAATATTGTTTCTACTTAAAATACGGGATAGAGGTGTGACATCATCATGTCTTCCGAAGACATGCAAATTTGTACAACATATATCCATGCACGAACAAGTGAGCTCGAGTTGCTTCTGAATGCGTGTACTACCTATAGGAACATATGATAGTATCCCCGCATCCATCATTTTACTTCCATTGGAATATATGATTACTGTTCATTTTGTTTAATACTGTAAGTTTATGGATAAACAAACACTCTGGTGGTGCCGACCCACTTCGAAAGTCTAATGTTCAGCGTTCACAATACTTGGGCAGAGCTGCCCTAGTATAGCATAATGGCTCTATTATGCTTTATTAACACTATATTGGCACATTCGACGACTTATGCCTTCGCAATCTTCGCTTCATTACCACTAAGACAAAATATAATCACGAAAGACTAATCAGGTTCATAATATTCGCTTTGGTTCTTACGATCAAATATAACTTCTTCCTTGTTTAAACCAGCTAACTTTATGCATGAACATGCATGACGTCGTAAAATATTGATTCAACTGCACCTCAGCATAAAGCTGGCAGCGTTTCTACCAAATAATGACATAGATAATTCATATATGCATCGAAAGATTTAATCATGAAGTGGGTCGTAAACCACCCAAACAAGACAGACAGCCAGACACCAGATTGCATTTGTTGCAACAAATGCTATTATTCAAAGGTCTCTCGGCCACCCAACCACCTCATGGCTGATGGTGCGAATTGCAAATAAGTAGCGCACAAGTAATATTGTGTGGATATAAGCACCTTCGCATACTTCTTTGCATGCAAAAGCCCACAGCCACGAAATATCCCAATCAAAATGCAGTTGCCGTTCCTCTTTTCACCGCTGTACCTTCCAGCCGCAGTACATCAATGCAAGATACCTAGTGCACCTAGCCTAGCCCACCCACCTCATATATTTGTCCGGACCTACAAGTGGCTGGCTTGGCCGGGGGTGCACTGACCCCCGTCCCGAAAGCCTGCAGTTCATGCCATGCCCGCCGGCAGTTTTGTGCCGTGCGTAGACGTAGTAGTCATGTGACACCAGCCTATTTTGAAAAGGGTCGTATTCGCAGACCTCATTATGCTTCAGAACGGCATACAGCAAACATTAAGATGCCAATCCTGTGCCGATGCGTGTTCCATATTCCGCAGCACAACCACTGATTGATCTATGAACATAGCCTTCCCCGAACACATCGGCTGATGCGGTCACGGACCAGTCAATGGATGTCGGTTCGTAGTATACCGATCGAAGTGCGTTGTGCTGCCAGGCACGCGCTACGATCCCGACAACAGCGAATGGCAACCGGCGCTCACTCGTCATTCGGGCTGAATGACGAGGGAACGCCGGTTGTTAATCGGTTGGGCCTTTTCTAAATCCAAACGCGAACCTGCACTTGGGTTCCGATATCCTCACGATGAACAGCTCCAGCCAGTGAGCTTACCGGTCTCGCCGGCGTCGGCGAGCTTGGCCTCCACGTGACCGTTGGTGACCTGCGGCGGCGCCGATGACCCGGCCGGGGACCCCGGCATCGCCGGCAGCAGCACGCCGCCCGGTGGGCTGCTGGCACACACGCCCATGACGCCTCAGTCGCTCCGCCGCAACTGCACCGCCCGCAGCTGGCAGCTGCCAGCCGGTGCTGGCCGGACTGACTGCGGCGGGCCGCAGCGGCGGCGGCGGGCAGGCGGCGGCGGCGGGCAGGCGGCGGCGGCGGGCAGGCGGCGGCGGCGCAGTGCCGCTCGATGCTGATTAGCCGCGAGACACACCGAGCCCGTGCAGCCCCAGGGCAAACGACCACTCGGCAGGACGGCACGCGACCCTGACTCAGGGCGCGGTCACGACCGAGGGCCGCCCCAGTAGCTGGTCACGTGCGGACGCGACCCTGACTCAGGGCGCGGTCACGACCGAAGGCTGCCCCAGCAGCTGGTCACGTGCGGACGCGACCCTGACTCAGGGCGCGGTCACGACCGAAGGCCGCCCCAGTAGTTGGTCACGTGCGGACGCGACCCTGACTCAGGGCGCGGTCACGACCGAGGGCTGCCCCAGCAGCTGGTCACGTGCGGACGCGACCCTGACTCAGGGCGCGGTCACGACCGAAGGCTGCCCCAGCAGCTGGTCACGTGCGGACGCGACCCTGACTCAGGGCGCGGCCACGACCGAGGGCTGCCCCAGCAGCTGGTCACGTGCGGACGCGACCCTGACTCAGGGCGCGGTCACGACCGAAGGCTGCCCCAGCAGCTGGTCACGTGCGGACGCGACCCTGACTCAGGGCGCGGTCACGACCGACCTGTAGTGAGGGCGGCGCCGACAGCAGCTGGTCACGTGCGGACGCGACCCTGACTCAGGGCGCGGTCACGACCGAGGGCCGCCGCAGCAGCTGGTCACGTGCGGACGCGACCCTGACTCAGGGCGCGGTCACGACCGAGGGCCGCCGCAGCAACTGGTCACGTGCGGACGCACCGCTGGTGAAGGGACAAATGCCGGCTCAACTGCCGACAGCCGGCCAGCGGGCGAGCTGTAACGATGCCGGCTTGGCTGACTGTCGTCACCAGTGGGATCAACTATCGTCCTGTGGCAACTCGGATAGGGTCCGGGATAGGGGTATAGCAACTCTCCGGCTTTCCGCGTTGTGTTTGGAATATTCTAGTGTTACGTAGAAGCACGGATTTATAGGATGCGCTGGTTCAGACACTTGTAAAAGGAAGGGGGAATATAATTTCTCGTTTCGAATACGCTTGCCATGATGGCATTTTCTCACCTTACGTCAGCGTGCAAAACTATCTCATCCTCCAAAGGTTCAAGGAAGCTTTTCCCCGTGTTCAATCAAGCATTAAAATTATCTGATGAACGTCCAAATCACCGTATACGCTTAGAAGCCTACAATTGGCAATGCCTTTTGACAGCCGGCCAAACCTGACAGGCGGTTTCGGTGCCAATCGATCAGTGGAGAGGGGGAGGGGGTCACAGGAGGTCACAAAAGGTCGGACGGACGCTGTGCATGGGCGGCTGACACCAGTCAGGCAGGCATGTGCGTCAGCGGGAGGGTGGAAAGAATTGGCCCAACAATCGACTCATCTCCATTTTAAGCCACTTCTACTGCAACGCAAATGGAAATACCCTTCGAGAGAGACCTAAGTCTGACACAGGGGCATTGCTTTGCATTCTTTGCGGGAATCATGCCCCACATGCTGATTTTGCCCTACCTTATGCTGATGTGTCCCTCCCCAAATAATGTTATTTCAGTGTAATCAGGTCCAGGATCAAACAAACAAATTCAAAACGACCATAGCGGATGGTAAGAAGTCTACAGAAAAGTAAAGCAAATATTTGAAGCAAAACATATGGTGCTTAGCAAATATTCGTATTGCAAACTGAGGCATTTTGTACTCAGTAACTACCACAAATATGGTTTGGAAATGCAAGGACGAAAAGTCCGAGATCAGGAACCTGTGTTGTTGTTCTTTTAACACATCTTCGGAATATATACTGAGTTTGGAAATGCTCTTTCATACTGTTATTCTTCAACATCGAAAAAGAATGATTGAACGTTCATGTTTTAGGCACTGGCAGCCAATGCCAGGGTAGGTTGCTCTGCGATGAGTTAGGTTTCACCTTTGTTGACGAGTGGTGCAGGTTTTATGGATCATGGGACCTCTATCAGAGGGATAGCCTGCACTTATCGGAGAACGGGGTGAGGGTGCGTGTGTTAGACAAAGTGCATGAGCATGTCCTTCAGGGAAACTAGGCAATGGGATGGGCACGTAGGAAGTGACATTGCCATCTCCGGGATATGCCAATAGTGACAGCCAAGGCAATAGAACCACAAAGTCAGCAAATAGAGATAGCAGTAGTTCAAGGAGGCAGAGTGGTAGTTCATCTAGTGATGAAAGAGCTCCTCAGCATGAAAAAGCCAAAGGTGATTATGGAACATATGTTAAGTGTATGGTGCTTAATGCTCAGAGTATTCGATCCAAATTTGATGAGTTCAAGTGTTATGCTGCTGACGAGGTACCAGATTTTGGTTGCATTACGGAGGCATGGGTCAGTGAGGGGTATTTTGGAGATAACTTGCAGGACTATGAGATCCAGGGATACAATATGTTTTCGTGCAATAGCGGTCCAGCAGTGAAAGGGGGTGCAACGTTCTATGTGGATAGCTTATTCAGTTTTCAAAAAGTAGCAGATGGGGTGAAAAATATGCTAGTGGAGTCCCTTTGGCTTGATGTCGCTGTGGGAAAAGGCAACAGCAACAAACCAAAGTTTTGTACCGATCAGGAACACTGCCACATTCTCAGCAACTGGAGCTTGATAAGGTGATTTGCGAGGAAATCAGTCGACACTTTTAGAGGAAGTGTCTTATTCTCGGTGACTTTAACCTAAAGTGATATGAAAATGTTGGTGTTGGCTCCCTATCATGCAAAATGTTTAGGACATGCCTTGAAGAGGACCTGTTCTTACACCAGTTTGTGACGGAATCTACCAGGAATGGCCCATTCTTGGACCTTGTATTCTCGGATTTAAGTGACTTGGTTCAAGACTTGACTGTAGGAGAAACTCTGGGAAGAAGTGACCATAACATAATTAGATTCAAGGCATATGTGGTGGGAACTATTAAAGACAATTTTGTAACGGTTCATGATTTCAATAGAGTAGACTTTGACTGCATGAGAGCGGCTTTAAGTGCCACAAGAGGGGAAGAATTCTCCAATTTAAATGCCTGTGAAATGTGGGGAAAAGTTCAAATTTTACTTGAAGTAAATTCAGATTAACACGCGCCCTGGAGGGCGGGGGGGGGTGCGAAATCCGCCCACCCCTCCGGTTTTTCGTAGATAACTCCAGATTTTACCGGCTGATATGCGCCATTGTTTGTCTACCTGCCAATAAATGACGGGCGCGTTGCTCGAAGTAAAAAAAAATGAAAATCGACCGAACATTTTTCGAGTTAAGGGTCGCTAAAATGAAACAAAATTCCCAGCGCCAGATCACAAATATCGTCGCTGATGCGCTTCAGGTATATTAGCAAAAAGGAAGTGTTCTTGGCAAAACTAGCAACTTGTTTGATGTACATTGTCATGCTACATTGTTCTAGAGTCATGTCAAGTCACCGAGGTCAAGTCAGGTCAAGTTCATAACAGGTTAACACACGCCCTAGACGGGGTATGGCGAAATCCGCCAATCCTTCCGATTTCTCGTACATAACTCCATATTAAACCGGACGATATACGCCAAATTTATAGCGTACCTGTTTAGAAATGACCGGCACATTGTTTAAAACAAGAAAAATGGAAATAGGCCGAGACGTTTTCAAGTTAGGGGCCGTTAAAGTAAAAGCAATTCACAGCGCCAGACCACAAAAATCGGCGCTGCTGCGCTTCCCGTATATTGGCAATAGGGAAGTGTTCTTGACAACACTAGCGACTCGTTTGATGCATATTGTTATCCTATATAATTTAAAAGTCAGGTTAGGTCGCCGAGGTCAAGTCAGGTCAAGTTCATGACAGGCTAATGGAGCCAAACTTGGTCAACTGGAATGTGTCATAAATACAAATGACTGTCATGCGTTTGATGTCACTTTTCATGTTACTCCCTATACATCCCGAAATCTACTCTTTGTCATTGTGTGCCTAAGCATTTCCATACTTTATTCATGTATTTCACTCCTTTATTTGCGAAGCCGATTTTGCCGAGCCGCACAACGGAGCAGTCGGGACGGGATCCCGGTTCCGGTAACTGGAGCAGGTAATGACCTAATAAAGTGCTCCTATATAGGTGACCTGAGGTCAAATGGCGGATCTGACATCAATATTGCATCATTGGTAATGTCCAAAACATCATTAATGCCAATTTTGGAGCATTTAAACACAACCACAGCGATCCATAACAATGACAAGCCAAGCCACGCAAAACCAGAAAATTGTGCAATTTTGACCTCATTTGACCTTGAAGATATTGACCTAAAGTCATGAACTTCGCACACAATAGAGGTCACTATCGTGCCCATCCACCCTGTGAATTTCGTTGCTCTAGCCTTCATAGGAGCTGAGATCTTAGGGGGGGCGGAATCCACTCCCCCCCCCCTCCAGGGCGCGTTATTTTCAGAGGCCCTCCAGGACGCGTGTTAAACGTGTCCCCCCAAAAGAAAAGGCGCAAAAGAAGGGTAGGAAAGCCAGCATGGCTTACACCAAACATTATAAAAGCAATTAAGGCTAAGAAAGCTGCACTTAGAGTGTTTAAGGAAGCTTCAAATTTCGTAAATCTAAGGTCGTATCGAAAAGCTAGAGACACCGTGAAGCAAAAAACCAGATCAGTAAAGGGGCCAAAAGAATTGGATTTGGCTAGAAACTGTAATGGGAACAGCAAAAAGTTCTTTAGTTTCTACAAGCTAAGTAAAGTTTCTAGCACAATTGGTCCACTGGAAGTAAATGGGACTATATTGGGTGATGATCGTGAGATGTTTGAGGAGCTGAGCAGGCAGTTTAAATCAGTGTTTACATTGGAAGATATGACTAATCTGCCAACTGTACACAAAAGTGCAGTGACATGTGATCGGATAAATGATGATGGTTTCATTGATAGTGATGTTGTTTTCAATCATATCACGAACATAAAGCCAAACAATGCAGCAGGACCTGATGAAATTTATCCTGTGGTATTGCGGGAAGCAGAAAAGGAACTGGCCTTTCCACTGAGCATAATATTTTATAGATCAGTGTTACGAAATGAAATTCCAACCGATTGGAAAAGGGCAAATGTAGTTCCTATTTTCAAGAAAGGAGAGAGGGAAAGTTGAAAACTATGGGCCAGTAATTCTCACATCCCTAGTCTGGAAGGTACTCGAATCAATTATCAAGGATATAATAGTTAGTTATCTGGAAGGAACCAAGGTTGAGTATCTTGAATTGGTTCGAGATACTCAACATAGGTTTAGAAAAGGGCGATCGTGTCTCACAAATCGCTTGGCGTTTTTTTAACTTCGCAACAAAACAATTTGATCAGGGAAATCAGGTTGATGGAGCTTATCTTGGCTTTAGTAAGGTCTTTGACAAGGTACCCAATACAAGGTTCGTGATGCAGCTTCAGGTCCATGGTATTGCAGGTAGCATCCTAAAATAGATAGAGTTGTGGCTTTCAGATAGACAGCAAAGAGTGATGCTAAATGGTACAAAGTCATCATGGCAAAATGATTTTAGTGGAGTCCCTCATGGGTCAGTACTGGGGTCACTACTGTTCATTATATTTGTAAATATCATTAAACTGGCCCAAGCAGAAAGGTTTTGATATTTGCGGATGATTTGAAGGTCTTTAGAGCAATAACAGGCTATATTGAGCATATATCGCTGCAGAAAGACTTAGACGAACTTGTGAAGTGGTCCGAAGAATGGCAAATGAAATTTAATTTCGATAAGTGTAAAATCATGCATGTAGGTAGGCAGCATATGAAGGCTCCATACTTGATGGGTGGCCAAGTACTATCGGTGACTCAACAGAAGAAGGATTTAGGTGTTATTCTAAGCACAAATTTGTGGGCATCAGAACAAACCAAGGACGCCAGGAGGAAGGCACTGAGAATGCTTGGGGCAATACATAGGAATGTATCATAAAGAAGTGAGGAAGTTATCAGGAAGCTTTACTGTGCTTTAGGGTGGAGTGATTTTATGCGTTTTTGTAAAAACGCTGAGTGACAAAGTCTTAATACTTGCGTTTGGCTCTAAAAAGACGATCTGCAAAGTTTTAAAGCAATCTGAGGCCGGGAAGCCGCCGCGCCTCAGGGCTTTGTGAGACCGAAATGACGTTTTCTAACGAACTGCGGGATAAATCACCATTTCAAGAATTCGAATAATTAGATAGAAAATAAAGAGTTGTTTCATTGCATTCTACAGTATTTCATTGACCGCTATGCCAATTTTCCCTTCTCTGACTTGAAAATTGTGCCCGTCATTACGGAGAGTCTCGTAAGGTGCACCGACCGCAGCGACATCACTGCCCTCTATCGGTGGAAGTGTAAACTGTGGGTATTGGCCGTTTTTCCCGTTTTAGTTCCTCTCTGTGACAACTGAAGGCAGGGAGGGGGCGGATCTAAGACAGGGTATATTCGGATGGTTGTTATGCCTACAAATAGGCACACGAACAGAACGAACTAAGCGCAGTTAGTCCTAAGACCTACTCATCTAAATAAGATCCTGGACCACCATACGACTACGAATTGCACACAGCTATCTCTCTGTCTCTGTCTCTGTCTCACTGTCTATCTCTCTCTCCCTCTCTCTCTCTCTCTCTCTCTCTCTCTCTCTCTCTCTCTCTCTCTCTCTCCATCTCTCTCACATTTGCCGCTACACGAAGTCACTTTTCTTGTCGGATTTCGGTCTCGCGGCACAACTGGCCGGGCGCGATACGATAATGCCGTGTCGCCTGTCCTCGCCGAACACACGCGTGGACGCCGTAATGCATCGCTCGACACTTTGTGCGTGGCATAGGAATGCCGATAGCGAGAGAGGTTGGTCGACGGCTGACATAATCTCGTCGTTCGACATGTGAGCGGTAACTGGCGGTTTGGTCACCTCGACATGGTCCCATTGAATCATGTCGGTGTATGTGGCCGCCTCCCAGTTCAATGGGGACACCATGAATTGTCGGCACCGGGATCCCGGGCTACTCCGCGCACTCATGATCAGTTTGACTCCCCCCCCCCCTCTCCCGGATCGACCTCTCAGCGTCGACAACCATGGCCACGATTAGGTTCTCCGGGTGGGAGAACCACGCGTTTCGTTGCACTGAACGTTCCGCCACTGTCTGCACTTCAGGTGTCTGTGTCTGAATAAGTCTCATCGTTCTGAAAAAAGATGCACGACTCCTTGCGTGAAGAGTGGGCGCGCCTTGATGTCGAACCACATAGGGGCATACACCTGCTGGACAAACTCTGTCATCTTTGTCAGAGCCGGGGTTGGCGACGCAGTTCTCGTGTACAGTACTAGCACTCTGATGCCGAGAGTTAGCCACCGCGCGTGGTTAAGCGGACCCGGCCTGGCGCGTGCCAGCTCAGCACTGACAACACCGGTGGCGACGGCTCGGCAGTATCGGAGAAGAATGCGCTGGTCAGCAGACAGGTCCGCGACAACCTGCTCCGCGATGTCAGGCGCATTGAATGGTATGGGACTCCACCCCCGGCTGGCGGTGAATGTCACCAGCTATAGTTTGTCCCAGCGGGCCCTTGAAGGACTTGGACCCACTGGTACCGTGGCCTCCATCCAGCTCCACCAATACATGCCTGCGAAAAAGCCCAGGACAGAATGGGATTGGGACAAGGAAGGAATTGGATAAACATTTATCAGGGTCTAAATGGGCAAATGGCATGGCAAGTGTACTACGGATTGTACTACGGACTCACAAATTGCCATGGTTCTAGATAGGTATGCAGATTACGCAGTATATTATTGTATGTCATGTAATTTGTAAGGATCAGGTGGATAGTGGCGAAATAGTTCAGTCAATCCTTGTTTTATTATAAAAAAACAAGCGTCACATACCTCATCGGAAGCACGTTGCCATGAAGAAGGCAGATGAGCCACTGGACGCTACGGCCCAGCTGGCGCTCCATCCTCGTGAGTGCACCGTTTTCGCGGCCTGTGTTTACGGCAGTGCCATCGACCAATACTGCCTGCAGGGATTCTTCTCAGTCGCACTCCCTAACGACTTCTGAAGCCTTGCCAGCAATTGATGCACTATTTTCTGATGTCAGTGTTCTGTGAGCTATGTAGGTTCTACCTGGCTCGCTCACAAATACCAGATGCTTCGCTTTTCCCGTAAGCCGTACGTCTTGCTCATTTGTTTTCTCTCGTATCTTTGTGATCTCCTGTCTCCTATCGAATCCCATGCACTGCACCTTACCGCCTATGCCCTCCTTTGGCTTTCGTTTTTCTTTCTCCTGTTCCCTTTGTCTGGCTCTTATCACTTTATCTCGTGTGATGACGTGCCTCGTGTCGTTCTCAGTGACGAGGTCAAGGTCCTTCAAGAGAGCGGTGCCAAGGGCCGCTGCAATCCTATCAGTGACCTCAATGCACCGGTCACACTCCTTAGCGAAATTCTCCAGAGGCATCATATTGTACGGAGCCCTAGTCGGTGTTGGTTCGTGGACACTCCCTGTGTCATATGCATCGTCACCATTGCTTCCCTCGTCCATGCTTTCGGGCTCGGGTCCCGTGCTGTGCTCGGTCAGACCCGAGGGACCAGGATCCGTGTCGTTGGCGTCCGTCTGAAGGAAAGCCGGGTCAGGCCGCAGACGGTTCTGATCTCTTCGCCTCCTCCCCAATGCATTGGAGGTCTTCATGTCAATGCCGCCGATGCTTCGCTTCCTCTCACCTCCCTGGTCTTGTAAGAAATTCCACTCGCGGTATGGAACCTTGTTCTCGCTGGGGCAGCTGCAGGCATTTCTCGAAGGACAACTGCACGCGCATATGTCAATCAACTCATGGAGGGGAATCGTTTTGCTTGCGCCAGCGCGTTTCTTTATTGGGGTCTTTGTACGTCCGTGAAGTTAGCGACTTATTCAGCGACGGATTCAGCGACAGATTCAGATTTCCTTCAAAACCGGTGTATAGGTCAAATATAGCACGCTGAGTACGAATATGACCTTCATTTGGCCGGTCAAGGTCAAATTCGAGGTGAAATTCAAGGTCAAAGGACGGGGTACCGCATAACGTCCCGAATTTACCGCACGATCGTCTCTAAATTGGTGCCAGATGATAGCCAGGCCTGATGTCTAGCGTCCGTCAAGGTGACCTGACCCATGACCTTTGACCTTGGGAGTTAAATTCAAGGTCAAAGGACGGGGTACCGCATAACGTCCCGAATTTACCGCACGATCGTCTCTAAATTAGTGTCAGATGATAGCCAGGCCTGATGTCTAGCGTCCGTCAAGGTGACCTGACCCATGACCTTTGACCTTGGAGGTCAAATTCAAGGTCAAAGGACGGGGTACCGCATAACGTCCCGAATTTACCGCACGATCGTCTCTAAATTGGTGCCAGATGATAGCCAAGCCTGATGTCTAGCGTCCGTCAAGGTGACCTGACCCATGACCTTTGACCTTGGGGGTCAAATTCAAGGTCAAAGGACGGGGTACCGCATAACGTCCCGAATTTACCGCACGATCGTCTCTAAATTGATGCCAGATGATAGCCAGGCCTGATGTCTAGCGTCCGTCAAGGTGACCTGACCCATGACCTTTGACCTTGGAGGTCAAATTCAAGGTCAAAGGACGGGGTACCGCATAACGTCCCGAATTTACCGCACGATCGTCTCTAAATTGGTTCCAGATGATAGCCAGGCCTGATGTCTAGCGTCCATCAAGGTGACCTGACCCATGTCCTTTGACCTTAGGGGTCAAATTCGTTAGCGACTTATTCAGCGACGGATTCAGCGACGGATTCAGATTTCCTTCAAAACCGGTATATAGGTCAAATATAGCACGCCGAGAACGAATATGACCTTAATTTGGCCGGTCAAGGTCAAATTCGAGGTCAAATTCAAGGTCAAAGGAAGGGGTACCGCATAACGTCCCGAATTTACCGCACGATCGTCTCTAAATTGATGCCAGATGATAGCCAGGCCTGATGTCTAGCGTCCGTCACGGTGACCTGACCCATGACCTTTGACATTGGGGTCAAATTCAAGGTCAAAGGACGGGGTACCGCATAACGTCCCGAATTTACCGCACGATCGTCTCTAAATTGGTGCCAGATGATAGCCAGGCCTGATGTCTAGCGTCCGTCAAGGTGACCTGACCCATGACCTTTGACCTTGGGGGTCAAATTCAAGGTCAAAGGACGGGGTACCGCATAACGTCCCGAATTTACCGCACGATCGTCTCTAAATTGGTGCCAGATGATAGCCAGGCCTGATGTCTAGCGTCCGTCAAGGTGACCTGACCCATGACCTTTGACCTTGGAGGTCAAATTCAAGGTCAAAGGACGGGGTACCGCATAACGTCCCGAATTTACCGAATTATCTGTTTTTAGGTTGCGATATAAATATTCGATTCTTTATATAGGACCATGTGACTTTCGTACGTAAAAAACTTGTTTGGTAAGTGCACAGTATACTTCGAGCTGAATTCCTCCGATCTGAACATGCCATGCCATTTTTAATTATCACAAACAAGTCACATCGCACCGGTGTAACCTGTTACATGACAAAGCATGGAAAAACTACAACCACTCTGTTCATGTCTCCGTCTAGAACGCGAGTTACCATCACGTGTCTTCGCTCTGGCTTGACCACCATCATTGACTCACTCTTTCTTTCATACTAATTGACGCGCCTGTCGTCATATTAATCATCAACTTGTTTGGTAATTGTACAGTATACTTCGAGTTGAATTCTTCCGATCTGAACATGCAATGCCATTTTTTATTATTAAAAAAAAACAAGTCACATCGCACCAGTGTAACCTGTCACACGACAAAGCATTGAAAAACTACAGCCACTCCGTTCATGTCTCCGTCTAGAACGCGAGTTACCATCACGTGTATACGCTCTGGTTTGTCCACCATCATTGACTCACTCTTCATTTCATACTAATGATAACCTTAGCTCCAAAAATAGTCTTCCTCGATGGAATAATGATGACCCTTTCACTCGTGTCAGAAAACTGTGACTTCGAAGGCATTTTACTATACGAAAGGGATCCCTTCACAGTGCGACGTAAGTCTAAATTATCCAGCCTGGGAATGGACTCCCATCACTGGCCGTCAGGGAACACCTTGTATGGGTTCATGATGGCGTTTGGGTTCAACATATTCTTCACCGTCCTCATCAGCTTCATCTCCACCGGGTCCTTGCAGTGCGCGCCCAGGTTCCTGAAGACGGGAGGAAGGAGTGAATGTACGAAACAGGAGGACCGGTCATTCTCACCACAGCCAGGTCTTGGCACCACAAAGTGGGTCCCACCCAAATGAGACTCGTTATTGCTAAGGCAGGCTTACTCGGGGGCCTCTGCTAGCTCACTGAATCCCTTAATGGGCGCTACATTGGATAATGCGTACGCCGCTCATATAGGTTGTAGGCATTATGACGACAGGCGCGTCCTCTTTCGCCCCGACGGCTACCCCGCCTCCCTTCTCCTTTGTCTTGTTCTGGTCCGCGCTTCATGCCACCTCAATACAGCGGTCTTTCCGATCACCGGGGCGAAGAACTCTCTCTCTCTCTCCCTGCAACCCATCAGAGACCCCGCGAGGTACCGCTGCGTCGGCGGACTTTGTCCTGCCGTACTCCCCGGACCCAGGGAGTGGTTGTAACTGGAGCACTCTGTGCCACTGTGACAAATGACGGCTCCGTCCCAGAGAGGGGCTCCGATGACGGTCATTTGAGGCCGGGTCCGGCCTAAGCGGGGGACCGAGTGAACACCGTGTAGAAACCGGGCACCCGCCGTGAACTGAACCCGAGTCGCGCGCGCTGAAGGCGAGCATGCTACCAACCGCGCCACGACGTCCCCCTAGGGGCGAAAAACTCCCCTCCTCAAAAAAACCAATGCACACTTAGATGCGAACAACACGGCCGTTCTTACGTCATCAGAAGCTGGCAAACAGTTTGATACGTCTGTCACCTTTCCTTCCCTCCCACATCCTCCCATGTGTTACCTGCTCTTGAATCCGCAGCTGAGTTCGGCAGAGACGGCTCCTCCTGCGGCTGTGACCTCGTCTGTAACGTTTTCATGTGACGACAAATGCGACGCTGCGCTGTTTAAGGTATAAATTTGAATTATCGCGGCCCATGCAAACTGAGTAACTGATTGTATTAATTGGCTTACATGTCCTCCTACCTTGCATTATACATATGTGTATCGACATTAATCCAGTAAACCACGTCGGCCATTGAATAAGCCAGACCATCCGCTGGTGTCAGTCCCCAGCAGCCCAGTCTCAAGCCTGCGTGGGAAGACCACGCATCAACTACCCCTCCCCTCCCCAACGACCGCAAGACAGGGCTAAAAAATCGCATCGTTCTGTCGTCGTGGACGACAGCCACGAATGGGGACTTTTGGCGACCACATTTCCATATCATTATAAATATTATATGTGAAATCATATAAATGGTACCTACTATACATAAAATTGACTACGTCACGATGTCCGTGTCAAGGTAAGCAGGATTGAAACGAATCGGATCGGACCGGGACTGGAAAAGTGTATCCGTGCAGACCTCTAGAAATGTTAACCGTGCAGACCTCTACCACCCACCGCCACGCAACCATTTCTTCATTCCCATCGTACGCTTTTGGGTTTCTAGTATCTAGTATCTAGTACGCTCAGCGGGGAAAAAATGACTCAACGGCAACAAAGTATCGTCGAGACAACCATTCCATCGTTCAGACGACCGCCGACGATAGAATTGTCTCCCGTTTAGCACAGAGCCAATGGCATGCCTTCTGGTCGCCGGTGGTTGTCGAACTCGCCCGGTACCACTTTATGCTCGATGGCAGCGGTACGGAAGTACCCAACTACGGTATACTCAGCGGCTTTGGAGGCAATCGACCAGACCAAGGGTACTAAACTAGACCTACGTTAAATAATGAATAATTTATAACAGCTGATTTTTTTAAAACAATTTTAATTTGAAACCTTTTTTCATGTAGGATGTACGATAATATTTGTTATTTCATTAACATCGTTGGAAAGAATCTAGAAGAATACCATTCTTTTACGCGCATTCCTCGCTTTCAAATCCGTCCGTTTCCATTTTAAGCGCGACGATGTGCGTCGAAGAGTGAAATAGGGAATTGATCACGGTTCTTTATAATTGATGAGTGGTGGATGAGTGCGGCAAGATAAAACTACCAAGTTCGAATTATCTGGAGTGTTAATCAAACGATTTTTTTCTTCATTTTCTGACTTATATGAGACCAAATGAAGTGGTTCGGTCTTAAACAGACTCCAGAAACAGACTCTATTCGGGGTCAGGGCGTAAGGGTGACAAAGTTAGTAAGGTCATCCTGTAGATGTGGACATTGCGATTGGAAAGGTACTGCACAGAGCATTTACAAACATTCAAAAGTAAAGCACCCAGGTCTACCAGTGTTAAGAGTACTGCAAGATAGCCATTTTGGCCCTGGCAGGCGATTTGACTGGACTTGCAAGCCAGCACTGGATCATCAACCATCAAGCTCAGGGGAAAATATTGGTATATGGATTACATTTGAGTAAAATATAGTCACCTAAATGTAATTAGAAAAAATATTTTGGTGTGTGGGTACCTACTCAGCAGGCATTGCACTGCAGTTGGTGGCAATGCATACAATATAGGGATGGTCAATTTTAGCCACCTGGTGGTTTAAACCATGGTTTAAACTGGCTGGCCTAAATTAATTTAAGCCACTCTGGCTTAACTTATATTTCTGGTATGGCTGGAGGGCAGTGATGGACATTAGTTAGGGAAGCATCAATTATAATTCCAAAATGTGCTACACTCCATTTTATTTGCAAAAAAATACTCCCTAGAATTCCACAAAACTCTGTCTGGGTTCTGGGTATGCACTCCACAAGCCAGATGTTTACCCATTAGGTACAGTTGGTCTAACATGTAGCCCCCTGGATGCTGGTAGTTAGAAATGGTATTTGTAAATACCAGGATTTTGACATCCAACTACTGTCATTGAGGGAGATAAAAGACATAAAGACATAAAAGATCAGTGCAACTATGAGCCACAAGGGCCCTTCTTGGTTGCACTCTGTACACTGAACCAGTTGTCCACCAAATGTGTTGATCAACTCTCCCTAGAATACAGAAAAACAAGCCCACTATTCTTGTAATGATTGTCTATGCTGTTAACGATGTTCAGTGTGTTGCTACTGACAATGGTTTCTGGCAGCTGGTTCCAGTGTTCTACTACCCTGTTGGTGAAGAAAGTTTGCCTTAACCTTGTTCTGCTGCGGTTAACTTTAATTTTGAATTTATGACCTCTAATTCCATCATTTCTGTTAAATTCAAACAGTTCCCTGATATAACCCTGTTCCTGACCATGTACAAATTGAAAGACCTTGAGATCTCCTCTCAGCCTTCTATATCTAAGTGAAAACATATTCAATTTCTTCAATCTTTCCTCATACGCTAGGTTGCCCATACCATTCACCATTTTTGTTGCCTTCATTTGTACTCTCTCTAAAAGCCAACAATATTTTTCATAACTAGGGGACCAAGCTTGGACACAAGATTTGTAGCACACTCCCTATTTTAGTGAATAGTCGTACAGTTGTTTTGACGAAGGGTTTGAGCATTTTCAGTAGGAATGCAGGCATGCGATTACGCTTGACGTGGGATGTGCTGGCCCTCGCCCCGCGGCCATTGCTATGTCAGGTATGTCGACGTTACTGTTGCGGGCCAGTCGTCCGATGTGAGCAATGTCCAGTGCCCTATCCCTGTTTTTATATCCACTTCAATTACATATAATCGAGACTAATTTGAGCTCGTTGTGCTGTGGGAAGCAATGATCCAAGATTCGCAATGCTAAGTGTCGAGGAAACTATGTCAATGCATTTCGAAGCAAGATATATCCTAAACCCTGAGTAGCATCGTGAAGGTATCAGCTACTTGCGGTTCCATTTCAATTCGCTATACCCAAATATTCAGGAATCGTTTTCCTTTACATCCTGACGGTTAGCTGAGTGAATTCGGTCACACTGGACCAGGGGCATCGCCGCCGGGGTGGGCAACGAGCGAGGGAATTTACCCCCTGCCCTGTGGAAGGCGGCGTTCCTGACATCTGAGGAGGCCCCGTCCCGGAAGCGCACAGAAAAGTTGAAGTGCTCTCTAGAAGAATGGCTTCACACTGAGGACCGCTACCATCCGCTACCATATTAGATAAAGTAGATATCTCTCTAGGAAGTCCCACAAAACTTGAGAGATTTGGACAGCCTTTCAACCCACTTTTCGGAGTGAGTGAAAAACAATGTATATCGTCACACACTTTGGGGAAGTGGCTCATGAGCCTTCGATATCTGTGTCCATCATCGCTTTCCTCATCATCCTCCATCCTTCATCATCCTCCATTTGACATACGTACCCGCGGTGTGGAAGGGCTTAAGTCTTCACACATTTCTGATTGCAGGCCAAATCTGAAAACCTGGAGGCAATCCAATGCGCTTCCTGACTCAACCACCGCGCGAAAGAGGCGGGAAAAGTTTCCTCTTACCGTGGGGTGGGAGGGGTGTCGCTCCCCTGACCTTTAAGGAGGCCCCTGCTCAGTAATACACAAAGCATTTGAAGTGTGGTTTTTAGGAGACTGTTTCACACTGAAAATCACAACCAATCCGAAACATAATGCAAGTCAAAGCTAGTGTTTGTAGTTATCTCCACAAAGATCTCAGAGGCTTTTGTTCAAGGTCCTTCCTTTTCGGATCCTTGTATTTTGTGACAATGTGAAAGAAGCCATGCGTGCATTGGTGGAATATTGCATGTATTTCAGGGATGCACGGCCCTTACATGCAAGGGGGCGTTTCCTCATTGGGTTCCATGTTAGCAATCGCCGGGCCCAAGGTAGGGGCTCACGAAGATAGGATAGGTACCCGTCTTAAGACGAGTTGCCTCCTATTTCAACATTTTATTTAAGGTCACGATTACTGACCTAAGGTCCCGATTGGGACCTATTCGCTGATAACACTCAACCAATGACATGCCAACAAATTAAACCCCACAGCGAAGCTCGTTTTGACTGGTGTCACAGCAGTTGTCTCGGTAGTTAAATCCGTCAACTAGGACAAAGACATGCCGTGATGTGCTTATTTAATACATGTCAGCCATGTTTCAGGCTAGTTGTTCCATTATTAAATCGTGTCCACGGAAGTCAAGAACCGGGTTCAATGTAGGAAAAGCTGAGATGAGATGTGACAGTATATTTAGAGCTTTGATGAAATGGATTCATAGCATCCATGTCAATTTTACAAAACTTGTTTCATACATCCACCCATGAACAGACATGCTGGGCACAAAACAAACACTGTTCTTCGACACGGCACTGCGGTATCTACTACACATCGAATATGCGTCATACATCCTGCGGTCACATCACACCATTGGTCTGTTATAATCTGATGGGTGCCTGACATCTGATGGGACATGATTTTAGCTACTGTTGGCCCGATATAGAAAGCTCCAGAGCGAACACTTTCCGAGCATGAACCAGCTCAAGCCGGCTTTCTCTGATCGCCCGTGCATGGCAGGCGGACACCGCGTATATCTACGATCCTTCCCCGCAAGATTTCTGGCGCATTGGTGCTGTCAGGAAGTGGCGCATAAACGCAAGGACATGTCTTACGTACGCTATCAACTCGTCTCCATCCCAACTCTCGCTACGCCGGAGTTACATGCTTAACGTCGGCCTAAGCCACTCACGATACGAGCACTAAATAAAATGGATGGCTTTCGGTTCTTCTGTGCTGCAGTGCAGCTTCTCCAGGCACCGATGCAGTATCGAGTATGCGGAAATATTTTTGCTTCGATGAACATTCGCGTTGTGCCTTTGGGCACCCCGTGGCACATCGTAGCCAGGCCGACTAATAACATGCGACAACGTTCAACGACTGCGAGGATGTGCTTGTCCTATGTAGATGAGGACCGATGGTGACACCTGGGATTTTAACACTGAGATAAATTGAAATTCCGTCGCTTCCGAACTGAACTGAAAAGTTTAATTCAGAAAGTTGGTATCGAATAATGAACAGGGCTTAAGTAGAGGGCAGGGCATATCATTATCACTGGATGAGGGAAGGCCAGGTAAATAGCAATGCGTAGTATGGTACAGTCACCAGGATATCCTTCCCCGATATACACTGGATTTAACGATTGCTATGTGTGGAGGGATATGCAGCCGGGGAAATGCGGAGGGAACGTCCACCCATCCCCTCGACGCATTAGATGAGCTTTTGAGGAACAGAACATGTTCTGGTTAAAAGACAATTAGGCGCTCCACAAGGGTACGTCGAAGGTACACTTTTTCGAAGATTCAGTAATATACTTGCTGGGCACACGCACGGTTGCCAGACGGCTTGGAGCAAGATTTCATGTATTATAAAACACATCCAGAACGCACCAGTCGTTTACAGCCCTTGTTGAAATAGACGCAGCACGTGTCAGCCAGACTGGCCGCGCCGGCACAGCTGCGTGCTCATTCGTCTCACACGGTTAGGACAATTCGACTGTACTCGACGACTGTGCCTGACTGCGCCTGCACCACCGCCCCCGCCACGAGCCTCAGATCAGTGCCAACGTTGAGAGCCGCAGTCACCTGCAACCGTTGGATTGTCGTTAGGCACAATCCTAGGGCTAGGAAGTTCTGCAGTCAGGGACCATGCTGCAATAAGCCATAGGTTCTAGATACCAAATGCCAGTGGCGAGATATATGACGTCAATTCTTTGTTAGTTCATTGTTCCCACCTTCCATATTTTGGAGCATATCCTCGTGATCAGACCTGACAGCGACGTGAAACTTTGCGCCTTTGTAGAAGACAACACACCCTGCAACATATTCCAGGGATAACCAGTTTTTATTCTCACCTAATCTCGTGACCTGACTCGTGGTGACCCAGATTATTGTTGCTTTTTCGTTGGAGAAATATCTGCACATAAATGTGCAAAACGGGTAAGTATTTCGAATCCCTGGTCTGAGAGCTCTCAGAAAGCACAACCCTCAAATGAGACTTTGATAAGAAGTCTCATTTTAGACGAGAAGACTAAAATGAGAAGCGCTGCCGACTTTGACATCGTCTAGCTCATGTGGTCGTCATGATATGTACTGCCCCTCAGGGAATGTACTGTTGTCCTTATCCCCGGGATTAAAAACGCGGCAACACATGGACACCATAGCTTGCTATCCAGTGCTTTCTTATCCAGTGAGTCCGACAAATAACACGTTTGCCTTGTAGGCACGAATTTGAAGAATGTCCACCGGATCCTTCATCATGCAGCGACCAATATCTAACCCGGTGCACCTTTGGACATAGGAAATTGTATCCCACTGTACCTTGCAGCTCACTTCCATAATCATTCCAGTTTTGCTACACATACACAAATTAGCGTATTTAGGGTGCCGTTGGGCCGTGCCCCTCCATCCCTTAGGCGCAAAAGGGCAGTTACTGGCTAACAGGGCGCCGAATGCGCCCTTTTGTCCTGCAAGTGGTGTGCCCGAAGCTTGGATGGGTGTTCCAGATGGATGAAGGATGTCTCAGGTCTGAAAGCAAAAATATGTTGGTGTGCAAGGGGTGGTGATGGCCCAGTAGTTACGATGTTGAGCTCTGGATGCAAAGGTCCGGGGTTCAACACTGATACCGGTCTGGATATTTCCGAATCCCGCGGCCCACTGGCGACACAGTGTGGGCTCCGCTATTAGGCATGACTGTGCATACAGTGGGTCGTGAACCACCCAATAAGCAAAAAGGTACGAAAGTGTGCGCCGTGGATCCCAAGGCCTGTAGCTGCTTTCATAAACTGAGGGTGCACACCCATGATTGCATTATTTTTCAGGTTTTCGGTCGGTCCGAGCACTGTTCTCTCTTCCCATGTGTTTGGTGTTGACTATATGCGATTGATAAGTGACATTTCTATATTTCGGTGGATTATTTTAAACCAGGTGTGTATGCTTGACTAGCGAAATTGTTTCTTTCGTTGTGAAGCTATTGCAAAATCATGTATTTATGAGATGATCATGCCATTAAGTATGTTAAGATAGAAACACTTACAAAATACTTAACCGACAAGTTCGATCAGCTATTAGAGCTGACTGTAGGGAAGAGATTAGCGGGAAGACAGCTCAAAAAGGCCCATCAGCTGCGTGGCGTGCTATCAAGCCTATTATCGATACAAAAAAAGGATATCACAGAGTACAATCTCAGGTTCTACCTGAGCAGCTAAATCATTATTTTGTTAGTGTCGGACCAAAAATATCAGCAGAGGTCAAACTCCAGGCAAACATGCCTGAACACACAACTCCCAGTTGCCGGCTATCGCGCGTCTCTACCAGCTCCTATAAAGTATCACCCATATCTCTTGAACAGCTAGCCAATATCGTCATAAACATGAGAAGCACAAGTGCGTGCGGACCCGACGGGATCTGTATTAAGGTCATCAAATTTCTGTTCTTTTTTATCGGCGAAATGCTGCTTGACATTATAAACACATGCCTGACTACAGCTGATATCGCCACCACTTGAAAACAGTCAATAGTAACTCCCATTCACAAATCAGGAGATCAGGAGAGGAATTTCACGTTATAGTCACCTGAACAGTGAAAATATTCAGATTTACGTTCCTTTTTCCTAAATTTTTAAAAGTAAAAAAAAAGTCTCTTATAAAATTTTCTTGGGGCCCCCGGTGTGGTAAAAAAAAAAAAAAAATGTGGCCAGAAGGGAGAGAAAAAAAAGGGAGAATTTTTCTAAAATTTCCCCCTTTTACCCCATCAAGGGAGAGAACGACAGACGAAAAACCACAAGCATGAAGAATCTCCCTAAACGGAAGATGCCAAACGAAGGTGCTTGAGGAGCCACAAATTAATATAACTTCGCCGCTGCTACTATCATGGAATGTACCGGCATATGGTAGAAGCTAAATACATCGATAAATTACGTTGGCTCCACCGAAATAGCACTCACCTTTGAATTCTGTCCAAATCCTCTCCTGCCTGGAGCAACCTGCGAACATCATCGAGCCGCACACCACGCTGCAAACATGATCCAGTCGCGCCCTCCAATTCGGTGTAGTGGTGGGCAACGATACTTACGTTCAAGCCTGTACTTTGTCCTCGTGAAGGGCGCACAACCCAACTATATATATTTTGCATGTGTGTGGTAAATGGCCTAAAACTAAAAAGAATATAGTATAGTTTTTCTGGTTGCATGTGGTCAATAATTTCATTCAATTTATTTGCACTCACAGATGGCAAGAAACAAGTACCAAAGAAGTACTCATTCGTTTCCCACCATGCATTCGGACGTCACTAAATATTTCAGCTTGCTCACACTTTATCTGCACAGTACACACACACACACCTGCTGGACACACACGGTCACAAATATGGTGAAAACCGAGAATGTCCAGAAAAATCTTCAGGTGACTGGTAAGCATCTGATAATGCTGCAGACGAAGTTTTAATACCGAGGACGTCAAAAATGTCCTCGGTATACACCCAACGTCCTCGGTTCCCAGGTGTGCAAACAGAAAATGGCCTCGGTATACACGAAGTACAAGTACACACACACACACACACACACACACACACACACACACACACACACACACACACACACACACACACACACGCACGCACGCACACACACACACACACACACACACCCACACCCACACCCACACCCACACCCACACCCACACCCACACACACACACACACACACACACACACACACACACACACACACACACACACACACACACACACACACACACACAGATATATATATATATATATCCATCTTTATATCCATATAATATCCATATATTCCTCTCTCTCCCTTCTCCCTCACTATTTTCACCTCTTTATCTCTCTAGATCTCATGATTTATCTGTATCTCTGTATATTTGTATCTCTGTATCTCTTGATATCGGTATCTCTTGATCTATGTATATCCTGATCTCTCAGCGTGGATAGTTTTTAGTGGTAGCATTAATATGCCAACATTTTTTTTTTCACTTCACATACAAAGTTAAAAACAAACATTGGCAACATACCACCACACAAACAAACAGTGCACATATATGCACAATAACAATATCGACATGAGGTCAAACGAATCCTCCAACAACAAAATTACGTATCTACAAGCCAATGCAAATATCATCACGCGTTTTTGTTTTCGCATCCCTACATTTGCTCACACTTTATCGCCTAAAATCAACCACATATTATCGCTTACCGCCTCATCCCTATAAACGCGAACATGAACTCCTACAATACTGGATGATAGTTCGGAGGCAATGATGTGAAGCCGGCCAACTGGTGTATACTTATGAATCCTTTGTGTGCCCTCGACGGTGAGCCTTGGCGAACCGCTCTTTAAGTGATTCAGTCACTTTGGAAACAAATAAGAAGTGAATGACCGAAATTAATTGTTCACTAAGAAACCGGTGCATATCTTCAGCACTCAGAACCTGGTCCTGGCTAGGTCGTCTCAAACTCTCCATAGCCGTCGCTCTTTTCACTGTACCACCGACACATCGCATACGATCTTGCCATGGAAGGTACCGAAAAAAGTGCCACTCGCAGTCAACATCGAAATCTTCACGGTGACGGCAAAGGATCACAAAATTGAAACGGTTCTTGTACTGACCGGCGCATCCGTCTGAAACGTAATGAATCTTTCTGAGACCAGGGACGCGTGACTTCAAAATAGGAACCAACTGTTGTAAGAACGCGTGGAGGATAGCAGCATTGTCCTTCAGTGCATCGGATATAACACACAAACTCTGATATACTGTGCAGTTGTCCCCTTTCCAATAAGCCGCAAAGGGATGGACCGTCTCTCGAGGAGCGTCCGAACGATAACTCTGTACCTCATCCAGTACAACACAGGTATAGTTATCGACAAAATCGCCTACTACTGCCTCGCCCACACCGACTGAATCCTTCAAATCCTGAAAAGTACGCCCCTGTTCCTTAGAAACATTATGTCTGGTCAGATTGCGGATCGTATTAGACAAGGTCGTCATAAACTCCTCACACAGCTCAATATGATCGAGCAATGTACAACGATCAGCTTTGGCTCGCTGTTTATACATGATGGTGTACTCCATGTTCATGTTGTCCTCGTACTCGTCCTCTACTAATTCTAAGAAGGAAAGGATGCCCTGCTCCCCGGGGAAATTGAGGCCGTTTTCCATCATACATGTTTCGTTCGTAGTGTCCCTTATGGTTCGTTCGTAGTTTTGCACCATTAGTTTCGCATTCTGGTGATAGGTACACACACACGCAGGATGCTGGGATCTTTCTTCAGCGCAGCAAGACAAATAACACATAGCAGATATCCCTTTCCGACGCGTTCGTCATTCACCACTTGGAATAAATGATCAGATACCGTTCGCAAATTATTCTTGATACGTGTTTTGTGCTTCTCGAACGGATCACAGCAATAACGATACACCATTTTTCAGTAGACTATACACGGCCAGCGAAATTTCTCGGTATTAAAGCGCTATATTCACTCAGACGACCGACAGTAATGTGTACTGTCCTCGTTTCGGCCCTATTGATGATAGCCATTGTCATCGATACCTCATCTCATATTTCACCCCTTCCCGATATGATGCCCCCTACCGTCGTCCCTTAACAGTCCCTGTTTAAATCTCAACCGACCGTTATCAGTTTCGAGGTCGACTAGCTGCGAATGATCGTGGGAGCTGCAACACCAAGGTGGGAGTACCAAAACTATGAATTGAATGATTTTGCCAATCATTCTCATTGACTACGTAACAGGCATACATTGAATATTTATTGACGTGTAAATCAGCACCGATCTCCCGACATACTATGGGCACAAAAAGTCTTCCGACATTACCATGTTCACCTCCACTGATGTATTTAACCTGAACTGGATATGTGGCCTGGTGAACTGAGGTTATGAAATCGGGCACGTTCGGATTCATCTCATCATGCCTGATAATTGCGTATCTCAAATCATAGTCCCATAAGCTTTGGGGGTCAATTGCTAGCAAAAGACTGACACGACCTCTCAACAAAACGTGCGAAAATCAATAAACTCGGGTAAAATTGAGGAAAATTATGAATAGTTATCAGGAAACAAACATAATTTATATTTTTTTGCTTCGAACGTCAATCGATAACCTCTATAGTAAATGTGGTTACAAATGTGAATATCAAGTGGCATGGGGTCACGGGAGGTCACGTGACCTGAGGCCAAATGGCCAGTTTTGAAATTTGTTCAAAATTAAAAATCGATCACAGAAATGAAACGAAGAGGTCTTTCTGATCTTACAGATATGCTATATGTCTATGCTAGGTTTTAAAGTACTGGAGATGATCGCTCTCAAATATTGACCTGCAATGTGACCTATGCAAATTTCCTCAAGCTATATATCCGAGGTCGCTGCCATTATGAAGCTAAAACTTTCACAGATTGATTCAGCACCCACGACTACCATATACACCCACTTATGTTGAAATCGCTCGCATGGCGGTGTCACCCGTTGGTTGTCCGGTGCTGGACCGCCCCAACTGTGTAAAGGTGAATGATGCCTTTATTATGTGAAATATGCTTTTAGCTTTCACTGTAATTAAGAATGCATTTACGGAATTTTTCACATACGAAGAAGTGACATGTGCGTGCTGGATAGCCATAGCACATCACTTCGTGCGTATATTTATGGCTGGAGTCGCCCCCGAAATCAGGCATAGTTGTCAGGATTTGAAAACGGAGTCCAATCTGATAATTTTGGGGCAGCCGGAGTTAGGCAAGGAGTCCACCCAAATTGTAAAAGTTGCCCTGAGGTGGAATAGAGTCAGAATAGACACCACTTCTTGTGATTCAAAGTTTAAGTCGACTCCGCTTAATTGAAGTTGTATATATATATATATATATATATATATATATATATATATATATATATATATATATATATATATATATATATATATATATATATATATATATATATATATATATATATACGTATATATATATATATTCATATATATAATATATATATATATAATATATAATATATATAGATATAGTTATATATATACATATAATATATATATATATAAGTATGTATATCCAATTTTCAGTTTAAAAACACAGGCCATATCAGGTTTGACCCTTTCCCATTTAGGCCCTAGTTGTCTCCCCTTTCTATTATGATGTCATCCGTAATCTCTGGGACGTGGTTATGACCAATACCAATGCGGATTGCCGATATTTATTTTTATCCACCACGCTTCGGCCGACGTAATTTGTTCTGATGGCTCAAGCCCTTCATTTGATCAATGTTCCTGCATGTGTCCAGCCCAATGACCTGATTAGATGGCATAGAATACTGCTTTGGCGCTTATGCTAGATGAGATGATTTTGAGCTTTAACTGAATACTTCCACCGGCGATCCGTTGACGGATAGGACGTCAGCGAGCCAACACGAAACTAACTTATGAATTAGCGGTCTTTAGCTGTCACGCGAGAAACGATGACTTCCATTGGCGAGTGGCTTGTTTGCTATATGAGGTTCATCATGAACTTACTCCAGCCGCCCAAATGCTGCAAGTGACTAAACGCTTGTGGATTCCCGTAGATGTTCGTAATAACCATTTCGTAACTTCAATTCTATAAGAGATATCATCTTGACTCTTTCAACGTAAGCAGGCCCCAGCCGTCAATGATGCCCACCAGATTTCATGCCATTTGGTTTAGAAACAAAAAGTTAGCGGGTCGACCTCTTGAGCGTCCCACCAATATGAAGGAGAATCGGAAAGCTACCAATGGGTACACTATCTACATTCGGGTAAATTTTATTTAAGAAGTTATTCACAATATTCGGTCGATCTATGATCCATCGATAATGACTGAACACATCAGGCTCAAAACCAAAGGTACAAAAATATCCAACTTGGATCACAGGACACGTATCTGGTATGAAGTCCTCGGCCTACCGCATTTTGCACGAACTCATCGACCTGCCATCTGTTGACAAGAGTTGAACTAGAGGTTCCTAAATTTACCGGTTTGCCACGCCAGTACGATAAGGTTGAAAATGATTTCACGTAGCATATTTTCGCCGAAACTGTGCGGACATTGTGATCTGTGGACATGATGAACATGTGGGTATTGTGACCTGTGGATACTATGAACTGTGGTCATTGTGAGCTGTGGAAGTTATGAACATGTGGACATTGTGAACTCTGGACACTACGAGCTGTGGACATTATGAACTTGTGGACACTGAACTTGAGGACACTGAGCTGTGGACACTGTGAACTGTGGATATTCTGATGTCACCATGCTCACTAGTCACTTCCCGGATTCGTTCTTCACGACTGGGCTGCCATGCCCCCTTCCCCGTCCCTAGCGCCGAGCAATATGTTATTCACGTACCGAATTGATCACATTATTCTTCGAATTACTTCTCACAGAAGATGAAGGCCTTGACTCAAGATGCCTTCGGCCACACGTCCCCCACATACCTCTACACACACGGCTATCAACATACCGGAATCAATACTTTAAACAAATTAAGTGTCCCATGCGTCTTCTCCACCCACCATACCACTATTCATTATTCACTCACTATTCCCGCCTTACGCACCATACCAGAAAACGGCGGGACAGCACCCATGCGCACCTATGCAGTGAGATGGAATGGTCCATGAATAACTTTTATTGCAATTAAAAAAATATCGCACAAGAACTGATAGAAAAGAAATTTCCATTTTTATCCCGTGCTGCAAACATGATTATTTCCCACCCAAATATTATTAAATTGTGCATGTTCACAAGAACTGTATAAGCATTAACAAGCCGACTGATCATTAAAATCCTTCACAGAGACGACATTCCCGGCAAATTCCGGTGATACCCGGTGTCTGCTCCTATCAAAATTTCGTCGGCAAATTAGGCATTTTCCCCATTCTTCCGGATCCAACACAGCAGGTAATGCTTTATTTGGGTTGGATTGATTCTGTTCGAATCGTCGTTCGGCATCTATGAACTGTATGTGCTGCTATTTTCGAGGCAAACATGTTCTCACGTGGCGCATTTGCCGCGGCGTGGTCGGCGCCCCGCATCCCGTCAGTTCGGTGTATCACGTGCGGATTTTTTTTTCTTGTTCGGCGCTTTGACGTGTGTGTCACTGGTGACTATCTAGGTAGGGCGTCTGGACACCTGTTTGCTTCTTGGAAAATACGGACATTCATTACTGCCAGCATACTTTTAGCGGTTCCTAGTCTTATTCATATGCGTGTTGGTGCCAAGGCAGTGGGTGGGGTTCGCTCAGAACTTGCTTTCTGGGTTTGGAGTCAAACAGCCTTCTTCCGCGGTACATTTTCATGGACATGTAATTTTTGAGTGCATGGAATTTATTTACTGGTAGCCAATGGGAAAATCATATTTCCCTAATCAGTACCCAAGTAATATGCATAAGTAATACCCATCATTTTTGGTCACAACAAAGGGTACAAACAAAGTGAACAGTGGATGGCACTGCAAGATGGAGTTGTGATGATAAGTTTGGCTCTGTCTTTCAACTCGGGAGCAGTGCACTTTCCTTTCACTGTTGGTCTCTGTGCAAGGCTGGCCAAAGGAAAAACAAACAAATAATTCACACTTCCCCCTCAGCTCAGAGCACACCTACCTACCTATGCAGCTAATTCCCTGCATGATACAGACCTAACAGCACTACTTCACACATGACTGGGAAGCGATAGCTTCTAGCAAAGCAAAGAATCAGCCAATCTCTTGTGTTTGCAGTGTGACACTGTGTTCAAAGCTGCTAATGGTTATGGCATGTAAAAATACCCCTCACCAGTTGGTTGAAAGACAGTTTTCAGAACAGAAAATCCTAATGAAGCAAATCCTTACCAGCCTTTGGGATTCTGGAAGACATCTCTTAAAACTCAGTTTTTCCCACTATGGGGTGATTCAAAAGTAGATTTCTTGAGTTGCATCAGCGAAATCTGTAGTGACCAGAGGCCACTGTTCAGTGTGCAGGCACAAGGCATGGCACTTCCATTGGTTGTGGTTAAGTATGTGCAGTGTTGGAAAAACTGACATTTGTTGGTGTCATGGATACCAATACATTATGTACTCCAGGATTGTGACTAGACTAAATGAAATATTTTGTATGCCAGAAGGGAAAATTAAGAACATTGTTTGGTTGAGTGCTACCACTCAACCTGACAAGTCCATACCTGACAACAACTAGCAGTTTCTGTGATCCCAGCATGCAGACCACTCAACATCAGGGTGGGAATTAAGGCACTTTTTAAGAGATTTCATCTCTTAAAACATTTTTGCACTCCGGATTCATACTGGATAGTATGGGCTCCACATGTACTCCGACACTAACATACAGAAGGAACAAAAATACTACTAAAAAACTAATACAGGATTGAAGAAAATATCCACCAAACATGTTATTCTACTTGCGGTTACCAAATAACTATACACTTTTTGTACCATCAAGCACATAGACAGCAACCAAACACACCACACGAAACCACAAACAGCGGAAATACCGATGACAATGCGCCAAAGTTCGTGCATGCGCACTGAATATAATGGCCTTCGGCCGGTGTGTCTCCAGAAACCTGCTTTAGAGCCACCCTATAGTGGGAAAAACTGACCGTTTTAAGAGTCGCTTCCGGAGTGCAGCGGAAGCCGCCAATCGGAATTTGCTGCGTTAGCATTTTCTGTTACAAAAACTCCTTTAATCAATCAATGCAAGGTATTTTTTAAATGACGTCATAACCATTAGCAACTTTGAACACTGACTCTTGAAGCCTGGTTTCACCAGTAAATGCTTATAATTCTTTTTTTTTTTGCAGCATGATGCAGAAAAAGAATTGTTCCTGAGTTATGGTCCGTCTTTGTTAATAGGGACAAAAATAATACTTTTTACGTAGACACAAATGAGCCCATTCAATGCAAGAAAATCACTTCAAAATCTAAAGCCTCTAAGGGGAAGCACAGCTTGCAGCACTTCACTGTGAAAACACTTTTTTTTTTATTTTTTTTTTTTTTTTTTTTTTTTTTTTTTTTTTTTTTTTTTTTTTTTTTTTTTTTTTTTTATTTTTTTTTTTTTTTTTTTTTTTTTTTTTTTTTTTTTTTTTTTTTTTTTTTTTTTTTTTTTTTTATGTATTTTTTTTTTTTTTTTTTTTTTAGATACTTGTTCTGGAGTACTTGCCAAGAAGTACAAGAAACCAGTGTCATTTGTGCACTTTTGCATGACTCACTTTTTTTGTAAATGTGTGCAACGATAAACATGCGCCTGGATGAACTATTGTTTTGGAATATATGATGGTTAATAAAAATTATACTAAAACAATCCATCTAAAACAGTTTTATTCTCACCACCAAGAAAGTTATTTTGCATGGAAAAGCTGAAAAAAAAATATTGAAAATGATTCTTATGAATATTGAAAGTTCCTTTATGTACTTGTTTAGTTCATGTCTGGAAAGTTTATTCGAAGAAGGATCAAGTTAGGAGTATCTAGAGCTGCTGGACGGGAGTACAAATTGTCCCTGTAAAACTGCTCACAGGCGGTTTTATTTTTCTTCTTAGAGCTGGTCGGATTCGCTACCTCAGCCCTAGAAGTACAACTGCTCATGGGGCAGGGGAACAGGGAATAGGTCGGATGTGTATTACGGACCCTTCACTGACACCAATGAACCCAAAATGTGGTTATGTTTCAAGGCGCATGTTTATCTTCGCACACATTTACAAGAAAATATGTGACAGTCATGCAAAAGTGCACAAATGACATTGGTTTCTTGGTGTAATCGCCTGGGAGAACTTGCTTGCTCCGGGGCGGATTTTAGGAAATTTGAAGTGATTTTCTTGCATTGAACGGGCTCATTGTGTCAAAAAAAAGTTGTCCCTTTAACAAAACGACCTTCGATTGCGCTTTCAAAGCATTTACTGGCATAACCAGGCTTCAAATTTATACTCCGCTATCACCAAGTACTCCCAGATTGGCCAACTAGAGATTTCTGTTGCTTCTTGGCGAGTACTCCAGCGCAAGGCTATAGAACAGTACTTGCGCTTTGTAGGTGCCCCGCTCTGTACGCTTTGTACTGCCTTTCAAGGATGTGTAGTGACGTTGGCTGGTCGGCGCGCTGGGGTCGCGGAAACTGCTAGTTGTTGTCAGGTGTGGACTTTGAGTGGTAGCACTCGACCAAACAATGTTCTTCGTTTTCCCTTCTGGAGTACAAAATATTTAATTTAGTCTAGTCACAATCCTGGAGTACAAAATGTATTGGTATGCATGACACCAACAAACTCCAGTTTTTCCAACTGATTCCGACTGCAGTGATCCATATTTTGCTATCTGTTGACATCTTGTACTTGTGCATGCTAGCAAGCTGATATTCTTCCAATCTGGCTGGCATCTCATTTTCGTCTCCACTCCTGCCTCCTCTTGTAATGTGCATCCAGATGACCTGAAATAACAAATGTGTATTATCCTCAATTATACTGGAAACTTTATATGGTAGGGGACCCAGTATGACTGAATCTTCCTCTCCATCCAAGTTAATGACTATTGTATAATGACATCTGGCTGTCTCGCTAGTTGAGCATGTCTTCATCCAGCAATGCAAGGGGTGTATTTTTTCCGGAGTGTATAATTCTTTGGATGGCAAAAGTTCCAAAAAATGGCCACTTCTAATGCTGGGTAGTGGTGTCTGGTCCATATCACTCATGGAATTGGCTGTGTATGTAGGTAGGAGTGCACTCTGAGCTGAGGGTGAAGTGAATAATTTGTGTTTGTTTTTCACTTGGCTAGCCTTGTACTGCAGTGTCCTAAAATTACTTCACCATTAACTGTGTGGATGAAGAAAAGTTGCTTGGGAGTAGTGAAAGATTGGAGGAAAATAAAGGATCGCCCCTGAAGGATTTAAAAAGCAGAATGCCTTTCCCTTCAGTCACTTGCATTTTACATTATTTAGCAGTCATGTGTATAATGACTGCCAACACATGTGGCAAAATGGTTAAAACCTAAGACAAGGATGAAATAGCACACTTCCATTAACTATGACATTCCAGGCAGCATGGTCAATTATTTTACACTGTTGTACTGAGACTAATGGTGAAAGGACAGTGCGTTGCTCCTATGAGTTATGAGATAGAAAGCTGAGCTGGTCATCACAATTCCCTATCTTGCTGTGCCATCCATTGTTCACTTCTTTGTTTCTATGCTTTGATGTGATCAAAAATGACGATTTGTATTGCTTATGCATATTACATAGGTACTGACTAGGTATGTATGATTTTCCCGTCGGTTACAGTGATTAATTTGGGCTGGTCCTGGTTGTAAATGACATGACATAAGTTGTTTTCCAATTGGATGGTGCAGATCAATTAGACTAGGTTTGACTGCAGTTGAGTTTGGCAGATATTGCATACTGGGTCTACTATTATCCTTGATAGTTCTGACTTGAATGATTGGTGGATGTGTCCTCACATGATTTGTTGTCTCTTGCAGACCCACAATGTCTTCTGATAAGGATGAGCTGGTGCAGAGGGCAAAGCTGGCTGAGCAGGCTGAGCGGTATGATGACATGGCTGCAGCAATGAAAAATGTTACAGAAACTGGTAAGGATGTCTTGTCACTCCTGGTCATGACTAGAATAGCATGAAACTATCCACAGCATCTGACAACACTGTAAACTTATCAACTTTTGCAACAACTTATCAATTCTGGAGCACCCAGGGACTGCAGAGTAATGCTATTTTCCATTCTAGCATTAAGTATACTGTGGTAATAGCTGAGCATTAGCATTGACATGTACTTTGATTTGCTTTCCCAGTTGTCTTCCAAATTGCATCGAATATTTGGCTCGCCCAAATTCCAGAAATGCTGCGTGCCATTTGCGATGTGGGAAGAGAGGAATAATATTATGTTCTCTGATCTTAAGAAGAGGGACAACAGGATAATTCAAAATACTTTGAATGCGTCAATTACTCTTGCTTTCTCCTTATATCAGGTGCGGTGTTTTTGCCATTTTTGGCGACTGAATGATTGTGTGGCGTTGTGTGACGCAGGTAACGAACTCAGCAACGAAGAGCGCAATCTGCTCTCTGTGGCCTACAAAAACGTGGTGGGCGCGCGACGGAGCTCGTGGCGGGTCATCTCCAGCATCGAACAGAAGACCGAGGGCAGCGAGAAGAAACAGCAGATGGCCAAGGAGTACCGTGAGAAGGTGGAGAAGGAGCTGCGGGAGATCTGCAACGACGTGCTGGTGAGTGAGAACAAGATTGGGTACTATATGATAATGTGGTGGTACACCCTGATCCCAAATAACTACCAAGGTCAGGAATTGGCCACTGCACAAAAAGTGTACGCTGCTCTGTGTGTCGCTCATCACTTGACACGGCGGCATCGGTTGGAGCGTCGCTGTGGTATTGGGTGGTAAATTGTTTTATTTGCTTTTTGTATTAAATTTGACACTGAAAACAATATAGCATGCAGATATAGGCATTTCAACTGCATGCAAAACCTTGGCAGCTCTGGAGATTCATGTTGAGGGCATGCTTTCTGCTTGCGATCTGTCGCTTGGTGTTGACATTGGCCCTATGGGTGCAAGGAGTGGATGAAGTAAAACACTACAGGCTGCATAAAGAGTCCCATCTTCAATGTTGCTAAATGCCCCCCTCCCCCCATGGCGCCGCACTGTCCAGTGGTGCCGATTTTCCCCTGGTCTGAAATGGCTGGTTCACCAGCTGAGGATGGGCTGTGGCAGCTCAGCCTGCAAGACGTTTAACTCCTGATCGTAAGGTGGTAGTTTCAAATCCCATCACAGGTGCGATTACCGAGTCCATCCGCGACCTATCTTAGTTAAGTGTCCTTAATTTCCGAAATTGTCTAGATTCATACTTGATAATTTTTGACACCACATATTCACCTTGGTATGTGCCACTTGCTTTTTCATACAGATTATGAAGTGGCATTTTGGTCTTTAAAAGCGTTTTCGGACTCGCAGCAGCACCCCTGACTGATAAAAACTGCAGATACGCCATAATGAAAGTTTCACTAATGAAACAATCAAAGGTAATCAAATCAATTGATAGCAGGGTATGATTTAAGGCAGTTCTTCTGAGCTTTTATTTCTGAAGACATTTTTCCACTTGGGGGTTCGTGTTGGGTAGGATAGCAATTGTTTTTTTTTCTCGTTAGGTACGAGTCGTCGACATGGGTACAGTAGGATGTAACAATCTGCAATAGAAGCATGCCAATTTTCAGCCAAGAGTGTACTTATGTACATGCTTTTGGTTTAATTTTGGATATACCTTATGGATGAATATTTATATTAAGGATCTATATTTTAAATGATTACCTATATCAACCAATGCGATGCCATGTTATCAGCAGATCGCGTTGTTTAACACCACGTGAATAATAACTCTGGAATCGTCACGAGATGCCTGTGCAATCAAGCGATGATAGTGAGCTTAAGCACGCTACTTATGCGCAAAATACTCTTACGAACGAGTCATGGATACTTCATAAGCATACGCCAACGAGCGCGATGCCTACACGTCCTTGGAAAGGATGTATATTGTGTGCTAAAAAGGTGGTATATTCCACTCTATCCCACGAATAATTTAATACTGTAGGATGCGATTCACATGTACTACGACGCAGATGTTGGAACAAAGATATCAATAAATGCAATCAATAAAAAAGTCGATGTGACAGTTGAATTATAAACGCAGTGTGCGAATCCAAGCATGCTTAGTTGATGGTCCCACTTGGTAAGTCCTTGTCCTTATAGTCCGCTGAACAGACGCTGATGTTCATCCGTTTGGGTGTCGTGTCACAAGGTATAGGCCACTGCCTGCCACCGCCAGAGCGCTGATCACTTCCATTCGCCATCGTCAGATGAAACTGCTGGCTGTTCTCCATCTAGTCACTTGCTCTCAATTTGGCTGCCCTCACAAGCTTGTTTTCCTCACTGCTTTTTCCATAGCGTTGTTAATGCTCATCGCCTGCACCCCTGGCTGAGCTCCGCATACGGCGCCACTGCGCGCCCATCCGAGCAATCGGACTGTGTCGTCTTCAACCTTCCCTGTAGAGGTCGCCAGGATCTGTGGAGAGACCCGTGACCTCTGTCGCTTCGCGGACTCCTGGGTGGCAATTCGCGCGCGGTAACTTCGAGACAGCCTTTTCGCTCCCTTTCGGATATCTACTTTAGAGCAGTATATACACCTCACTGACATGCAGCGCTAGATCTGAATGACATGCCTGTATTCTGCAGGTTCGTGTACTACTGTCCGACCGATTAAGACCATTGATACCATATAGCATTGTAGTGGGTGCAGTATGACCATCGCGGTCGATGCGCCCCTGAGCCCAAATAACCAACCAACCAACCAGAGGTCGCCAGGTCTCGGCAGATAAAAAACGAAGCGGTCTTCCGAGCACCCAACTGGTAGCGTCCGTGTACTTCATCCGCGAAGTTTTCGGACGGAACGCGAAGCTCCCTTTTGTACGCAGCCAATTCAGCTTCATGGATGGCCGCCTTCGGACCAAAGTTTTGGTACCACTGATGCCTAGCTAATTATAATCTGCGGTCTGTTGAGGATACTTTCAGAAACAACTGAAGCACTCACTAGTGTGGACTGGTGCTTTTTGCAGGGCTTGGCCGCCAGGCCAATTGCTGATGTCAGATATGGTGAATTACGTATTACGTTCGTAATTAAGTATACGCACAATCGTGAGGAATTGAATTTTGTTCCCCTTCAGATTGTTTTTGCTTTCTGCCGTGACCTCTTGCCTGTCCCGCGACCATATGATTGTGGTGTAGTTTTGGCACATGCCCATGAACCAGGGGACGGAAGGAGGCGGTTGCTCCCTCCAAGATTCGGGGCGATGTTAATATAGATGCGTTGCATGACTGGAGAAGGCTGGCGATTATTGTTTGGATCCAGAACGTGGAGTAAATCGCAGCTTATTTGGATGGTGCAGGTGGACCTATAGTCCCTCGAGAGTGCAAGGGGTTGGTTGGACCAAGGCTGGGGTGGTAGGGCACAGGTCGCGCAAAAACTATAGAATGTATCCGTGATACATTGCGTTGCACGACATGAAATAATATCTAGACATAGTCTGCTCCAAATCATTATCCAGTTAACTCGCCACTGCCCATGCAAATCGGCCCAGTGACATGAAATGTGAAGCTCTCAGTGCCGTAGTAGTGTGTAGCTGCCTCGTGGCAGCCACTACAACGAAGCAACCCTGCCGACAGGGCCTGCTGGACAAGTTCCTGATCGCCAAGGCGTCGACGGCCGAGTCACAGGTGTTCTACCTGAAGATGAAGGGCGACTACTTCCGCTACCTGGCCGAGGTTGCCACCGGCGATGCTCGCAACGGTGAGTAGTCGTTGTTGCCTTCCGGACACCGCCGGGCTCGGATGGTGCCTGTTGCTAACTTCGGTGCGGATGTTGGCGGGCGCCCCCGGCATGCACCTGACACGGTCCCGAATGGTCTGATGTTTGGCGATGTCCGATAACCTGTAGCACACTGAGTCAGATTACCAAGCACACGGCCAATGCATCTGAGGCCTAAGCACGCACCAGCCATCCGAGGACCTCCGTGTTACGTCATTGTGGCATAGTGACATTTCAAACGAAATGCAATCCTGTACCCGACGGAGGGTCGTTTTTACCATACTTTCTGGGAAGTTGTTCTGCTGATATTTCCCCAGTGAGTAGTGACAGCTCTCAACTGCTGTGAAATGACGATTACCATTGATCCATGAAGCCATTTCTGGTTTGAGCAACACTCCAGCCCCCTGCCCCCAGTGTTGGAAAAACTGGAGTTTGTTGGTGTCATGCATACCAATACATTTTGTACTCCAGGATTGTGACTAGACTAAATGAAATATTTTGTACTCCAGAAGGGAAAACGAAGAAAAACATTGTTTGGTCGAGTGCTACCACTCAAAGTCCATACCTGACAACAACTAGCAGTTTCCGCGATCCCAGCGCGCCGACCAGCCAATGTCACTACACATCCTCGAAAGGCGTACACAGCGGGGCGCCTACAGAGCATGGTCGTCGGAGTCTAGAGGTGTTCTATAGCCTTGCGCTGGAGTACTCGTCAAGAAGCAACAGAAATCTCTAGTTGGCAAATCTGGGAGTACTTGGTGTCACCGGAGTATAAATTTGAAGCCTGGTTTCGCCAGTAAATGCTTTGAATGCGCAATCGAAGGTCGTTTTGTTAAAGGGACAACTTTTTTTTTTAGACACAATGAGCCCGTTCAATGCAAGAGAATCACTTCAAATTTCCTAAAAATCCGCCCCGGAGCAAGCAAGTTCTCCGAGGCGATTACACCAAGAAACCAATGTTATTTGTGCACTTTTGCATGACTGTCGCATATTTTTTTTGTAAATGTGTGCGAAGATAAACATGCGCCTTGAAATATAACCACATTTTGGGTTCATCGGTGTCAGTGAAGGGTCCGTAATACCAGTGTCCTAAAATGATTTCACCATTAACTGTGAGGATGAAGAAAGAAGTTTTTTGGGAAGAGTGAAAGATTGGAAGAAAATAAAGGATCGTCACTTAAGGATTAAAAAATTGGAATGCCTTTCACTTCGGTCACATGCATTTTACATTATTTAGCAGTTGTGTACATAATGACTGCCCACACATGTGGCAAAATGGTAAAAATATAAGGCAAGGATGAAATAGCACAATTCCATTAACTGTGAAATTCCAGGCCACATGGTCCATTATTTTACACTGCGTAATACACATCCGACCCATTCCCTGTTTCCCCGCCCCATGATCAGTTGTACTTCTAGGGCTGAGGTAGCGAATCCGACCAGCTCTATCTAAGAAGAATAATAAAATCGCCTGTGAACGGTTTTACAGGGACAATTTGTACTCCCGTCTAGCAGCTCTAGATACTCCTAACTCGATCCTTGCTTCAACTAAACATTCCAGACATGAACTAAACAAGTACATGAAGGAACTTTTAATATTAATAAGAATGGGTTTGGATTCTTTGTCTTTCATGCAAAATAACCTTGGTGGTGAGAATAAATCTATTTTAGACGGACTGTTTTAGTATAATTTTCATTAAACCATTATATATTCCGAAATCCATATTTATAGACTTGGTCAACATGGATTAAGTATGCTTTTGTTATTATTTTCTCTACCATTGCGCCTGAAGTTGGCTTATAACCTCATCCTTCGCTAATTTAACAACAGCACAAATTATATATATGGCAGTCGTTCGTTGGCTCTCATATTCCATAGAGCTGTGTGCAGTCTCCACGTAAATCAGAAACATGCTAAAATTTGCTGATATAAGATTAACTCCTTATTTCGACAGCATGAATAGTAAAACATATTTCGTTATTAAAACTGATGTAATAATTTTATTTTGTGGTCGCTTTTAACTTAGGCACATCATTATGCCGAGTTTTCTCCCTCTATCTCGTTCCTGAGACCACGTGACCCATGACGAAACTTCCGCTGTAAAACCGGCTCATCGCGACGGGACCCACTGGGCCATGCAACGCATTTGGGGAGCGTTCGAGATCTCGGCCACCAATCCGTCTAAAGACAACTGAAGTTGCAATTATTCCAATGAATCGCGGGTGAAATCGGCCCATTAGTCGTGGGACCAGTCCATCGGAGAAGTGTTTGTTGAAGGATGATCTCGGTTGTCTGGTCCGCCCAATATGAGTGAGTGCGAGTCCTCCTGAGCTCTGCCAACAGAGATGTTATTTGTGCATTCACATCACATCAAGCCTATTCATCATAAATATTTGTTTGTGAACTCTGGAATTGCTTCACGCACCTACACTCAGGCAACATCTATCCCATTTCCATATATCATGGGTATATTTTGGGGAGCGCTTTGGCTACTGAGGGCATTTCCCACTAGATGCATTCCTCGACACAATTGACATATTCACGACTGAGCTTGCTGACATATTGCTGACTCAGAAGTTGGCTATATGTACATATATAATGCTTGTATGGTACATACAGCATGAAATGCTGACATTTATTTTTAATTCCATTAAAGCAATGCCACGTGGTTATGGACAACTCTTTTTTTTTTAGTGCAGCAAAATTTTGGGCATGGCTTAGTTTAGCAAGATGTTCTTCATGCATACAAAAATGGTGACATTGGTTTTCAGCCCCACTAAAACAAGGTCAGTTGTCAGTTAGTGCATACCTTTTTTTGTACTCCAGCCTTTCAAAAAATTGTACTCAACTACCAAGAAAAAAAATATGAAAATCCTACACTGCCCCCCGACGAGGCACCGCCTTTCCGTAGTGGTGAGGATTGAGTGCCCCAAAGACCCGACTTTGTACCTTTGCACGCATCACGGCCTGCCATCATACACATTGAGGAGAAGTACAGCCATCAAGCACCCGGCATGCACAGGTGAAACAAACACGTCCAAGTATAACATGCAATGTAGGTCTTTGATGGGGCGGTCCCTCCGCCATGTGTGTCAAGATTAATGTGAAGAAGTACCAAACAATGAAATTGCCTGTTTCATTTGAAGCACCGTGCTACATTCATGAACTCAATAAAGAAAGGGAGAGATAAAATGAGAAGCATGTGAAGGTCCTGAACAATGTGGTGCAGGAAGAGTGGATGCAACATACAATTTGTCAAAATTTGTATGATTATGTTTGCTACACTGGCCATGTGTTTGTTCTATTAGTATGATGACGCAATCTGTGTTTTCGTCATGATGCATCTATTCAGCGTTTTTCATTTTTCACTATCAGAGTGATATTGTTTTTCATCCGCACAGGTACTGAAAAAGTAATTTTAAGATACTGCCGCGGACCCACTCCGGATCCATGTCGCAGTGACTACCCACTTAGTCACTGTATTATCCCCACCCCCACTTTTCCCCTCTTAGCCGACGCCTTTTACTTCCATTTTACAAGGGAGCTGCCGGGGCCTGAGGACATCTTTCTCATCTTGTGATCGTTTTACATCGACACAATCCAGCAGTCATTTGTCTCCAAGAGCCAAATTGGCAACAGAGGACGCAGTTACACTGAAACTCCACTCTGTTTTCGTAATGACGTACCATCTGATGGTATTGCACATGGGGGCGTCCTACTGATCGTTCACCATAGTGTACCGGCGCGTAAATTGGCTCTCCGAACTACCCTACAGGCAGTCGCAGCGCGTGCGACACTCCCACCGCGATATAAGCTTTTGCCCCCTGTACCTGCCTCCTGGTGCTGCGTTCCCCACCGTGGAGTTGAAACAGCTGCTGACTGAGCTCCCACCACCTGTACTACTTCTCCTATGGGCGCTGTATGACCGAAGCAGTCGATGCGCCTCTAAGCCCAAATAATCAACCAACCTGTACTACTTCTGGGTGATTTCAACGTTACCACACTGCTTGGGGTTGCTCAGACATTAATACACGGGGCCGTAGCCTCGATACTTTAATCCAACAGGAACCAATCTGCCTTTTGAACACGGGGGCACACACCCATCTTGTCCCGCCATCCGGCCGCACGTCAGCACTGGACCTGAGTCTCGCGAGCCCCCAACTGACGCACCATTTTGAGTGGTCAGTTGATGACTGCCACGGAAGTGACCACTTTCCGGTGTGGCGTACTTTTCAATAAGACTCATTTCTTTGGACACGTCCGCCTCGTTGGAATCTGAAAAAAGCGGACTAGACTCGTTTTAGATCTGAGACACAGGCAATCTTTACACGTGACACTGAAAACCGCCACCCGTGTTGATGATTTCACCTCACGATTTCTCCAGTGTGCTGACAAGTGCATTCCACATGCTTCTGGTACCCCTCGCCCCAGTGATAAATTATTCGTCAAATAGGGTGGAAAATCCCACTTTATGGACACTCAATTGACATCCTTCTCCAAGAAGTATCGACATCTTGCTCCATGATGCGTGCTTATGAAGGCTTCGTGTCTCCTTTCTAGCAGTATCTCGCTTATGCGTATCATGTCAATGTTCTTAATAAGGAATAGTGACACACGGACATATCGCAACGTAATTTTGGGTAAGGGGATTAGCTATGTTATATGGTGTACGGTATCAAATCATAGCATAGGTAATTTTCTCCCTGTCCAGAATACAGCCCTTCCTAAATTATGAATCTCAAAACAAATGAAAAATGTACAGCCATAAGTACATGCACCATTGGCTCAAACTTGAGTCGGAAAAACATCAAAAGCACTTTAATTGACACTAATTCCATGGCAAATTTCGACATCCTTCGGTGCCCGTTTCGACATCTCACACCTAACGAAAAACCAATATTTTGACCCTGCCTCGCCCGCACCCCATTTCTTAGTGGACTGAGGAGCGTGCAATGGCGATTTGCGCCCGCAGGCGAGCCATAAAGCTGAAGCGCTTTAGCAAACACAGCACAAGTGCCAACATGTTGGCGTTCAAGCAAGCACGGGCTGTGGCTAGACGTGCAATAAGAGCAGCGAAGAGAGCCGCTTGAGAAGAATACGTAAACTGAATGAACCGTTTTACCGCCACCTCACAAGTGTGGATTTGGATACTCCGGTTGCTTTTCCTCGCGTCCGCTACCTGTGTTGCAGATACATGGCCAGAATATTTATCGCCCATTTGACGTGGCCAACGAGATCGCTGGTGCCCTAGCAGAACGTAACCATGGCAGGAGAGCTGACCCTCAGTTTCTACGACACAAGACTGGGTGCGAGGAAATGCCTATTGACTTCCACGCCACGACAGCTCTCCTATAGCCAGCCATTCACATTGCCGAAACTGAAATACGCCGTTAATTCACTGAAATGTGTCTGAGGGACCGGATTCCATTCACAGCTCCATGCTGGAGCACTTTCCTCCATGTGTGAATGGCGTTCTTCTGGCATCCTTTAACTCCGTATGGGAAACAGGCAACTTTCCATCTGCTTGGAGCGAAGCCATAATTATTCCTATTCTCAAGCCTGGAAAAGCGGACTGGAACCACTTCACTACCAACCAGGGTTAAAATATTGGTTTTTCGTTATGTGTGAGATGTTGAAACGGGCAGGGTCGAAACTTGCATGTCGAAATTTGCCATGGAATTAATGTCAATTAAAGTGCTTTTCATGTTTTTCAGACTCAAGTTTGGGCCAATGGCGTAGGTACTTATGACTGAACATTTGTCATTTGCTTTGACATTCATAATTTAGGAAGAGATGTATTCAGGACAGGGAGAAAATTACCTATGCTATAATTTGATACCGTACGCCTCATCACATAGTTAATCCCTTTACCCAAAATTACGTTGCCATATGTCCATGTGTCACTATTCCTTATTAGGAGCATTGACATGATACGTATAAGCGAGACATTGCTTGAAAGGAGACACAAAGACTTCATAAGCACGCATCACGGAGCAAGATGTCGATTGAGTGCCCAGAAAGTGGTATTTTCCAACCTATTTGACGAATAATTTATAACTGCTACCGACCCATATCGCTTACGTCGTCACCATGCAGGCTTATGGAAAAGATGGTGAATGTTCCCCTTGCGTGGTTTTTAGAACAGCAAGACTTCTCGAATGCTCAATGTGGTTTCAGAAAAAGCCGATCTTCCGCGGAACATGTTTTAGCTCTAGACACTGCTGTGCGTTGTGCATTCAAAGACCACAAACACACGGGCGCCGTGTTTTTTGTTTTGTTTTTTTTTAAATTTAAGCATAGAGGCCGCATATGATACCGCCTGGAAGCACGACGTACTTGGGAAGCTGTTCGATTGTGGCGTTAGAGGGTCCACCGGACACTTCGTCAATAATTTTCTGGCGAACTGATCTTTCCGCGTCCTGGTTGGTAACCAGCTGTCAGGAAAGTTTGTGCAGGTGAACGGTGTCCCGCAGGGAAGTGTGCCGCTGTTCGGGATACTCATCAACGATATCGGGAAGGGGCTGCGAGATAATATTGGCCGTTCACTCTTCGTAGACGATCTGGATTTGCGCCTCTCGTACACCCTCTTTCGACCGGCAGCTTCAACTGACCATACACTATCTGGAGAATTGGAGCACACGAAACGGACTTCGCTTTTCCGCGGAAAAAAAACTGCTATGGTGCATTTCTGTCGTCGATGGTCTTGTCCTCCCGAATCGACGCGCCAGCTGTATGGGAAAGTTATCCGACTGCGACCTTCTGCCAAGTTCCTCGGGGTCATTTTCGACAGGAGTCACCTACTCTGACCATCTTAACTTTTTTGCGCCAGCGTTTTTTCAAAGCTGTGGGTACTATGAAATGTGTGGCACGCACAACATACGGAGCAGACCGTACAACCCTTTTAAACATGTACCGCCAGCTCATTCGTTCTAAGCTTGACTACTGTTGTTTCGTGTATGCTGGTGTTAGCTCTTCCAGGAAGCGTGTTCTTGACACTGTCCACCACACAGTCTTGCGCATTGTGACCTGGGCATTCCGAACATCGCCGGTGGCAAGCATCCAAGTAGAGGCCCACGAACCGCGACTGGCACTGAGACGAATGAAGCTAGGCCTCCGGTATGCGCTTGAGCTGAGGCAGTATCCCTTGCACCCAACATACGACGCGGTGTTTTCTCGCCGTTTACTCACGCTATTCCGTGGCGGACGGAATTTAACCACCGATCCGTTCTGCATGAGAGTTCGAACATCCATCCAGGAAAGTGGTGGCCGCACAGCCGACCAAGTGCAAGCACCGCCCTAGGAACTAGTGTCGCCGGAAATCGACATATCTCTCAACATTTCAAAGAAGAGTGACGTCCCCACCGTACTATTCCGGGCGAACTCATTGGAGCGCATCGCCACATACGACGGACACACCATGATATACACTGATGGCTCAAAAACAAACCAGAGTGTCGGATGTGCGTTCGTTTCCGGACCGGTCACCAGAGGCTTTTCGCTCCCACCGAATGCATCTGTATACACCTCGGAGCTCGTGGCGATCCTCAAAGCGCTTTGTTTCATCGAAGTCAGTGAATGCAATCACTGTGTTATCTTATCTGACTCATCACTGTGTTATCAACAAACTCAAACAAAGCAAGCCTCACATAGGGTATTAGCCGTCGTCTCCCAGGAAGGTACGAGCCGAGGAGGTTGCGTTAGCACGACTGCGAATAGGACACACGTACGCAACACACGTTACCTACTCAAATGAGACCAGACCAGTGTGCCCACGATGCGACACCTCCCTGACAGTGCATCATATCCTTACATGTCGCCTTTACGCACAGGACAGAGCCCAATACTGTGGAACCAACAGAACGCTCTCCAGCCTTCTTGCAGATGGCTCAGAATGCTTAGGGAATGTGTGCCGCTTCGTTGTAAATGCAGGTTTTCCGATAATATATCCGGGACAGTGAAGATGTGCTAAACTGTACCATAAGTCTACATATGTGAGTAGGTAGTGCACACTGTTATGGGCGCTGAATGACCTATAATGGTCCATGCGCCCAAAAACCCGAATTATCATCAACACTTCAGTCCTATGTTTGTGCTGCATAACCATATTTGAGCATTGATATCCCTGCCATTTCATCGATTTTCGGCCTTGCTCTTGATTGTCAAATACTCGTCTCTAGAAGCCCTAAAATAATGAAATTATATGACACTGTTGGCATGTTTGTCTTTGGTAATATCATCCGGTGTTGCGTCTGGTGACCAGATGCTCCCTGAGCTGTAATCATAGTTGAGCGGCCCGGAGACTGAGGCTCGGTTGTTGTCGGCAGTCGCTTCTCGCTGCCAGCTGGCCTACATGGTGGGCGGTGGCAGCGGGGTGAGCTGTGCGTTGCCGTGTATCCGTCAGCCGTGTTGTCCGGCCCGGTGGTGCCCATAAGCAACCGCTAACGTCCGATTTCGCCTGGCAGCGATCGTGGAGGACTCTCAGAAGGCGTACCAGGACGCGTTCGAGATCAGTAAGAGCAAGATGCAGCCGACGCACCCGATCCGGCTGGGTCTGGCGCTCAACTTCTCCGTCTTCTACTACGAGATTCTCAACTCGCCAGAGCGGGCGTGTCAGTTAGCCAAACAGGTGGGTGATGACTGGGCCAACAGTGCGCGGCCGTGTGAGCATGGCTGGCTGTGTGGGCTTCAAGAGTGGCGCAGGTAGAATCCCCAGTCAAACTTCCCCGGCGGACGAGGTTTCTCGGTCCAAAGTGGATATGGTAGGGCATGGTCGGTAAGTTGGTGTTTCCTGAATGATCTCCGATTTGTACAAGTGGCAGAATTGACCATTCTTACCTGCAGCCAGACTGGCCCGTATGACCGGTTAAGTTCATGCGGTCGGCTATGCCACCGTGCACGAGTGTTTGCTTGTCATCTAGAGTTAAAATCAATGGCGACCATGTATTTTCACTGCTAGAAACACTGGGTAGGCTATGCCCATCGTAACCCGGAGCCGTCGTATGCTATCCCGTGTGTGCTTTCAAGATCGAGCGGCGTTCAGCAGCATCGGATCAGTGCCTGGTGTGAAAACGTTGGAGTCCGTGAAGTGGAGCCTTGGTGTCGTGTGTCGTTTGAAAGGAGTGTGCTGGGAACGAGTAATCTAGGAGTAAGTTGCTCGTCTCGCAATCTAAAGGTTGTGGGCTAGTCTAGTCTCACCCGTCGCTACTCTTCGCCCGCGACCAATCGGCGTGAGAGATTGGCGACCGCTACATGACAATGGTCGATGTGTCGGATGTGTAAACGCCAATAACGAACCGAAAGGAGTGTTCACATCGCAGGCAACGTGACTGAGGTTCGGTGACGTTCCAGGCGTTTGACGATGCAATCGCGGAGCTGGACACGCTCAGCGAGGACAGCTACAAGGACTCCACCCTCATCATGCAGCTGCTGAGGGATAACCTCACCCTCTGGACCTCAGACGCGCAGGTACGCTCTCGCCAGTACTATCTAGTATTGATGCAGTCATCCAATAGTAATTTTGCAGGCAGAGTATTCTTCAAAGCCAATTTTCAGGAGTGGCTATAATATTTGTATATTTATATTTGGTATGCTAGTTGTGCAGTTTTTCTCTTAATTTCCTCTCCTGAGGCAGTTGGTTTTTCTTTAAGTCCAGATGGTTTTGGGTAATCAAATTGTGGTTTGGTGGTGAAATAACAAGATTGAAAACGTCCTCTTACCTGCTGGTGCAAGGCTTTTTCCAGTATTGTACAATATATTGTCTATTTCGCAATTTGCCTTGCACTATGTGCTGATATTGCTATAGCAATGAACATTTTAAATGTATGTTTTCTTTCGGAATATTGTGTTTTTATTTGTGCACCACCCATTGAAGTTGACGATCGAGATATAATGGCTGGATGCGTTACTGCGGCTTTGTATATCCGCTTCGTTAGGCACTTTTTGTGGATGCATGCCATCGGGTGCTGCTCGTAATTTGTGGCTGTGCTTCGTGGAACCACGCTGGCGTGATCCCCCCCCCCCCCCATGCTGTGTTGATGCGGTCGCGTAGGTGCTGACTGCTTGCGTGTTGCCCTGTTGCAGGGCGAGGGCGAAGAGCCACAGGAGGGCGGCGACAACTGAGAGCTCGCGTGTGCCAGTGAAGGACAGGTGCTGTGTGCGTGACAGCATGTGTGTGGCGCCCGGTCGCCAGGCCAGCGCCGCTCCCTCAGCGCTCGTACGCGCCAATGCAAGGACGTCGCCTGTCGCCATGCCGCGCCGTGTGTAGGTCATTCCAGTACACGTGTTGTGCGGCGGTGTAACGATGCTCGTGTTGCTAACACCTGTAAACTTTGCTCAGCAGCTTCGGAGGAGCGGGCGCGTCTCGATTCGGTTGTTTTGGTACCAAAGTTTACGTTTTGTTGAGCAACGGCGGCGGCGGCGGCGTGCGCGAGGGCATGCACTCGCGACCCCGAATGGCGCGACTGTCTGGCCGCGCTGGGCGGAGCCGGCGGCGGCCGCATGTGCTCCTGGAGCGAGCCTGGTTGGTGTGGGCGGCGCCGGACCACGCCGACACCCGTCGGGCCGGCGCGTGCGCACGGAACAGATGAATTACATTGTAACATGCCGTGTGTGTTATGTTTGGTGTTAAGATAATTGTCGCAGGCGTCGCAGCACGATCTGGGTTCTGAGGCTCGGGAGGTACGCCGGTAGTTCGTACTCTTTCGAATTTGACCCTCTGGAACTGAAAACAATAAAAGGCAAACCTGACTTGATACTTGTTTGGCTCTGTGACTGCAAGTCATCAGCTTCAGTCGTGTTTCGGAGATCCAGCGCGATTGGGGATTGGGGTTCGGAAGCGACATTTCCAGTTCTTGTCATTGCGGAGCCATACCGGTCGTCCGGGTTAGCATTGTTTCTTGCGCCTCTGTTGCCGGCGGCTGTGGTTTCCATTTCGTCTCCCTCTCACAGTGCGCCGCATTCTCACCACCACGCGGTGGTATAGGAGGCGGACCCATCAACCTCAGAGTCTCCTCCGTGGTCGCGCGTGAAGCTGGTGATGGTGGAGGTATCGCTCTAAAAGGCGGGCCCATCACCTTTCCAGTCTCTGCGATAATCGCAGGGCTTACGCGTAAAGTTGGTGATGGTGGAGGTGTCCTTCTAGGTGACGGTCCTCCAACTCGTGCGCTGGGCGACGAGTCCCTGGACGTAGTCCTGGCTGAACGGTCAGGCGCCCCCATATCGGAGGTCCTCGGGTGAACTTTGACCGTGAGTTGCGGCCGAGCCGCAGAGGGTGCGCCGACTGGAACCCGTCCAGAGGCAATGTCGGTCTCTCTCGAAAGCTTCGGTGGGGACGGGGGAGTAGAGGTGCGTTTGGATGGACGCGGTCGGTGGATGTGGAGGGCAAAGTCTGCATGCTAGGTTTGGTGCCCTTCCCAGGTCTCTTCGCTCGCTGAACAACACTCCACTCTTCAGGAGCTCGCTCGGCGGCCGGCATCGGTAAAGTGACGTAAGGGTCTGGCGTGGGCGACGCGTCGCACTTAGGCGTCTCAGAGTAAGGCTCTGGCTGAGCTTGCCTTGTTGACGGGGTCACGAGTATTCAGAAAGAGCGAAATAATTCATTCAATGCTGCAATGAATTCGTCCGTTTTGGGTGTTTGCACGCGCTGTGAAGTTGTGGTGCCTTTCGCTTTTGTTGCGTGTGACGTTCGAGGATGGGAGCGATCGTACAGATACATCGCTTCGCGAAATGTTATTTTTTGGGTGTGTTTGATTTATATTATTTCCTTCCCTTTGGAGTAGCTGGGACAGGTGCGGTCGAGCGAAGTGTAGGGGTTCTGTCCCCTGCCGCAGTTAACACAGAATGGAACTTCCGACGTACACTGTTTGCTGAGGTGGTCGGAGGAAGCACACTTGCTGCACACGGAACGATTCCGACAATACTGGTTGGTATGTCCATATTTTTTACATTTAAAACAACGCATGGGGTTCGGGAGAAAAGCTCGTACCTTAACACGGATGTATCCCACTCAGAAGGTAAGTCGGTTGAATTAAACGTCAAGATCACATTATTCGTCGTAATCAGTTCTGCATCTCGCCTAGTCTTGATTTTCCTCGCTGCTATCACACCAAACTCAATGAGCCCGTCCACTATTTCTTCCTCGGGTACGTCCTTCAGGTCGTAACAGTTTATTATTCCTCTCGATGTATTTTTGGCTTGGTGTGGTTCGATTTTACTTTGGATGATTTCATCGATTTTCCTACCACCTTTGCGCACACCGTATACGAACTCACCGCTCGTCAACGCTCTCTCCGCTTCCTGTGCCACCGCGAATTCTACCTCCAACGCTCCATCCTTCAACTTTTCACGACGTATAATTCTACGAAGTTTGTCACACCCATCACGTCTCTGGAAAGGGGACACCGCCGCAAGATTTTTCGTCAATCCTCGGATGATGAGGATACGTGGGGCAACGGTAATTTCTGCTGTTTGTCGGGTTAGGTATTCTTCCACTGGCAGTGGGTGGAAAAAGTCTGATCCCTACTTGAGGGACCAGGAGCGGTTTTATGGTTTGGAGATGTCATGAAGTGCGTTAGTTTATGACTCCTCGGGATCCCTACCCCATAGGGGCCCTACCAGGTGGACGCCAGGGTCCCGCGGACAGCAGGTCGCCAGGCGCCCGAGGAGCTATACGGGGCGGGCGGCGCCTTCGCCCGGTCGGGAGAGAGAGACTCACCACCCCGACCGGGATCCAGCACCGTCCACCCCTTGACCCCAGCCGACTGGGCCGCCGGGCACCGGGAATATTCCCAGGCCCCCGGCCCGAGGCGACCAGCCATTTGGCCCGCGTGAGGCCCCACGGGCCCGCCCGCCCCTCCGCGATATCAGGACCGAAGAGGTGTGTTGGTTCCCCGTCACAACTAGCACCGTGCGACGGGGGACCTCAACCTCCAGGACTCCGTCAACCCCCCGGGGGGGGGGCGAGGGGGCGCAGCTACCCCGATAAAACTGAGCTGGTGGGCAGGACCGGGAAAGTTGCATTGCCTGCTCATAGTATGGATAGTTGGTGTTGCGGGGCCAGATGAAGGACATGGATGTTGGGATGAAATAGGCATTGGAATGGGAGCGTTGGACGGAAGGACAAGTGAGGCACTCCTGGTCTCACCCCTCGCCGTTATGATGGTCGCCGGGTCATTGGGGCACTCAATCCCCCCACCGGGTAAAGGTGATGCCTCATCGATGGGGGATCTTTTTGAGTGCCCCTAGATTTATCTGCGAGGCAAGGTCAGCCAATCCAACACGACGCCGAGGCGACTGAGGTCCCACCATCCAGGAATGACACAGTTCGCCCATTAGAGGGTCCCTCCCGATCAACACCCGAAGGAGGGACGTGGACGCTGGTTCAAAGGCCGAAGAGGCCTCCTCGGTCCTTGCCACGTAATTCCAGCCCGTCGCCATCAACCCCTAAATCTCCACCTACCTCTCCCTTTCCACCCTCCAATCTCCCCTCACCCTCTATGCATCCTACCACCTCCAAACCCAGCCTTTCTACGTCCTCCCTGCCTGAACACCTCCTTCCATACGTGAACGTGCAGTCCTTACCCTCAACCTCCACCAGCCCCACACCCACCCAACCCACCCCTGATCCTTCCGAAGCCACTCCTGTCCCCCTAACCGCATCAGTTACTACTAGTGAGTCCGGTGTGGCCCACCGTCGAGTTCCAGTAATGGCATCCTCGGCGACTCAATCAAGACCTGCTGTCCATGTCCATTCGAGTGCTCCCGACATGGGGGCGACTGGCCGGGCAGCTCGAACTAGTTCCAGAGATCCCTCGCCGAGCGCACGAGTCGGACAGTCCCTCAAATCCACATCCACACCACCACCAGCTAACCTTGTCAGCTGGCTGTCAATTGCAGAGACAAGGAAGGTGATGGGCCCGCCTCCCATACCACCCCGTGTTGATGAAAAAGCGCCACACCTTACTACGCCCCCTGTGACGGGACGCAAGCAGCTGTCCCCGTGGCGTGGACACCATCGCCACCAGGCGGAGGAAACCCAAGATCTCGGCAGAGGTCGGCCACGGTGCCAAGGACCTCAGAAGGTGAAGCTAGGAACAGGCAGCATTTTACTTGTCCTAGTCATCCATGTCTTTGGTTCACTCCCTCCATTTGTAACATTTACGAATCTTGTTCTTATATCGAAAAAATGAGAATATTGTGAAGGAATTCATTAAACCTTTCCGATCAGATCTTCACACCCCGTCTCGGGGGGGGGGGGGGTTAGTAACCCCCTCTAAAATCCAAACTAAGCATCACACGAAACCGAAAGAGGTGTCATCGGAAAGCGCTCGACAAGTAGGGTCCGGGTCCACCCCCAAAACAACTTCCCCCAAATATGACGTCACCAGTGGGCTGGATTTTCACGAGTTTTCACGACTTTCATTATGTTTTTGGCTCTGGGGAGTTAATTTTTGGGGATATATGAAAAACCAAAAGTTATTTCAAATGAGAAAAGGACAGCGAAATCGACCAGGGATATATTTTTTTCCGCCACCGAATAATTATTTTTTGGAATATCAAAATTCTGAATTTTCAAATTTTCTTTCATTTTCCTCTTACATTGGGTAGAGAAGACCGAGAAACGTTGTTGGAAGTCAACGTGACCCTAATAAAAATGCTGACTTTAGCTAGAAACTCTATTTGAACCGCAATTTGGTAAACATGCAAAAGTTACATGTAGTTAAAAACGAAAAAAAAAGAAAAAAATTCCACCGGAACGTTTTGTTGCATCCCTAAAGACAAGCAAACGCTGGAAGTTCCCTGAAAATATCTGCATCCGTTAAAGCGTGACGACTGGTTGAACTTTTTTGGAGGTGACCTCACTTGACCTTGACTAACTTCACACTTGACCTAACTCGTTGACCCTGGATGACCTGACTTCAAAATTTGTAAACAGCATGCCAAATTGATGTGGGAAAAGGTATGCTAAATTTGGGCGCGTGCCGCGCGCCGTTCGTCCAATATCCGCGCAAAAACTTGAGGGGGTGGTTGAAGACCCCCCGAGACGGGACAGGTCAAGAGGACCTTTGGGTCCATGTAAGGGTAAAAGTTTGACAGTAATCGAAAAAGTTCCGACTTTAGATCATCATACTTTTGTCCTAAAAAGTGAAGAACAAATTACTTGAGCAACCTTGTGACTGTAGGCATTAGTTTTCCTACTGAACTTGGAGCCTATAAACTTTTTAATGCACAAGTATACCATGTGGGTTGGAAGTGCATTGCACATCAAACACTTTTTGGGTGGCGCCAGAGATTGATGATTTGAACGGATTGCGCTTCGTCTTGCATCCGTGTGTTTGCAGTCACGATATGCATGATGTGCAACTCGGTATTGTTGCATCGCCATTGTTTTACTGTTTTGCTCTGAAGATGCAACATGAAGCAACGAAACGTTGAGTTCGAAGAATATAGTTCGAAATGAGATCCCATGTTCTATGCAGCTCTATCGACCTTTGACTTCGAAGGTTAATCTTTTTCCCTTCCGAAAAGTTTGCTAGAGTAAGACTCGGCACGTTGAATGATTCCGCTTCATGAAAATTGAAGACATAGCGATGAGGCGCGAGGACTTCGAACAATTTAACCTAACCAATCGGTTCAATTTTTTGACGTTGACATGTCCCGGTTTCAAATGTTACTTGTGGAGGTCAAAGGTCAAACCGATTTCATTTGTCGCCTAGCATTATTTTCTTCGCCGTAACCTATCACGTCTGGTACCAAGCAATTCTTGTCACACTGTATATGTCTCCATAGGAAACTTTAGCAAGAAGACATTCCCAAAGTTCCGAAAATTTAGTAAAAATCCTACTAAACTCAATTCCCCTCTTAATAATAATACTCCTGAAACGCCTTCGATGACATGCTGGCATTCACCATTTACTTCTGCGTACAAATTTAGTAGCAGTTGTAGAGCGCGTGAATGGGTGCTGTCGTTACAAAATTGGCGCGTTTTCAAAAAAGATTGTTGTAAAAGTTTGTTCTAGTTTTTCTAGTTCTAGATAGGGGAGCGAGTTGCCCTGCTACTAAAAATTACCACATTTGGCTACATGCTACAGGTATGTTAGGGCGTTGGTTGTTTTTGGGGCATTGGTGCTGGCTACGTGTACCGGTATGTCGTATCTTCTTCTGTGGAAGTTGTATATGAGTGTTTCTGTGGGCGTGGTTTTGCATCTATGATGTAGGAAGGTAGGTATATGGCTTGTGCTGAATGTTCTGGGTCTGGTTAGGTAATGCTCCAGCAAAATTAAGTGCTTAATACCATTTGTTACCCATAAAATAGACACTGTTCATGCTGTATAACATTCCAATTAGATAGGTGGGTAGGTAGGTACCTACCTAGGTACCTACCTTGGTACCTACCTTGGCAGGTAAGTGCCTAAGTAGAATTGTGTAGTAGAAATTGGCTTCACAGTATGTGCAGTAACAATATGCAGTGTAAGAATGGCTTTGTATTATAGGTAGGTTCCTACCTACTTATCTATGTACCTAGGTAGGGAAAGAGGGGGTTATCTGAACATGTGTTTCCTGAACACGTGCCTACCTTTGGATATCTCCCAAATCATGTTCAGGACATAAATAACAAAATGATGGTGGTAGTCAATGATGAGGAATATCTACCAAATATGAAGGCTTGATCACATAGTTCTACCAATTCTTTGTATACCAAGCTAACAAAGTTCAGAGGCACAATTTTATGTTTCCAAGAGCTGTCAGCTTAAGGAAATGATAAGGAAGTGACTATTTATAATAAAAAAAACAATTGCACCAACATTTTTGGTGGTTACTAATAACTTGTAGCACAACAGCTACAGTGAGGTAATTCTGCTGAACAACATTCTCTGTTCAGATTATGGCACAACAGCAGTGGCATCGCCACAAAAGTATCCCAGGGGGGCGAGATCGAAAGGAGGCCTCCTGCTCCCCGAAAAGGGGCCTCCATTGTTTTAGGGCCTCCTATTGTTTTTAGGCCCTTAGTATGGTTCGGGAATGGGAAACTGAGGGCTGGAGGGCCTCCTTTTTCATCCTGGAGGGCCTCCTTTTCGTCCTAGAGGGAATCCTTTTCATCCTGGGGGCCTCATTTTCATCATGGGGACATCCTTTTCGTCCTGGGCCTCTGTGTCAATATTTGGCACTCGCTTGATTTCTGGGGCCTCCTACCCTCTCCTAGGTGACTTCTTTTTACAACTTAGGGGCCTCCTCCTGGAGGTCCCTAATTTGTATAATCTCTTTTTCATCTTGGGAGCCTCCTTTTCATCCTGGAGGGTCTCTTTTCATCCTGGAGGGTCTCCTTTTCATCCTGGAAGGCCTCCTTTCCATCCTGTGGGCCTCCTTTTCTTCCTAGGGGCCTCCTTTTAGTCCTGGAGGGCCTCCTTTTCATCATGGTAGCCTCCTTTTCATCCTGAGGTACTTTCTTTTCGTCCTGGGGGCCTCTTTTTTGTCCTGAGGGCCTCCTTTTTGTCCTGGGGTTTCGTTTTCATCCTGGGGGCCTCCTTTTCGTCCTGGGGGCCCCTCAAATTTCAGGGGGTGGTGCCCCCAGTCTCACGACAGGGGGGCAATTGCCCCCTCTGCTCCCCGGTGGCAATGCCCCTGCACAACAGTACAAAATAATTGTTTTAAAGTTGATCTTTGCAAGTGGTTAGAGGATTTTCATTGAAAGGAATGTTTTAATATGGATAGCTTGTTCATTTTTGTGTTCAGTAAACAGTATAGTTACTGGTTCAGCCATGCAGAAGTCGCAGAAGAGCTATTTGTTGCTGAATGCTTTAGCATGTGCATGTCTGGGGGGAGATATCTGCCCCCTCCTGTTTCTCATAATTTGCCACCAAACTAATTGGCATAGCAGGGCCAAACCTTGCATAGCTGCTTATTGGTCTTTTCCACATATCCTCATGCATTTTAACCCTGGGTCTCATCAGGTCAGATCACCAGGTCAGGTGAAGTGACCCAACTACACTTGGAGTTCTAGGTTGTGTAACTTCCACAATAATTTGGCAATTAATTTCAAACTTATAACACATCATGATCTCATCAGGGACCATAACATATATATGAGGTTTTTTCATAGCATTGACATGAGGTCAGGTCATGGCCATGGCTTCCCCATTACAGGGCTATGGTAAAATATACAAATGTTTCCTGGTTACATATTTGCTCTCAGAATGATATCACAATGGTTGTGGCGTGTGCTTGTATCTCCAAGATGTGTTGATTGATACATAACATGCCTTCCCTAGGCTACTTCATGGCCTTGACCTGAGGTCATAGTTTCGGTTGCCCTGACCTTAAATCACACCTATTGGCAGTAGTTCATTTCAAGGACTGTCAAATAGCATTTGCCATTTGTTTCTTTCTGTTACAGGTCCTGAGATGTGTCAATATCTGAGTCCCACCTGATCTGGTCAAATTTCACATATGATGACCCAGTGACCTGAATGTTGACCTGAGCAAAAATACCCAAACCCTTTTGATAGAGCCTGTAACCAGCTATCCAACATCATTTTCCTTTTGTTGCTAGCTAGCATAGTTCTAGAGATCTTAAGGGGCAGACATCTGCCCCACCCCCTCCCCCAGGCATGCAAAGTTGGCGCGGACCTCCGGACCTGCAAGTGTTAATTGTTTAGAAACCCCCTCTTCCCCTATCCACCTAGGTACTTGGTAAGCTTCCAATTTATATCATTTTTTAATTCTGATTTTTTTTTCATTTACAATATTCACAAATGTTGTCAACAAGATATGACCACTCATTATCTCCACAAATGCATGCTTTTCAGTTGGCAGGCAAAATATGATGAAAAAATTGGTTTGGAGTTGGATAATACCTATAGCATGAAAAATAGTGTTCATGGTAAAAAAGTAGCATTACCTAGCCTAGCCTAGTCTAGCCTACCCTTCCATGTAAGGAAATTATTTAAAAGAAATATTTCCAAACAAGCTCTTTAAAAACATCGAAGAACCTAACCTAGCATAGCCTAATCTATTTTTTAAGACAAAAAAAAAATCGTTAATTTTTATTTCTAATGTTCATAAGTTTTTCAAGTGAAAAGAAAAGCATAACAGCTTAACCAAACTTAACCCATTGCTGGCTTCATAATTGTAAAATGTGGGTAAAACTTGTCTCATGGATACCTTACCATAATAATGCTGGTGCTACATGGTCAAACATTAGTCAATTCACCATTTTTTCCCTTTCTGGAGGTAAAAGGTATGTAAAGCTGGTCTTGTGAAAGCTTAAAGCATAATAAAACCTGGTGCACAATTTTCTGCACTGTGAACTGCCTTTTCTATGGCGGCTTCACTCACCTCAGTTACTTAATGACTACTTTGACATGGTGCATGCAATGGGAGACATCCCAGAGTTTCTGCCACCAGATGGCAGCCCAGGCGAGCGTGACACTAAAGGCAGCAAGCTGTGGCCAGCCTGCTAGCATTTGGAGTGTGTGTTGAGGGGTTGTTGATGCTGGTTTGTAACAGTTTGTGAGTAATATGTCAGTAACCATTTTGTGTGATGGGTATTTGCTATGCCCCTGCATTCAGCAGAACAGGTGAGGATACGTTCTGGTCGAGAAATCCGAGAAAAGGCATGGATTATGAAAAATTGAAGAGAAACCTTCAAATGATATAAGCACTACTGTGTAGGAATCCCTGTGTAGCACATTTTGAAAGGTTTGATTGTGTTGCCAAGATGTGTTGTGATGAGTATTTCTAGACAAACATGAAGTATGCTAATGTTTGCTTACTGAATTCTGACAATCTTCCTCATGTACCTTGAATGCCTTGCAGTCATAGCTGTGCCCGGGAGGGTACTTGCCCCACACCCCGTGTTGGGTGCGCACTTCCCATACTTTCAACTTCTAGTAGTGGGCCTTGATGTGGTATCCCCAAATCCATTTGGGCCTGGCCATTGCCTTCGTGTATTGTGCCCTCCTAATAATTTTCTAACCTACACCTATGCTAGGCAGCTACCAAGAGCAATGTTGTGTATACCTCAAAAGTGCAACTACCCCAGGGGTGGGTGAAGATCTCTGGGGGTTGCCCCCCATGAAAAGATGGCGCCCATCTGATTGAAGTACCTACCTGGGAATACTAGAGTGCAACAAACCCCCTTGCTCAATTTTCAGTCAAAGACACTGTTCTGAGGGGAGGTGCACTCTCTTGAGGGTAAACTGTGCCATTTTCAATCTGGTTAAGTGCACACATCCTCATGTCAATATACATTCAGGAAAATGCGCACCTCCAGTGACTTTCGCAATGGGTCCCTTCGAGGAAATGTGTCCCCCAAACGAATGTCTAGGGGGGCACATTTTCACTTCACTGACTGGTCAGTATGCACAATGCTGAGATTCCCTGGCTGAAGCTGTCTGGAAAACTCACACTACATACACAGTTATGGTAGTTTGAAATATATAATTTGATATGTTGGTTGGGAAATTACATACAGGCAGGAACAATTTTGTAGATTGGTATGCCATACTTCCTGACACTCAATATTCCTTTTCCGTATTTGCATTAACACATGACAAAAACAAGGCAGATGGTAAGCCAAAAATGTGTGCTACATACATGATGGAATTGAATACAAGATCAACTAATAAACGATATCGTGCATCATGTACGAAACGTCACACCAACTGCTGAGCATATCAGGTACACAATTCACCCATCACGCAAAGGGCGAGGGCATGGCATATGTATATGCCCCGGCCTTTTAAGCTCCTAGAGTGAGGTTCAGGGACCCTGTCCGTGTCTTTGAGCCTGCCATCGTGATTTTTATTGGCTTCTGCGTTACTTTTTGGGTCCCCAGAGTGATTTGCAGGGGTCCAGGCGCGAAATTTTGAGGATCCCGTCGTGATTTTTAGGTTCCCCGGTGCGACTTTGTGGGGTCCCAGCACGAATTTCAGGGTCCCTGGCTCGATCTTTTTAAGTCTTCATTGTGATTTGTATGGGCAGATCTGTCTTTTTGGGTCCCCGGCGTCATTCTGGATGACCACCGCACGACTTCTTGGCATCAAGCGTGACTTTAATGGGCCCGGCGCGACTCTTTGGGGCCCCAATGGTATTTCAAGAGGCCCGTCCCACTTTTTGGCACCCCCAGGGTCATTTTTGGGAGCCACGAAACAATTTTTGGGGCCCCAGCGTAATTTTCAGGGGTCTCGTTGCCTCGTTGCAATTGTGAGAGCCCAGTCATTTTCGGGGATCTGCAGGACTTTTTGGGACCTCCAATATGATTTTTTCATCGGCTCCGGTGCGATCCTTGGGGGCCTAGCGGGATTTTTACGCGGTCCGACGCAATTTTTCCCAACCAAGGCGATATTCTTGAGGGCTCAATAGCCGTCAGGGATTGTGGGACAAAAGAGCACTGTCCCCTTTACCCCTCCTTCAGTAGGCCACTGGCTTTACTGAAAATATACACAAAATACACAAAAATTACACAAAATACACAAAAGTTACCCATGTAGGAAACCATAAACTCAGCTCCGAACTCACCAGCACCATGTCCTTAAAATTAGGAAACTTCTTCCACTCCCATTGTCCGCTCTTTACAAGCGAAAGGCATGGACGCGGTTAATGTAAAGTGAAGGAATCTTGGCTAATGCGGCCGGCAATTCACATCCTACTTGCATATGTCGCCGCTCTGGCGGCTGCGTCTGGAAGCTTTCACGCGTTGTCTCCCATTAGTCCTGTGCTATGAAGGCAGTTGTGTAGATCGATATAAAAATTATATGTCATCTGTCATAAAGTCATAAATTGTTCAGACATAATATGAGAAACAAGAGCCCATCCAGGTTCGATCAGTAAAGGGAAGATATAAGCCTGGGCAAAAAGACATCACCCAACAAGCACCACATCAATAATTCTAAAGAACACCAGCATTCTACACACCCTTCCATGCCTATCTACCTTACCTATCCAGCCCTATTCACTCAATCCCACATCACACATTCCTGGGCTGAGTGCCCTACGAATAATTTTCAAACATCCACTCCTGCTTGAAGGGGCATGTACCATATACACCTACATGGCATAAATCCCACCTTATCCACCACTAATTATAACTGGGGACAAGTGGTCTAGGGGTAAGTTGCCTGTCTCACAATTGAAGATTGTTGGTTCTAGTCTCACCCGTCGTTACACTTAGCACGCGACCAATCGGCGTGAGATATTGGCGACGCTACGCGACTCACGGTCGACGCGTCGTAAAACCAATAACCACCACTAATTATAACTAAAAAACAAGATTCTCCAGCCCCCCTCCTCACAAAAAAAGGTCCACCATGATTTAATGCATTCAATGAGGGCTACCCAAAACACCAGTAGGCAGCAAAACACCATTGATAAACAGCCTTTTGACTGAAGACCTGTGGTTCTTAGCTGTCCTTGGATGCATGGAATTTTCACCACCGATTCTATGTTTTGTAGAATCTGTGTAGTGCTCCTCTAAATTGAGAACATCTGGTGGGCAAAGTATGTGCTTATAGCCAGTGCCAAGAACATGAGGGTGGTAAGAGATATTTTGCCACATCTGACTATCCTTAGTATGCTTTTTACTTTGCTCATCAAACTATTCCCAGGAACTTTGTTTCCTCCAAAATTGTTATAAGTAACAAACCAGATCATTCGTTCTCTTTAGCAGGGCAAAACTGCTATACCATGGAAAAAAACTGTGACATCGCAGTGCGTAATGGATCTGGCGTTCAAGGGTGTATTTTTGTTGGTTTTCCTGGTGTAAAATTGCATTGCAGTGAACTATATATGCCCACTTCTGATCTGTGCATATGGCTTACATCTTCCATGTACTCTTCTTATCCCAATTATGCTCTGCCGATGCCTACCAGTCTCTACATCCAATCACCAGGCTCTTTTTGGTAAAACCTAGACATCCCATCTCTTCTCATGACCTTTGTTTCTCTATCAACAAACTTTAATACAAGTAATACAACCTGTTGACTCTGTTTCGGTATCAGTTGAATATAATGCAGCCATCCTTTATGCAGAGCCATGGAATGCGGGACAATCACACAGCTAGCATCACATTTCGAGACCCGTTTTGACGTGCTCAAGACTGCCTTCAAATTGCACGTAAGTGCGGGGAAGGATGTTGAAGAGCTAGCAGAAATGAAGACCAATGTGCTGGAAATCCAGCAGGTCCTGAGGCAGCTGCGTGCCACCATGGACCGGGAGGTGGAGGACCTACGGTACGCCAAGGTGAGCAAGCCAGAACCTGTTTGCAGATACGTTCAACATTGTTTTTGGGACCCATGAAGTCTCCCACATGTGCCATTAGTGCAAGATGGTTTTCCCGTGGAATATGTATTTGAAAATTTATTTGGAATGTAGCACTAAGTGCACCCAGGAACTCGGCATAAAGTAAGGTTAAGGCAGGTTGTATCTATCGATGTGTAGCAGCATGATCAAGCAATGTCGTGAGGGGAGGTGTGGTAGTGAATTTAAGGTTGGTGCAGGGCATAGTTGCAAAAGCTGACGTCGGTTAAAAAAAATTGTTTATGTATGATGATCAATATACTGCCGACCTTCTCACTTTTGCTGTGTACATTATGGCTGAATTATGTTTTATGGGAGCAGCAAATGTCACTAGATTAGCCAAAGCTGACGTTGGGTACCCATATCCTGCACGTTTCGCACCTGAAATCTTTTTCTACACAGCATTGCTCCCTCCAATGTCGGACATGCAAGTCCGGTTGGATTCAGCTGCTGTGGTGATGGTGGCGCTGACGGCACTGGTTCGACATGTGACCGCCAGGAGGTGCGCATGTCGCTGCGGACGGAGCGCGGCCGCGTGGAGCACATGCTCGCCAACCTGCCCGACCGACTGCCGTGCAGCGGGTCCGTGCTGCCCTCCGCCGCCGCCGCCGAGCCGTCACACAAAGGTGACACCCGCACACCGGCGCCGTCCACCACCACACGAAGGTCACATCCCACACCGGCGCCGTCCACCACCATCACATAAAGGTCACATCCCACACCGGCGCCGTCCACCACCACACGAAGGTCACACCCCACACCGGCGCCGTCCACCACCACACGAAGGTCACACCCCACACCGGCGCCGTCCACCACCACACGAAGGTCACACCCCACACCGGCGCCGTCCACCACCACACGAAGGTGACACCCCACACCGGCGCCGTCCACCACCACACGAAGGTCACATCCCACACCGGCGCCGTCCACCACCACACACAGGTCACACCCCACACCGGCGCCGTCCACCACCACACGAAGGTCACATCCCACACCGGCGCCGTCCACCACCACACGAAGGTCACACCCCACACCGGCGCCGTCCACCACCACACGAAGGTCACACCCCACACCGGCGCCGTCCACCACCACACGAAGGTGACACCCCACACCGGCGCCGTCCACCACCACACGAAGGTCACACCCCACACCGGCGCCGTCCACCACCACACGAAGGTCACACCCCACACCGGCGCCGTCCACCACCACACGAAGGTGACACCCCACACCGGCGCCGTCCACCACCACATAAAGGTCACACCCCACACCGGCGCCGTCCACCACCACATAAAGGTCACACCCCACACCGGCGCCGTCCACCACCACACGAAGGTCACATCCCACACCGGCGCCGTCCACCACCACACGAAGGTCACACCCCACACCGGCGCCGTCCACCACCACACGAAGGTGACACCCCACACCGGCGCCGTCCACCACCACACGAAGGTCACACCCCACACCGGCGCCGTCCACCACCATCACATAAAGGTCACATCCCACACCGGCGCCGTCCACCACCACACGAAGGTCACATCCCACACCGGCGCCGTCCACCATCATCACATAAAGGTCACATCCCACACCGGCGCCGTCCACCACCATCACATAAAGGTCACACCCCACACCGGCGCCGTCCACCACCACACGAAGGTCACACCCCACACCGGCGCCGTCCACCATCATCACATAAAGGTCACACCCCACACCGGCGCCGTCCACCACCACACGAAGGTCACACCCCACACCGGCGCCGTCCACCACCACACGAAGGTCACATCCCACACCGGCGCCGTCCACCATCATCACATAAAGGTCACATCCCAGGTCACAGGCGCCGAACCACCTAACAAACTGCAGTCGGACCGCTTTTTGGAGTCGACGGAGGTCACGATTTGTTCAGAACTGGTGTAATTGCATTATTGGCTTCTTAAGCGAACACTTTTCTCCACTGGTCTGTTTCGTTTTTGTGTTTTATCTATCTTGAGTTGTTGGTACAGCCCTATCCGACAATGGTTATTGTGCAGTGAGGTATTTGTTGTTCAGCCGTATTTGATGCGGTGTTTGTGTTTTCCGCCCATCTGTATCAGAGGACACAAATGTTATCTTATAATCATTGGGGAACACAGGTTCCTAAATTCAAGAACTTTTGAAATTACGGTGGAGCTTCTTAGAACTTATTTGGGAGGTCCCAGCAATGCTGGAACTGTTGATTTCAAAATACATTAGAGTGGCTCTCTCGAATGATCCCACGGTGAAATCTGTGCATGTTGGTGGGGCCCCACCGAACATTCATGGGGAGGAGGCGAACATCTCCATAAAGATGCCAAACCCCCGCCTATGCTTGGAAGCAGAGTTGTTAAGATACTGGAATAAGATAGTTAATCCCAGGGACATGACAAAACATACGCTGTCAAGGTGCATCAGCCTTGTGCAGGAAACCATGACAGGCTCTGGATTCTGGATCCGGATATTCTCCGGATCCTAGAGGTCTGCTTCAGGGTTGGCAGCTTGTGTCGGTAAGTGGTCCTACCGGTTAATGCCACGGAGCTGGCACAGCTTGTTGCCAACGCCGCTTGGAAACATGCTCCAAAAATATGCCGCGCTCCGGGTACCGGGGAGCCTGGACCAGGTACCGGGGAGCCTAGACCGGGTACCGGGGAGCCTATACCGGGTACCGGGGAGCCTAGACCGGGTGCCGGGGAGCCTAGACCGGGTACCGGGGAGCCTAGACCGGGTACCAGGGAGCCTGGACCAGGTACCGGGGAGCCTAGACCGGGCACCGGGAGCCTAGACCGGGTATCGGAGAGCCTGGACCGCCGTCTGTCACTCTGCCCCGACACCTCTGCCGGCGCCTTCCTCCGGCCGGGCGCTCTGACACGGCAACATGCCCGGCACAGACGGCGGGCCGGGGACTCAGCGCGACGCGGCGCCTCGTCCCCGCGCCGCTGCCGCCGCCGCCGCGCCGTCCATCGCGTGTCTGACGGTGGCAGAGTTCGAGGCAGTGCCGCAGTACATGCGCGGCCGCACCACGCGTGACCAGCTCAACCGCCAGCTGGACCAGGTGAACGTGGCGCTGGCCGGCCGCCACGCGCTGGTGCGCCGGCCGCGCTCCGCCGTCACTGGCAAGGAGAAGAAGCTGTGGTTCGAGTGCAAGCGCGAGGAGACGGCCGAGACCAAGGGTGAGTCGGGTTGTCGCGCCGAGTGCGGCGGGATTCGGGCAAAAGTCGTGTTCGGCCGCACGTCGGACGCAGTGAAAATCACGCGTCAATTTTTTTCGTTGGCTGGGAAGTCGGACACGCGCATTTTTTGGTGTGGTGGAGTGGTGTGTATACGCAAGCGCCTCATCTCGACCACCTCTGCCTCTTGTCGTCGGAGTTTGTGTCGTGTCCGCCATTTTACATTTTATTTATATTTTGTTTTACTTATATCCTAGGTTGAGTTTTCGCGATTACAATGTTGGGCACCATATAGGACCACCACGCATTTTTCTTCAGCGAATTAGGCCAATCGCAGTGATGGAAAGGCGTTCCTGGAAGATGTTCAAAGGAAATATTGTACGTTGTTCCTATGGAATCAATCAGTTTTCCGCCCTGCACCGCTAGTGCGTCCCCATTGGTGCCCACCACAGATGAAAGAAAACTTATCCCCACCCCTTTCCTAAGAGGGAGACCCGATATCCCAATAATGTGATGGAATCGAGAAACCTCCGGACGGCGAAAATGTAGGGTTTTCTGCGGCGAACATCTAGGAATTTCTTTTCATTTTGTATTTTTGGGTGTTAAGAGAGGGCGCCGGGACCTCTTTGGCTGCAGCTCTGCCCCTCCCCTTCTGAGAACATCTTGTCCTGTCACGTTCCACCGCCACTAATGACCCGAGTTGATGTCTGATCAGGCCGACCAACACTGCCACCGGGCCAGACAAACTCCGCTCCGTTCGCCGGACCGGACAAATTCCGCTCCGTCCGCCGAGCTGGACAAATTTCGCTCCGTCCGCCGGACCAGACAAATTCCGCTCCGTCCGCCGAGCTGGACAAATTCCGCTCCTTCCGCCGGGCTGGACAAATTTCGCTCCGTCCGCCGAACCAGACAAATTCCGCTCCGTCCGCCGGACCAGACAAATTCCGCTCCGTCCGCCGGACCGGACAAATTCCGCTCCGTCCGCTGAGCTGGACAAATTTCGCTCCGTCCGCCGGACCAGACAAATTCCGCTCCGTCCGCCGGACCGGACAAATTCCGCTCCGTCCGCTGAGCTGGACAAATTTCGCTCCGTCCGCCGGACCAGACAAATGCCGCTCCGTCCGCCGAGCTGGACAAATTTCGCTCCGTCCGCCGGGCTGGACAAATTCCGCTCCGTCCTCCAGACCGGCCAGCATTCCGCAGACTTCGCCCCGCCGGCGGCCGACTGGCCAGCAATATCACGCGTTCGCACTGCTCGCTGGCTATCCAAGTCGTGTTCGTTTGCTCGCTCTTAAAATATTAAGAGTATTAAAAAGCATATCAGCTGCCGTGCCTGTCACAATAGCATGGTTCATTGACGACCCACGCTGCCCGTATTAGGAAACGGTGCTTACATTTTTGGAGCCAGGCTAAATACATGCATACACTACACAACGATTTGCAAGTGGTCCATACACCTGCCAATGACAACACATGGGCACTTACGATCAGGGATGTCGGCAGCGCGACGGCAGGTGACGGCGGGCTCACCTGCCTCCCCTCCCCCGGAGACTTCCCAGCACGTGCACACAGAGGGACAGACTGGTGTCGGCGGTCGAGGCTGAAAGATACACGAACTTCAACTCTGCAGGGCCGGACTTCGGCGTCAGTCTGCTGGCGCTCGTGACATGGTCCACACCGCCACTAGACAAATGTTCGGTGGCGGTGTGGGCCGGTCTTTACTCAAACATCGGCAGGTGGCTCAAACATCGGCTTGCACGCATACGTCAAGCTCCGAAATGCTTCCATTGGTACCAGTGATATAGGCCGCAGAGGTGTTAGGAAAGCTATCGTACCAACCAGGTCGTTTTTATATTAACCTGTGTGATTTTTGTGCAACAAAAATTGATTCAAGTATATTTCATCAAGTACCTTCAGAATTTCCCCACCGGTGGTTCAGTTATATCGATATCTAAAGAGTGTCTGTGTATCACAGGTCTACACTTCTTCACCGAGGACGACCTGCAGCGCTTCAACAAGACCAGCATCAGCAAGGCGGTGCGACAGCTGCTGGTGATCTTGCGACATAGCGGCCGGACGAAGCTGGTCCGCGGGCCGGGCGCCGTCGTCCGACACGTGTTGACCTGAACACCTGCCGTCCGGCACGCACTGGTCTGAAGACTGGACCGACACCTGCTGACCTGAAGACTGCCGTCCGGCACGTGCTGACCTGAACACTGCCGTCCGGCACGTGCTGGTCTGAACACTGCCGTCCGGCACGTGCTGACCTGAACACTGCCGTCCGGCACGCACTGGTCCGAACACTGCCGTCCGGCACGCACAGGTCCGAACACTGCCGTCCGGCACGTGCTGGTCTGAACACCGCCGTCCGGCACGTGCTGGTCTGAACACTGCCGTCCGGCACGTGCTGGTCTGAACACTGCCGTCCGGCACGTGCTGACCTGAACACTGCCGTCCGGCACGCACTGGTCCGAACACTGCCGTCCGGCACGCACAGGTCCGAACACTGCCGTCCGGCACGTGCTGGTCTGAACACTGCCGTCCGGCACGCACAGGTCCGAACACTGCCGTCCGGCACGTGCTGGTCTGAACACTGCCGTCCGGCACGCACAGGTCCGAACACTGCCGTCCGGCACGTGCTGGTCTGAACACTGCCGTCCGGCGCGCACTGGTCTGAACACTGCCGTCCGGCACGTGCTGGTCTGAACACCGCCGTCCGGCACGCACTGGTCTGAAGACCGGACCGACACGTGCTGACCTGAACACTGCCGTCTGGCACGTGCTGACCTGAACACTGCCGTCCGGCACGTGCTGACCTGAACACTGCCGTCCGGCACGTGCTGGTCTGAACACTGCCGTCCGGCACGTGCTGGTCTGAAGACTGCCGTCCGGCACGCACTGGTCTGAACACTGCCGTCAGGCACTCGCTAGTCCGAACACTGCGTTCCGGCACGGGCCGGTCCCAAGACTGGCCGACACGTGCTGGTGGTCCGAAGACTGGTACATGTGGTGGTTTGAAGACTGGTTCGATGCACGGTGGTTTGCTGAGCGTGTGTGAAATGGTAATCACATGGGACACGTTTGCATATTGCTCCGGACAGGACTGAAAAAAAGCACCGTCTGTCCTGAATCTGTACTATCACGAACATTATGCTCTAAATATTATGCTTCACTTGAGACTCGCTCCCAATTCAAGACTAGCTCCTCGCCGAAATGTCAAGTAGAGCTTGTCCATATTTCTACTGACTTAATATCTGCAAGGCCCTGTGGCTCTTTCTGTTTGAACTTCCATTGTGGTAAGGGTACAGAGGTCTATAGTAAAGAGCCTTGTCTGATGCGCCGTTCACGTCTCGCTTCACATTTTATATAATTAGAACGAGACTGTAAGCATGCTTCTTTTGCGAGCTCCGTTAGGAATTCAAACATTTCCAAATTTGGAAGGCCGTAGTGTAAGTTCGATCCTGGATTCGACTGGTTCGATCCGTGGCTGGCGGTCTGGCACATGGCGGTCGAAGACTGGCCCTATACGCGATGGTTCAAACGTGTCCGACACGTGGCGGCCGAGGGTTGGTCCGACACGTGATGGTTCAAACGTGTCCCACACGTGGCGGCCGAGGATTGGTCCGACACGTGATGGTTCAAACGTGTCCGACACGTGGCGGCCGAGGATTGGTCCGACACGTGATGGTTCAAACGTGTCCGACACGTGGCGGCCGACGGTTGGTCCGACACGTGATGGTTCAAATGTGTCCCACACGTGGCGGCCGAGGATTGGTCCGACACGTGATGGTTTAAACGTGTCAGACACGTGGCGGCCGAGGATTGGTCCGACACGTGATGGTTTAAACGTGTCAGACACGTGGAGGCCGAGGATTGGTCCGACACGTGATGGTTCAAACGTGTCCGACACGTGGCGGCCGAGGACTGGTCCGATGTGCAGTGGTTCGAACGGATTCGACACGTGGTGCTTCGAGGTCTTCACGTGGTGCGAAGCGACATGACCGTGTTTCGTCATGCTATAGCCATATTCGTAGTTTACTCACTGTCACCGTGCCCCGGGGATTCGTGTCGTCATATCTGGCTGTACATTGACAGGATCGAGCACTGTAGGATTGGATGTTTGTGTCGTGTGGCTTGTGGTCAGTGCCACTGGTGCCATGATTGAATATATCGTACACATTGCAGAAGTATTGAAGTATGGTTTGGGACATTTATCGTGACAAATCTGCCATGTGTAATGGTTGGCTATTGGTTTTACGACACAGCAACCGTTAAGTCATGTAGCGTCGCCAATCTCTCACGCCGATTGGTCGCGGACGAATAGTAGCGACAGGTGAGACTCGAACCCACAACATGTGATACTCGACAGACCCAATGTGAGTTTCTGCCATTACAGTCCCCACAAATGTGTCACATGTTCAATTAAAGTAAACAGGCCTGCCTCAGTTAACACCGTGATAAAGTCACGTTCTTTCGGACAAGTGGACACTTCGGAACTGACCCTTGACCTTGGTGAGATCGACTGGGTCCAGGTCACTGGTCGCATATCAGTAACTGATAAATGGGACACCCTGCTGAGATTGCTGACACCTATTCTCGACGAGTACCTGCCACTCAGAAACATCAAAATTCGGAACCCAACAGCACATGTTAGCAAAGCTACCAAACATCTGAACCATCGGCGAAATGCAGCCTTGCGCTTACAAGATAGAAACACTTACAAAGTACTTTGAAGCCTATTATCGATACAAAACGAGGATCTCACAGAGTACAACCTCAGGTCCTATCTGAGCAGCTAAATCAATATTTTGTTGGTGTCGGACCAAAAGTATGAGCGGAGGTCAAACGTCAGGCAAACATGCCTGAACACACATCTCCCAGTTGCCGGCTATCGCGCGTCTCGACCAGCTCCTATAAAGTATCACCCATATCTCTTGAACAGCTAGCCAAAATCGTAATAAACATGAGATGCACGAGTGCGTGCGGACCCGACGGGATCTGTATTAAGGTTATCAAATTTTTGTTCTTTTTTATCGGCGAAGTGCTACTCGACATTATAAACACATGCCTGACTATAGCTGATATCCCCTCCACTTGGAAACAGTCAATAGTAACTCCCATTCACAAATTAGGAGATCCTTCGGATCCCTTTAATTTTAGACCCATCTCACTGGTTCAGGTTATCGCCAAGGTCACTGAGAGAGTGGTGCAGAAACAACTATCACTACCTAAACTCAAACCACCTACTGGCCCAAACTCAGCACGGCTTCAGACCACGCCACTTTACGGAAACCGCCCTTATCTCGGTCACGGACGAAATACTAGCAGCAATGGACCGTTCGGAAGTAGCTTTCCTTTGCATTTTGGACCTCAGTAAATGTTTCGATGTAATAGGCCACACCAAACTGGTCACTAAACTTGAGATTCATGGAATCGATACCGACTGGTTTAAAGCATATCTTGGAGGTCAGACGCAGTCTGTTAGGGTCTCAGATCAACCCGGAAACAGGCATCTCTCCTCCTTTCTCCCAAACAACATAGGTGTCTTTCAAGGCTCATCATTAGGTCCACTTCTCTATTGCATCTTTTCGAACGACCTCGGTCTGCACGTCCCGGTAGCACATGTAACCCAGTTCGCAGACGATACCCAGGTCCTCATCTCCGGTCGGAAATCTGAGCCATGTCTGAGCCAAATCTACGACTTCTTCCTGGCTAACGGCTTGAAGGTGAACCCGACCAAAACTCAGCTTCTTACTCTCGGATCGCGTCAAAATATGCGCAATATTAACCAGATACGAGCGTGCTTTAGGGACGCCGTGATAGATGAGACATTCGTGTAAGACCCTTGGGGTGGCATTTTATCACCACATGTCGTAGGATTCCCATGTAACTTTTGTGATCCGCAAGTGCACTGGGTTCCTTCTGGCCCTGAGCTATTTCCGTCACCATTTGCCAACCAGTACCATCTTCGCTTTAGTCAATAGCCTAGTTATATCCAATATCCGATACTGCATATCTGTTTACGGGAAGGGGTCGTCAGCAAACATCCACAGACTAGACAAGATCATCAACTTCGCCACTAGAGTCGTGGCAGGTCTCTGGAAATTTGATCATATTTCTGATGCCCGAACCGCGTTGAGTCTCCACTGCAGCTGATCTGTGCCTATTTCACAGTCACTGCTCCACAAGATCATTCTGACGCGTGAGCCTACGCACATTGCCCGTCAAATCACTGCAAACTCTACCCTGCGAAACCGTCACACACGTGCAGACGACCACCTGCACCTGCCAGCCATACACAGAGGCTGGCCGCAGGAGATTTCTCTACTCGTCTGTCTTCCACTACAACAAACTTCCTACTGAAACAAAAACGTCGAGGCTGTCTAACTTCAAGAAACATGCACTAGCGTATCTCCACGAACAACACTAGTCACACAAGAATCTTACACGATGGATATGTGTACACTATGAAGTCACCTTTAGGCCATCGCTTTTCTATCACTTGTACAAGCCACTCGTGTATAGCTCGTGTTGCAAGTACGGTGTATGTAATGCGGAAAGTGATATGGATATTGTATTATGTTGGCGTACGAATGTTTGTTGCACATCTGCTCCCACTCTCGACCACAAATCTATCTCTCTTTGTAAATATCTGCGAGTTCAACCCAGACTGTCCGTAACAGCCACTGCACGTTGAGGGCATGTATTGTTAAATAAATAATTAAATAAATAAATAACCTTTCGAATGTGAGACGAGCAACTTACCCCTAGCTTACTCGTCCCCTGCCATGTGTAATGAAGGACCACCATACGGTGTTTTACTTCGTCAGGCACGTATATTTACTATTTCATTTGACAATGATGCCAACGCTTACTAATCTTACACACCAACGTTCTCTTTCCCTTCAGGTACTGAAAACGTGCCTGGCTATATAAATAGCATGCTCCTAAATTCATGAAGTGTTTAGACTTAATAAGACGCACAAGGGCCCATCCAGTTTAGTCTATAAATGGAAGATACCATAAGCCCGGTAGAAGACCCACCCCAGCTATGAAAACATTGTAAAGAAACCATCCGCAAACATCCCACGTGGATATATCGGGAGAAGCTCATAAAATCTACTTTCAGAAGATCTACGTTTAGTAGATCTACTTTTAGAAGATTTGTTTTCACAAGATCTACTTTCACAGCATTTATTTTCACAAGATCTACTCTGGACTGGATTGTTCAGAATATCTACTTGAAGACGAGTGTACACAAGATCTACGTTCAAAGGACATGTTTTCACAAGATCTACTCCCCAATGCAAATGTTCAGAAGATCCACTGACAGCTGGAAATGTTCAGAAGATCTACTGATAGCCGGAAGTGTTCAGAAGATCTACTCGGAGGAGGGAAATGTTTACAAGATCTACTCTCATGACTGGATTGTTCAGAAGATCTACTTAAGGACGAAAGTGCTCACAAGATCTACTTTCAGAGGATATGTTTTCACGAGATCTACTCTCAGATCGGAATGTTCGGAAGATCTACAAATAGGCCTTGGTTGTTCAGAAGATCTACTACTGGAAATGTTCAGAGGATCTACTCGAAGGATGGAAGTGTTCACAAGATCTACTCTCGGGACTGAATTTTCAGAAGATCTACTCTTGGCCCGGAATGTTCAGAAGATCTACTCTTGGTCCGGTATGTTCAGAAGATCTACTTTCGGGACTGGATTGTTCAGAAGATCTACTCGGAGAAAGTGTTCACAAGGTCTACTTCTGGAAATGTGCACACAATCTACTCTCAATTATGATGTCCAAGAAGCATAAGTTCAGCTTTCTGTCGCTAGGTAGCAGCACGCTCTTGGTATTACCGCATTAAATATGGAATGAATGTCATCAGATTGAACGCTGAAACATAGGTACCAATGTTTCTGGCTAGCTGGCAGGATGATGCCATTTAATACGAGTTCGTTGTGTGCTTGTATTGTTGCGTTTCATAGTTTGGAAATCGGCTGCCGTCCCGTGGGAAACTGACATGCAGAATAGTGACGGATGGAGAGGACGCACACATTGTTCGGACCTATTGGTATCTGACCTTACGGTTGGCTTAAAATGTTAGATGCACTGTGATACTCTCGCAATATTTACATTTTATCCACCTGCAATATGGCGGCTAGCCATTCACTGGTGACGCCATTGACTAGTAGCCTGGGGAAGGACTGAGAAAACCCAGCGTCTGTGGCGCTCCAAATTTGCTCCCGTCACGCCGGCAATGATTCTGCAGCGGGAGCACTTTCTCAGTATCCTGCGGCGCTGCCGTAGCTTTCGCCCATGCTGAGGCGGACGGGATCGTTATGTGCCGACATTGTGTGGCGGTTCCGACATCATTTTAATCACCATGCATAAGGTGATTTGCCGTTGTTGGACCTACTGCATGTTATTAATAGTAGCATTGTGAACTGGAAAATCATTGCAATAGTGCCGATAGATAAAAGCGGCGACGATGCTAAGCGGTGCAACTATCGACCAATATCTATATTGCTGGTCGTGACTAGGCTTTGCGCGCCTACAGTATGTACAAAAGTGACGCAATATGTATTTAATCTGCACATTATATGCCGGCAACAATACGGCTTCCGTCCTGACCTATCGACGAAGGCGGCAGTTCTTGCTTGAGCTATAATATATGCGACTAGCAATGTTGACAAAGACACAAACCCAAGTCCTTTCGACTTGGGACTGCGAAATGGTGACGATGTGACACATTTGTGGACCGAAAGTAAAATCCCTTTGCTTCGCCCTTAATTTATAATTTGTCGCCCACCTGTTAATTTTTTGTGTCGGCTATCATTACTATGTTCTCTCAACTTTGTGACTGTACAACGCGTTTAAATTCATGCTTAAAATGGACCGAAAGTAAACATTAAATCCCTGATATCTAGTTCAAATTGTATTCCATTTTATAAATTTAATCCCAAGTTTTTGCTGGGGTGGCTTTATGAGGCTTTATAAATTTAATCCCAAGGCTCTGTTGCTAGGCACAGCTCGTTGCGTGAACCCTGGCTTCACCACTCGATCAATGAATTCCAGTTCAACGGCAGAATTTGGGCCGAATATTTAATGTGCCGTCAATGCACCGACACGGCCGCCCGGTAGCTCGTCCTAGGCCTTATCGGGCCGGCTGCCAACTGACACTAAATACCAGCGCGTAAAGCGACTCGAACCCTGTCTTGCCTGGACAGGGGAGACCAGTGTAGGCCAACGACCCAACCAACTGGGCTACGGCTTTTTCCGTGCCCATTCCTCATCCGATGGAAAAGGCTGAACGAAGGGGAAAGGTGTAACTTCGGAATAAACGTTTCAGCATTCCATAAATGTCATGAACCATTAGCTATGGTCGAGATTCAAACCAGTAACCAGTACTGTAAACGTGAAATATGGACCTTTCAAAAGGCGCAAACTAGTACCACCTATATACATAATATAGTTGACTTAACCTGCATTTTATCGACCTACCCCATCGTCTGCAACAATTTAACCCTATTGCGGGGTAAGTTGATGAACCGGTGGTTATGCGATGATTTGCTCTGGTGGAAAGCCCAGAGGATGCCACGAAAAAAAAATATCGTGATGATACCAGGTCTACGCTTGGCGTCGGTGTAGCTATCTCCTCGCTACATCTCCAAAGTGATAAGTTATGTTGAGTTACGCCGAAATTGTGTTAACTTGACCCGGTTTCCCCTGCCCAATGATTGCAACAATGACGTCTTTACAGTTTGCTTCACCTCAAGCGCAACAATTGATGCGCTTGAGGTAAGAAGGCTGTAGCGAGAGAGAAGAACATGAGCTTATCACGCGACGTCATCAGATAAGCACAGTAGATGCTATCCTAAAGTACGCCCACACATCCGAAAAATTAACCTGACTTCGGCCGCTTTGATTTAGACATGGGGTATTTTTAAAACCAACTGTAAAACAAGCATGTATTTGGAAGTTGAGAGGGCCCTGCCTTCCCAACTTTCAAGTTGGAGTGGCAGTTTCCCATACTGGCATCACAGTACCTACACCAATGATGTTATATTTCACCTCTTAAACTTAAAAGTTCAATAAGTAGTACTGATAGCACATTACTTCCTGAACGATCACCACAGCTTGAATGAGCTAATTCTTGCTTTATTTGTGGTTAACAAGATGGATTTCAAGGTATACACATAATTGTTCTATTTTTTCAGTATGGAATGTCCACAACAAAGTGAACGCGGCACGGAGATGAGTTTTTTTCGTATCACGCGGCACGGAAATGAGTCGCGTTTTTTCGCCGTAAATATAAACGAAATCCGTTCCCACTGCGAAAATCCCTCTTGGGGGACGGGATTTCAGGCCACACTGAATTCGAAGTTACTAACGTGTGGCAAGCGCTTTCAGGGGACGGCAAATGCGACTGCGCTATTTAAGGTAGAAATTCGGATTACCGCGGCCCATACAAAACTGATTTCATGAACTGGTTTAGGTGTTCTACTAGCTGCATGATACATCCGCGCAGTATGATTTGAAGCTTAATAATCCATACATTTTACATATCGTTCACCATCTTGCCAATAGACATATGTGTATCGACATTAAACCAGTCAACCACATCGGCCATTGAATAAGCCAGACCATCCGCTGGCGTCAGTTCCCAGCAGCCCAGTTCCAAGCCGGAGTGGGAAGACCACGCATCAACTACCCTTCCCCTCCCCGACGACCGCACGATACAGTGCCTCACCCTCGCCGTACCCAGTGACATGTGCACGTTACCAGTGGCGTCTTCAGCTTGATCTCTAAAGACACTTCCACATGACAGTGGGAAGGAAAAGATGATGCACCAACAGCGCAGCAGCATACAGATCTGAAGATACCGCACACGTTGACAAAATGATGAGCAGTTCAACAGCTGTGTCCGCCACTGCAGTCGTCCGTTTCCCAGCCTGCATGGCTAGGCGCCCGACGTCGCAGTCCGGTTCATATTTCCCAGCGAAGGCGATCTTGCCGCGATCTGAACGTCCAGCTTGCGTCTAAAGCAGAGGTGATCTAGAAACGGCTAACTAATGGCGATCTTGCAATTTCTAATGGAACACTGAATCAGTACAAGGTAAATGAGAGTGATATCAGTGATATCAGTGATAAAAAGGCGCAAAATAACCTTATGCACAAAATACAACAAAGACATAGATCCAAATTCACACTGTATCTATTTCGGTCACGGGCCTTCCTCAACAGCAAACATTTTGCTCCAAAAACCACAAAAACGCACACGCCTAATGCACCTCACCTCGTGCCACCGCACAGTGAATCGCCTTCATTTTATATGTAACAATATCTACCTACTCGTAAAATAAATACAATATATGATCCGTGTGTGTATGCATGTGTCAACTTGAGACCCAGGTGTGTGTACGTGCGGCTGCGGTTGTATTGTATGTGTACTTTTCTCAGGTGATGTAAGGAACCGGGTTTTCTCATGGTCCAGGATGCTGTCATTGTGTTTAATGAAGGCTTTTTGTTCCTAATTTCTATTGATTGGCTGATTTTGAGCTCTACTACATCTTTGCAGACTTGCAGAGTAGATATGCTGAGTGTTTTAGAGTCGAAAGTGGTGCTCCCGTGAGTGATTGTGAAATGCTCGCCAAATGGGATATTAGCGGTTATTTTTTTAGCGTCTCTAAGTGCTCATTAAATCTGTCCCTGACAATGCTTTTTGTTTAACCTATATACGTCATGTCCCTTGTTAGGCATAGCTGGCATGTTATAAGGTAGACGCTGTTCCGTGTGTAGCATTTGCCTTGAAGTCCTGCCAGACAACGGTGACACTTTTTGCTCCCAGCAGGACATGGATGTGGGTTGAGAGCGGACTTGGTCAAGGTTTCTGAAAGTGTTTTGCCACTCTGCAATGCCACACGTATTGATAGTTTTAAGGTTTTGATTGCCGCTATTATATTTTTGATGAGCTTTACATTTATGTAGGGGAGGCTGGCGAAAGCTGCGTTGTCTTTGGGGTCTGAACGTCGCGTTTGTGTATGTGCACTTCTCATGGGGTGTGCTACCTGAAACATTGCTCTTTTGATCATGCGAGGTGGTTTGCCAGAAACAAAGTGTCGATTTTGTGCATGCCTCGGTTCTAGGCATTAGCATTAGATCTAAGACGCTTCAATCTCAATGTCTGTGCACGAAAAACTGCTCTTTTTGTTTGGATGGGGTGTGCCGAGAGAGATGGAAAGATTATGGTCGCCGCCATCGGTCTTATGTATAGCTTGGTCGTGCAAGAATCGCCCTTGTTGATGGTTAGAAGTGTTCCCAGGAAAGGTACTTGTTTACTAGAATGGTCACTGCGCTCCATGGACAATTTTTTGGAGGGATGAAAGTTGTTGAGGAAATTGAAATAATCGTCGAGTGCTTTTGATCCGTGTGTCCAAATACCCAGGACATTATCAATGTAGCGCATATATGTTATGGGCTGGTGTTGATTGGACGTCAGGAGGAGCGTCTCAACTGCGTTCATGAATATGATGGCCAGTGGTGGAGCAATCCGACTCCCCATGGATGCATCATGCACACACACACGGATCATACACTTCCAGGTGGGCTTATGTTAATGAGCAGATTACGACCGTGCCCATCGGGCATGTGTGGAGGGAACAGACACATACCCATCTTGTCCACAATACAGAGAGCATATCACGTCCGTCCACTTCCCCCGTCCATAATACAGAGATCATATCACGTCCGTCCACTTCTCCCGTCCACAATACAGAGAACAGACCACGTCCGTCCACTTCCCCCGTCCGCAATACAGAGAGCATATCATGTCCGTCCACTTCCACCGTCCATAATACAGAGAGCAGACCACGTCCGTTCACTTCCCCCGTCCACAATACAGGGAGCATATCACGTCCGTCCACTTCCCCCGTCCATAATACAGAGAGCATATCACGTCCGCCCACTTCCCGTCCACAATACAGAGAGCAGACTACCTCCATCCACTTCCCCGTCCACAATACAGAGAGCAGACCACATCCGCCTACTTCCCCGTCCACAATACAGAGAGCAGACTACCTCCATCCACTTCCCCGTCCACAATACAGAGAGCAGACCACGTCCGCCCACTTCCCCGTCCACAATACAGAGAGCAGACCACGTCCGCCCACTTCCCCGTCCACAATACAGAGAGCAGACCACGTCCGCCCACTTCCCCGTCCACAATACAGAGAGCAGACCACGTCCGCCCACTTCCCCGTCCACAATACAGAGAGGAGACCACGTCCGCCCACTTCCCCGTCCACAATACAGAGAGCAGACCACGTCCGCCCACTTCCCCGTCCACAATACAGAGAGCAGACCACGTCCGCCCACTTCTCCGTCCACAATACAGAGAGCAGACCACGTCCGCCCACTTCCCCGTCCACAATACAGAGAGCAGACCACGTCCGCCCACCTCCCCGTCCACAATACAGAGAGCAGACCACGTCCGCCCACTTCCCCGTCCACAATACAGAGAGCAGACCACGTCCGCCCACCTCCCCGTCCACAATACAGAGGGCAGACCACGTCCGCCCACTTCCCCGTCCACAATACAGAGAGCAGACTACCTCCATCCACTTCCCCGTCCACAATACAGAGAGCAGACCACGTCCGCCCACCTCCCCGTCCACAATACAGAGAGCAGACCACGTCCGCCCACTTCCCCGTCCACAATACAGAGAGCAGACCACGTCCGCCCACTTCCCCGTCCACAATACAGAGAGCAGACCACGTCCGCCCACTTCCCCGTCCACAATACAGAGAGCAGACCACGTCCGCCCACTTCCCCGTCCACAATACAGAGAGCATATCTGTATGTCTGTCGTCAGTATGTCGACGTCTGTCCCCAATTAAACCTCCCCCACCCTCCACCCCACCCAAATAACGATCAATATTGAGACTCCATGGCGTGGAATATTTTACTCGCGCGGTATATCAAGTCCAACAAGAAGTGACATTTATCTGCTACTAACCTATCCATGAGCAGCCAGACCACGATCTTCAAATTAAAGCATATTAGAGCACACTCTTTATAACACTCCCTTAAATTCGACAAGATTGTGATTTACGAGCATATACTGTTTGTTTACGAACATATACTGTACCATTGCGAACATATGTCCTTTGTCTGTTGAAACTAGAAGGCTGAATTGCTTTCCTCGGCATTTTCCCCTAGCCTGGACTCTTAGGTCGGCCAGTGGTTACGGCTTAACATCTTGGCGTTCCATGAATCCCGGATGTCGACGTGGAGTAGATGTTGCACTTGGTTCGCTGGTATGCTGAGCATGGCGATATTTTATGGAGCTTGAATGCTGTGACTGCCGGGGCGGCGGTACTGGCAGCAGGAACACGTTGCATTTCCCTACCATCATTAGTTATAAGTTAAAGGCTAGAACCACATAGTAATACCACGTTATTTCAGGTGATCACGACCATCAACCTGGAGGTTTTGCGAGACCAGTGGCAGGTGCTGCAAAGAAACCCGCGGCAGCGCAGACTGCAAGTACTGCAAAACCTGCTGTAGCAGTGGACAAGACTGCTGGATGGGGGAGACCTCACCATCATCGAAATTTTAGACAGAGCGCAATATCGGCTGCAGCGGCCAAATGGTGCTGTAATGGCAAACAGGGAGTTGCCGTTCGGTGATCTCGTCGTAGACCCGAAGGTACATGACGCCAGAAATAACTAACAACTTTTGGGTGTCATCACCAAGCAATTTTATGTATGACACATAATTGGTGAAACCGTAATGACACTCGGTGGGCGCAATCAATTTGACAGCACCCATCATAATCCCATCATTTATATCTTCATTGGCTATGGCAACCAGATAAAGGTATTGCGTACTTTGATCGAATGAACATTCATGAATTTTGGTAACTTTATGGAAGCATATATATATATATATATATATATATATATGTGTGTGTGTGTGTGTGTGTGTGTGTGTGTGTGTGTGTGTGTGTGCGTGCGTGCGTGCGTGCGTGCGTGCGTGCGTGCGTGCGTGCGTGCGTGCGTGCGCGCGTGTATGTGTGCGTGCGTGCGTCCGTGCGTGCGTGTGTGCATGCGTGCGTGCGTGCGTGCGTGCGTGCGTGTATGGATATAATACACTCGTTCACTTTACCAAACGCTAGGATGAAGAGATTCTATGCAACTTACGTCTAAACTAGCGAGTGTGCATGGACTCAGTACTTTTGCGCTCGGTGTGTTTTTTGCATACTTAATTATCTCTATGGCAAAATGTACTGTTCAGAAGTTATACAGCTACTGCTGTTTGCTGCTCTGAAATGGTCCCCGATAGGTGTGTCCGGCGTCACGTTTTTCTTTTACCTTGCATCTCGGACGTGTTCATTGACTCGCAGACACCGACAAATATTCTACCCAGTGAAACTAAAATTATCTCATTACTTCAGATGGCTGAACAGAAAGCGGCACCCGCCACACCCTACCGCGCCCGCCGCCGCACCCGCCGCGCCCGCCGCCGCACCCGCCGCGCCCGCCGCCGCACCCGCCGCGCCCGCCGCCGGTGCAGCCGCATCTGAGGCTGAGGTAGGTTATGCAAAATTCCTGGCGAGTTTTTGAGACAGATCCTCAGACAAAATGACAGGGAAAATAGGAGGACCCACCGGAGCTTATGAATAAATACTACGCAACTCTTTGATAAGCCTACAAATTTATTGTTTTCTGGACTGCAAAGTACGTAGTTGCTAAGTATGCAGCTATAATTTTCTTAAGGAGAACCGACCAATTCGTTTTCGTTGTTGAAAAAATAGGCAACTGTCTGCTCAAGAAGCGTGCTGATAAGTTGTTCTCACGTGGTGGAAATATCAAAATTTGGCCCAGCCATGTTATATGCACGGCCACAGAATGATACTTGATTTAAAAAATCCTTGGCGAATGCGATGTCTTCGGCCTACAACTCTGCATTCACTACACACACAAAAAAACGCAGCTTGTGGATTTTTTTATGTCGTACTTTTAATGTATTGCAAGTTTTAGTGCCGCGCTATGCTCACCATTTCCGCGGCATCTTTGCTTTGTGAATCAGAAGCCTTTCCGGTGCGTTGAATATGTATGCAGAGTTGTTTTCCGTGACGGATATTTTTTTTCGCGATCGGTTTCACGAAACCTGATGGAGTAGAATCGGACAAAAATGACGTCAGGGAATTTGTTTCCTCATAAATCTCGCCTCTGTCCATACTCTTGGTTGCCAGATCAAGTAGACACGTCTCCGACACTATTCTAGATGCACTGCTATTTGGAGCAATCCTACAATCATAGTTTGTGTGGTAATATATCTAGTGAGAAATCGTGAACGTTCTTCCAAGTTTATGTAGATGAAATCAATTTAAGAGCGCTTTGGAAATCCATTTCGTGCTTTAGCCATGAAAAGAACCATCGTCACCCGTCACTATGACTGCGTTATTAGTAACGACCACGATACTTTTTCTGAGGCGACCGCGAACAGTTTGCCGTCTTTTTCTTTGGGTATCATTAGCTACATGAACTGTACGGCAGCGGTGCTTCAGTCATGACGGCGGCAGTGCTCCAGTCCAGCTTTGCAGGGACGATCTTGGAGACTTACTTCTGGGTGATATTTTTAAGCTGCGCGAGACTGGGTGTTAGGCTAGCTCTGCTAGGAGCCGTTTTCAAACACTGCACTTCTGAGAGAGGCCCTTTTCAAGTTTCAGACCTGAAGCATGCTTCCTTTGGAGAGCTCCCTTTCATATCTTCATAATGTTGTGTGACTATTTTTTAATATTCCCGCCGGAGAAGTATTGTACAGTTTATGAGTTTCACTGGCGTCAATGCTGACAATGGAACAGTTCAATTGCTTGTCTGTGTTGCTCCCTTCAGATTGTGTTGTGCTGACATGATTGACATAGTGACACATGTTGGTCAATGTTAGCATGCAAAAATGGTGTGTTATATCTATGATTGCTATTCTTAGCCACTTGTTTGAAGGTTGTGGCAGTGTAGTTTCTGTGTGGATATTTCATTCCGGATGTTTATCTTGTATACACATTTAATTAATTGAATGTTCCATTGTCCACGGATACACGTAATCCGCTGCTCAGTGTGTATTGAGGATGTACAGCTCGGCACGGTGCAGTGCGGACACATTGTCTGTGCGCTGTGCCGTGATCAGCTGTGCATTATCCTGTCCAGTGTGTAGGGGGTACCTGGAGCACGGGGACGAGCCCGAGGCGTATGGCGGGTGGCGGCGCATTTTCGTTTTGGTATGTAAATGTGGAAATGTTCTTAAATTCCAAACTTACGTGGCAGTCAACGCTTGACAGAAACTTGCTTTCATCCCCTGCGTTCGGATTTGATGGCTTGCTTTGCATGAAGCTTCACAGCAGATGGATGTTGTTACGACGTAATTGTTGCTTTTCGTGTTACCCAGTTCCTAGCATTCCCGTTGTCACAATTGTGCGAATAGATACATTTGCCACATATTAGTGCATGTGACATGCACTAATATGCGGCAAATGTATCTATTCGTGCGTATGTCACATTGCAACATTATTCCGACTTCATCACAGGTGCCGATGTTTTCGCTTACAGCCCTCCAACCGACGAAGAAAGTATCCCTAAACATATAAAAGACACTAATAAATATAATGCAATGGTGCTGAATCAATCGTGGATCGCATTGCAGATAAATTATCACGTCTGAAACTAAGGGGTGTATTTTTGTTTAATCACCGATGCAGTCAGTGGTAGGGAGTGGATTAATGAACATTTAATGACAGCATTTAGCGCAGAGAGACCAGGAATATTCTACATGTTGTTGGTAGTGTATTACTTCCTGTCGTCCAATGGGTGACACAACTAACGTGTCGGCCAAGTGCACAGCATAGTGAGTGCAACTGTGGCGCCATGGCTTGTCGCGTGAGATCGGGTCTCTAAAGTCCGGGTCGTGGTCGGGCTAAACAACGAAAGTAAATATAGTACGCATTTGTTCAGAAAAACGCAGAGATGCAAGCCAGTAACAACAGGTTATGCGTACATGTGAACACGTATTGTTTATTAACATATAAGGAGCGAATGTGTGAAATGAAAAATATTGTCTGGTGTCATTTGCTTCTTCTTCAGTATCAGATGAGGTCACCGATACATGACTTGTACCTTCCAGAGGTTGCAGGTAAAGCAGGCGCTCTGGAGGTTAAAATATGGATTAATGCGAAGCAGAAATGTCTGAGCGAAGACACATACCCGCCCAGAGGTGTGCGACCAAGGCCCAATCCCGTAGCATCCAAAAATATATTAGATTAAGCGAAAATGTTTCGTATTTTCACTGCGCAGTCACGACCAAAACCGCCGGAAGCATTCTGTGTTCCATGACATTTTTTCGTCAGGCCCATCCCATTAGGAAAATCCTGGATGTGATGATCCCTGGATCTGGCTATGGACGCTACACAATCTGAACAAAGAACGGAATATCTAACTATCTGGATGAAGCATATGGCAATCGCATCCACACAAGAAACTTTTTCACAGATGTATGTCACGCGTCGAAAAGCACAATGCAGATATCCGCGAACAAAACCGCCCATTAAATTTCGAGATATCACGATGGGGAGATCTGCTCCCTCCAGTGCCCGTTGGGCTCAGAGCAGTGTGGGAAAAGTGGTTCGCTGACCTGGGGTCGGAGAATACAAAATTTGTATCAGAGCCCTCCAAGAAAAAGAAGATATTCCTGCCCATGGAGTCGGAGAATACAAAATTGGTATCTGACCCAACCTCCCCCCCTAAAAAAACAGAAGGCTACGGGCGTTGGAGCCACAAAAAAGAAAATTGATAAAAAGCATAGAAGCCGGAAAATACAAATCTAAGTGGAGGAACAACCAGTGTGAAGAATATATATTGAATGTAGTGTGTATTTAGTTTACATAAATTCACGTCGCCGAAGTGATGCAAATATTACCGGGTCCCTACTACCCGGTGCTGTCCTGACCAAACTTATGGAATTAATGGTACCATGCATGCGGAGCAATCATGTATCAGATGGTGCAACTCCAGGGCTCCGTTTTTTTTAAATAGTTTCCCAAATGATCAGTGGGGAGGTATTATATATATCCTTGCAGGCCTCGGCGGAGCCCAGGCATGCGATATTCATGCCACCAGTTAATGAAAACAAAACATGACTGAGGCCTTCAAACCGTCGCTTGGCACTGCGCCTGAACTTACTTTTTGAGGCTGATCGTAGAATAGGCTGCCCGGTTGCAATTGTATCGTATTGTATAATTGTAGAATACACCAGTGTAGCGAATGCAATACATCCTGAACCTCTACGCAGGGATGGATGGAGTGGCTGCTGAATTCAGTCACGATCTGCTAGGTGGCGTGGCAACGCAAATAAAAAGAAAACAAACGAAACGAAGTATATTAAAAACTGAATTTACAACAAACAAAAGCATGAAGTAAAAGAAAAGGGCACATATCGGCAAAATAGAACAAAACATTCGCATTCTGATAACTAGTGGAAGAATATAACAATTCCAATAGCGGCCAAATAAAACAAAACGAAAGTAAGTGCCGGGCAGAACGATACAGAAACGCAAAATATCCGAAAATATAGATGGAAAGTCAGTGGAAATGAATCGATCACGAAATGGATGCAAGTACAATAGAAAAACAACATCTGGGTTTGCATAATATGGAAACAGTCATTCAATCGCGCACTCGTACACATTCAGCCATTCAATCATTCACTCGTACAGGTGAAGGGGTATGTGCAGCCGTCAGCAGAGGAGGATGTTGGCCCTAAAGGGTGGCTCACAGCATCAGCGGCGTTGCCCTCACAGACTCAGCCGCTGAAAGCTGAAAACAACCCTTTTCAGCTCGGCGCTCACGACCCTGCCGGACGCCTCTGACAAGTGGACGCCATCCCGCCAGTCCGACGCCAGCATAAAGGTGGCGTCCACTGCCAGGGCCGGGGGCTGGCCGGGCACGTCACCCGACTCCCACGGCACGTCCGACACAGCCGTGACACTGGCAGCAGGCTCACTCATCACATCCGCTACCGACTGCCGGACTGCGGTGACGGCGACGGCAGGGCGGGCCCTCAGGAGCACATGCTCCACATCTATGAAGCGGCAGTCTAGCTGGCGCTTCATAGATGTGAACTGGCGCAGCTGTGTGACGCAGTTCGCAGCGGATTCGGCGTAATCGTGCTTCAACCGCCCCTGCCCACAGACAAGAGCGTTGCCGCCAGCGCTGATTAATGCGAACCCCTGCGTCAAGTGCCTTGCGCTATAGACACTTGCCGCCAGGGTTTGCCAATCGGCGGTGCTGTCGCCGCCTAATCCGCCGTGGACTCCATCCCGCAGCATCCTGTACGTAATTGCCATACTTCCCCAGGTGGAGTGGGAGGGGCTGCGGAGATTCCGTACCGAAAGGTGGGAGTCTCCTAGGCACAGGATGCGCGACACTACATCAAATGTTGCCCATCCCGTCCTATCCCTCTCCCGGTGCCTCGCGCCGGCGGCAGCCCCTGCGCCGCGCTGGCCGCGATGCCGCGGGTACGGCTCTGCCGCCATCGCCTGCAGTGTAGTAGGTCGGCGCCGACATGGCCAGCGGCGCCTACAACCGGCCAGCCGGCAGGGTCCATCTCGGGGCCGGCTGGTGGTTGTGGCTGCGGCTGCAGCGTTTCGCCCCACCTCCTGGCGTAGTTGCTCGAACTTTTGCTCTGAAATGGCAACACGATGCTAATGATCCATATATTTTGTATTGCAAAGTTCCCTCCTTCGTCATTGACTCACTGCGCAACGAATTCTCCACCTATAATAACATTTTGACGATCGAAGACGATCGTTAGCCGACACCTATTGAAAGCATGCAAATACTGAATGTGGGATTCTGAAAGACATGTTAAATTGCCTCACATGAAGTCGACAGCAGCATTTGCCCGCAAGGTGACCAGGAGTACCCTTCCATGCCCCTGTAATCCGACTACGTTAAGACCATACTGCTCATATAATTCGCACGTTGGATTACAATACTCCCCGCTAAGGTTACATCGTGAGCACTTGCTCAAACTGAAGTAAATGCCTATTGCGCAGCCTCCATTTCATGGTTTCATGCACATGTGCAGCAAACAATGTGGTGAGCAGTGCATAAGCAGAAGGACATTGACAGGTGATCCAGATAATGTGTTGATGTTATTTTGTTATAATATTCATTGTTTCAATTGTGCATGTTTGCATTGACATTTATTCATGTATGTAATTGCAGAATGAAGGTGTGCCAAATTGAGCACACTATAGTGATCCAAATTGTAATAAAGGTTGTTGCATACAACATATCACCCATTAGCCCACAGGCCGCCACAAGTAAGCATCAAGAATAAGCACTGCAACAAATATTTGTATTTCATGCTGTTTGCAGTCAACACCAACACCAAAAGCATGCAGTGCATTTTCACTGCAGTATTTATTGGTTACTGCGTTCAGTAATATCCAGCTGTGGCAGGTACTTTGTGGCCCAGCAGAGGCCTTCTATGCCTAGCTCGGTACAAAGATATGATCGCAGTGCAGTCAACAGGAAACCTTCTTGCTCCATTTCTGCAGGTCACATCCATGATCATGATTCATAGTTTGGACAGCAATGTCCATATTTTGGTTTGGTACCAGAGACCATCGCCATAGAAACCTGATCTCATGCCATGAAGAGACAAAGACTCCAAAGACAAAGATTCCAGAGGTTCCTTCATAATACAAAATTATTTGGGAGGGTCTCTTCCAAATCCCAACCATAGCAATAACTTTGTAGCTTTCATGTGCCTAAGTACCTGGCGAGCATATTTAGTCGGTATTTATTGTAAGGCCCTTCATATCACGCACCACCATAGGCCTGACGTTAAAATATGCGGTCATGGATGCCTCGCCCCCAAAAAGTATATAAACTTATACCCCTTTACTGGACCCTAAGTCACTTCAATCACGCCCACTTAATTCACTCGCACTTACTAGGTTTTTCTCCGGAAAGCTCACAAAACTTTGTCTCAACCCGAGTATGCCCAACCAACCGAGACAAAGACCTTCGCACAAATGGAAGGGGACAAAGCAGCGAGGCGATACGCGCGGTCAAAGCGTGGTCGCTGTGTAAACATGACTGCAATATTTGCACAGTTTCAAGACCGCTGCTTGACCTCAATTCCTGTCGCCTTTAATAAGATTTCATACGTGAATTCGGTGTTACCTTTTTCTTCAGTTATATGGGAATCAATACACTGAAGATATATGTTCCTAATCATGAAATTGTTGTCCGTCCGTATTGTTGTCCGTCCGTATTGTTGTCTTTATCCTAGATCAAAACATGAATCGGGCGAGACCGTCCCAATAACTTATTAATTCTCCTACTCTAGTACGGATATTGTCCTTTCCTAACGGCGACGTATCCAAGCGTGGTCAAATGATGAAATTACAGATTTTCGTAAATATTTTAAATGTCTTATTCTGACCATAAATAGCCCGGAGAACGTTTCAACTCCGTACATGCACAGTTACTGCAGTTGCTGAAGTGATAAAACTACTATTCAGATGCTTTTCTCTTGATGGGTTACTGTATTTTTGCGAATTGAGGTGGAATTCATACCAAAGTAACCCAAGTTTTTTTGCCTTTTTTTTAGCATTTACGTGGCTCCCATAAATAGGTCTTCTGCCATCAATGAAGTTCGCTAGCTGGTGCTATTTTAAGCATTTCAATTCGAAATTGAATGCTCTATTTCATGAAATTAACAGAAATACTGAAAACGGTCTGAGATGTGCAGAATTACGTTCTCTGGTAGTCTCCGATTGGAATGCGGCTGGAGAACGGACATCGGGTCCGATATGCGAGCATTTGACGTCATTGTGTATATTTCGAGTTCAAACTATGGTGGCAATATATGGCAGCAATACGAGAGGTTTCGTAAGGGATATTTTTTGGTGTAACGCCAGTATTTGCCGGAATTATGAAGAAGAATCGTGGTATATTCCAATCTTTCATTCTGAAGCGTCATTTCGACAGAAGTCTGAAGACATACGAAAACCTAATGCCTCATATCTGTGTTATTCAGAATGAGACGAGATTGGCGCAACCCGAATGACGATTCATCTGTGATTACAGAGTGATTGTGCTGGGCCGCCGTCCTGCCAGTGCGAAAATATCCTGGAGATTAATAGGCTGATGTAATAACTAGTTCAGAAATTTACATTATTTTGTTGTCTATTGCTTTTATGCTATGTCGATGCTTTTGTTTCGTTCGGATTTGGGGGCATCGTACACACCAACGATTGACCTGAATAACCCACCCACCCCCCGCGAGTTCAGCCTTGATTGGGGCCCAAACTGAGCCAGGATATAGTTTTGTAACTGTGCGATCCGTGCCTATCTGATGTAACCAAGGGCTCAACCACAAATGTGTGGGATTTTGCAGCAACGTTTCCTTCATGTCATTTCCTTGCACCTTCAATATCAGTTCTTCCAGGCAAAATAAATGTATAGGTATAGCCAGAGTTGAATGTATTTATTCAAAGCATATTTGCCTATTCATACACACATGCATAACATGCAATAGGTTTGACGAATGCACAATGCAATCCAAACAACCACCACAAACTTGTAGGTATTCCATGTAACATGATATGCTTCCTGGGCAATTGACTGTAATCTGCATTTCATGCCTTATGGCCTGCTATGCCATGCTCTTCTGTTCTGTTGTCCAGGCTTCTAATTTGTATGATGGACTGGAAACTGCAACTGCATTGTTGGAGCTGGACTGAGATCCTGGAAACAAAATGTCAACCATTATTGGCACGTTTCATTCTGAGAATAAAAAAGTTCAACATTTGTAGTCACAATCCTGGAGAATAAAATGTCCTTAGGTCTCCATACTCCAGGAGAGGCCCAAAATTCCCACCCTGGCTCAGAGACCCTCCAGTGGAGGTGTTAAATGCTCCCCTACCACTAGCGGACCGGTAGGAACGCTGGGCATGCCCCTCCCTCAATATAATATGTCCTTCCAGGACGCTCGAACCACCCCGCCCAATATGATTTTAAGCGCATGACGCCCTTCATAGTGATAGTGGCACCCAGCCTCCCCATCCTCCGGAGAAATGGCGTCCCTTAACAGGTGACCATACCCCCGGTAGCAATTCCTGGATTCGTCCCGGACTCTTACATGAATAAAATGACCATAAGAGGTTCCATAGGCAGCAACTTAATACCCAATGCTCTGGTATTGTTTCCTGTTTATATCGGAATAGTTGCATAGTTATTTGTATCTGTGGTCCAGGACCGATAGGAGAAGGTTTAAGGCATTCTGTTCAGCTCGTCAAGAGCTATCTGACGCAATCTCGCTTGCTTTCGTAGGTCCACCCAATCCGGAGATGGCGGGATTGACCATCGATTCCCCGTCCGTGCACGTGAATGTGGGTCGTAGTTGAAATAATTTTAGACTGAATCGATAGCTATTGCTAGGTTAGGTTATGTATGGTGCCTTGCTGAGCCATCTTCTCCGAACCTATTTCGATGGAGCGATATCGAGACTGGAACCATCTTCCCTCAACCTATATCGAGATGGATCCTATAGTACCGCCAATATGTGAAATATTTGGGAAGAATTGTGAGTTTGATGATACTAGCATGAAACTTGGTAGACAATTAAAGTATGTCATTGGGAAGATGTTTTGCTATAGGGCCAGTCCATATTAGTCCCATGAGCCTAATCCCAGCTATTTTCCAAAATAAAAAATGAACATTTTATATGTGATAGGCATGGTGATCTGTGCAGCAACGTATGGTAATATGTGCAACATATATATGATTAGTCACACAAAAACGTGAAGTTTCAATATTATTTTGAGCTAGCAAGCTCCCATTTTGGTTTTGAAATATACAAAATATATTTCAGTTAACAGTTCTGCCTTCAGTTAACAGTGTGACAATGGCAAAAGTTACAAGGTGGTGGATCCTCTACAGCCCGGGACATCACGACAATGTCTATTTGAGTTTAAGGGCACTTCGACCAAAGCGTGATCACTTAGCGAATACGTCTGGAAACTGACTCGATCAAGTGTGCTATACGTCAGGAAGACATGTCTGAGGTGGTTCACTCTCCAGCTGAGTCAAAACGTGCCATATCATAGCATAGCCATATCAGGGTGCAAGACAATTCATTCTTATAGGTTTTGATAGTACTGGTTACTTGCCGGCAACAATCGAATCTATCTACATAAGTCACAGCCTGTATCTACTTATGCAAAGTGCCTTTAGGAAGCATATCCAGACCTTGGAAGATAGAAGTGAAGTGGCGCCACTTGAATAGTGCTGTGCTGCAAGATCAGATGCGTGTCCCCAGTTCCAATTCTGGTCCATCATCCTGCAACTGAAGCGGGCTGTGATGGTCTACGTGAGAGCGGTACTTGAGCGGAATTCCTGCTCTATTAGAGGCCTTAGCCAAGATTGTTCCTTGGTTTTTCGCGTGGAGCCATACTACTCCGGATGGGTACCGATCCACCCACGAAACATGGTGTCACTGAAGGAACTCCATCCTGGTGTCTGCCGAGTTCCTCAAGGGCAAATTTGTCGTGAAGATGTCAAAGCGTGCATTATCTCCTGCTGCCATTTTCCAAGCCAACGGGCAGAACAATGCCCCTGTGAAGGGTGATGGTGGTGATGTGCACCTGATGGAAAGCCCTGCAGCTCTTCGTCGCTGGATGGTATCTGGTCCTGAGATGGCTCCTTTGATTCGGGAATTCGAAAGTTCAACGGAGAAGAGGCAGAACACAGATGGGTGTCACCATGAACAGAATAAACATGTACAGATGACATCTGGACAGGATGTGAGACCACTGAACCGAGCCAGTGGGGAATAGAGCAAATGGGGAACCCGTTCACAGAAAACAGCAGCGATATTCTTGTCCTGAACAACAGAGGCGTTGCGGATACAGCAGTGCTAGACATGGTACAGCAGATCAAGAAACTTAAACTCGATCAGTATGAGGAATATGCTGAAGAGTCAAACAACTCTTATCACAAATCCTATCAAGCGGAACAACCTCCGTCTCTTCAGATGCCCACCAATCAGAGAGAAGTCAGGGAAACAACTCCAGCTGTCATCCCTCAAGAATGACTGTTCGCTTTTCTCCAGGCTGTACATTTCCTCCCAGATACGTGATGTTAATCTGCACGAGTTCTTTCGGCACGCAAACCAGGCCTGTGCACCGACTCTGTCTCAGATGGGTGGCCTAAGAACTAGCACCAAGTCTGACCTGACCTTGAAAGACCTTGCTCCAGCGAGAGGATCTCCCCATCCCCACAGTGCACGCCAACATACAGGATGGTGCTGCCATCGTCAGTATGCTGCGACCAGGGACTGCAAAGACATTCTAGGACAATGTCACTGATGGCTTCTTGCCATACATCACATCTCAGCTTCAGCATGTAGACAGATTGGACATTAACTGGGATGTGTACTCGTCAGAAAGCTTGGAGGCGTACACCCGTTGCAAAAGGGGAAAGGGAGTTAGGAGTTGAGATATAAAGTGCAGTTCCTGGAAATTGGCAAGATTTTCTCCGCATCGATGACAAGACAGAACTGTTCTCCTTCATGGCTTCAAATATAACACGTATCGACACCAGCAAAACGGTAATCACCATACAGAGTATGAATCGCCAGAATGTGTCAGGTCTGGCTCCATGCACTCATGAGAGGCCGACACTCGCATCTTCCTGCACCTAGAGGATGCCATACAACAGGTGTTCGGCAAAGTGTCAATACGCACAGTTGATACAGGACCATAGCATCAGCCCCTCGCCTCAATCTCTCTGAACTGTGGATTGCCTTTGGTGCTGGGAAGAGCTTCAGATCCGTCGCTGCTCATGAGATAGCCAAAGCTCTTGATCCTGACCGATGTGTTGCCTTGCCAATGTATCATGCCTTTACTGGGCGTGATATGGTGTCCTATTTTGGAGGCAGGGACAAGAAGACTGCGTGGGACACCCGGAACATCAATGGATATGTCACCTCAGCATCCTGCGCTTTAGGTGCTCAGCCAGAACCACATGCCATAGAGTGGTTAGAACAACTGGAGCGAGCGATTTGTGTTCTTGCTGTGCGATCGCACCAATACAGAGGAGGGTGTCAACCAGACAAGGAAGCAGCTATTCACCAGGAAAGGTAGAGCAATTGATGGTCTGCCTCATGCACAAGCTGCAAACATCCGGCACATCAGGATAGCTTCCTATCAGACTGGTAACTGCTGGGCCCAGATAATGATCGCTGCTCCAGAGCTTCCATCTCCAAGTGAATGGGACTGGAACAAGAAAGCTGATGGTGGACGCGGTTTGTGCTAGACACACTACCAGAAGCGACGGAAGTTTGCAGGGAACACTTGAGATGTGGCTGCAATATGGGGAAGGCACATGACGAGCATGGCAACTGACCTGGGTGGATCTTCAGCTGGGTAACTGCGTAGTGGCATTGACAGCACGTTAAACATTGTATTCAAATTATGTCTTTGAACAGAAATGGTTCGATAAAATGGCGGTGTCATGGCATATGTAATAATCTCTGCTTACCAGAGGCACTGATCACAAAATATATTCAATGAAGACATTTTATTAAAAGTACAAAACACCGAATTACAACGGAGACTAAAATTCAGACTTTTCATCGTCCACTGATGTACACAACTAGGCTGAAATTTAATAACCCCGAAGATAATTAGATGAATGTAGGCCAATTGCAAGGTGTATATTTCTTAATACTACTTATGGTGCAAGCAGTTAAATGGGAAAAGGAAAGTTGATGCTGTGCCATGTACTCCATAGACGTCATGGTTGAGCTATGCAATCATTGGGGCATGCGAAGTGGCGTACCGAAGGGAGGGAGCATTGGAGCAGTCACCCTCCCCATAATATATTGTGGGCCCAAACAATTGCGCCTTGGTGCGGAAAAATAGCGTCAGGCTCCCTAAAAATCATGTTGGTGTCCCCTACAATCGTAACGGGGCCCATATCAGTCACTGGGTCTGCCAAAAAGTCGCGTAGGAGTCCCTGAAAAAGAGGCTGGGGCCTCTCAAAATCCCACCAAGGCCCCTAAAAATCGCATTGAAGACCTAAAAAATCGTTCCGGGACCCTAAAAAGGAAGTTGATATGTGGGAATGTGGGACCGGACCCACGAAAATACCGTTGGGGCTCCAAGAAGTCACGCCGGGACCCCGATAATTCGCACCCCCATGAAATTACGCAGTCCCTAAAAGGTGTGATTGGGACTCTATGAATCCCGCTGAGGCCCAAAAAGCTTCTCCGTGGCCCAAAAATGACACTGAACCCGAAAAAAGATTGCTCGGGCCATCGAAATCACATTGGGTCGAAGAACGTCGGGCCGTGGCCTCTGATAATCGCGCTGGGGGCACAAAAAGTTGGATCGGGGTCCCTGAAAACCACGCTTGGAGGAGAAAACGTCGCACTGTGGTCCGTGAAAATCACGATGGGGACCGCTCGCACGCCAAAAAGCTTGCACCGAACCAGACAATTTGTGCCGGGAGAGCCAAATTAACACTGGGGCCCAGATAAGTACAACGCGATTCGAGAACTAACGCGAAGTCCACCCTCAAACACATCGCGCTTTTGACCAAAAGTTCATGTCGCTAGTCCTATAAATCCTGGTCGGGTCATCAAAAATTCCCCTCAGGGATCCCAAAAGGTTGCATCGGCGGTCCCAGCTAAGCACAGCGTGTCCCGAATATCGCATCGAAACCCGACAAAGATCAAGTCGGATCCCTTCAAAATATATATTCCGAAAAAATGAATGTCCGAGCCAGGACAATCGCTCCTTAGCTCAAATATACCACCAGATGCCTTAACATATCGCATACGTTACCTAAAAACGCACCGGAGCTAAAAAAATCACCGCGTGACCCCCCCCCCCCCCCACACACACACAAATATGTCGTCGGTGGTCCGAAAAATCAGGCCGTGGCTCGGACTTCACGTAATTCAGGAAAAGTCAACAAAAATTGTGTTGAGCCTAGAGAACTGGCGTCGGATTCAGGTCCAGGCGCATGATTCCCCCGGAACCATGCGCCTGGACCTGAAATGTCGCGAGGGGACTCAGGGACTTGAGCCCCCAATATCGTCTTGGGATCCCACAAAATGTGAGCGAGAAACCCCAAATAAACACAGGGGGATCCTAAGAGCATAATTGGAGAACAAAAATGCACGTGGCCCTCCAAAGCGTACCGACTCTGATAAAAAGTGGCGGGGCCCTCAGAACCATATACATTTAAAAAAAATATACACGAACACTATTATGTTCGTGTATATTAAAAAAAATTATGTCTGCCTGCCCATATTTGTCTGCCAGATAGGGAATAAAGAATGTTCAAACAGCGATCACCCGTCTTTTCTGCTTTTAATCCTTTTCATTTATGCCTCCCCACACACACAAATGCAAAGAGCGAAAGTTGAAGAACTTTTTATTGAACACCAATACTAATGGTTTCACTCGCACCAGGGAGATATACCTATTATAACAAAATAATCCATCAGTCGTGAAAAGAGTGTGAATTTGAAAAAGAGTGTGAAAAGAGTCCAGCAAGAACTGTGAATTTGAAAGTACTTATATTGTGATGATAGCCCTTTTTCAGTATCACATGTTGCTGTTAGTCGCCTACCCCCATCCCCCTTAACGGCGAAAGTCGTGTGTTCGCTATTGAAATTATCGGGTTATCTATCCAAAAGTGCTCAATCGCGGTATTTTACGAGATTCCTGGTTGCCACCCTGCTGTTGACTCTGGCCATCCCACTTTTTGAGACGTTCCTACGCCTATGGTGACTTGCATCATAGTTAGTTGCAATTAAAGAATAATAGAACAGGTCTCCACATCAGCTATTGTGTACAGATGCGCTACCTACATAGGGAGTGGCATAAGATTCAGAAGCAAATAGTTCTGAGGTGTTTTGATAAACTTGACCCAGGTGGTCCCTATTGAGAAATCGTAAACATGTGCTAAGATTACAATAATCTGATATATTACCTCAAGATTTCAATTCGTTGCCATTTCCAACTGGTATATGGTCAGCAAAACTACTGTTGTCAGAAACGCGATGCAAATAAATAAGATTTCCCACCCCTGCAATTGATTTAATCTATCATATCAAGGACCATATAACCAATGGCGGCCACCTTGAAAATGTCCGCCATTTTTGTCAACGGTGGAATCTGAAATGGCCATATAGCAAAAAAAAAAAAATTGAGACGTAGCCTAGCTGTGCGCAAAATTTCATGCCGGCATCATCTAACCCACGATGCTTTCATATATCGGCAGGACCACTATGTCGAGAAGGGTAAAATCACGCACTATCTATGACTCTTGGCCGGACCCTGGAATTAGAGAAAAAGATGCAGGGCTATAACCTGGCGTTGCAGAGCTGTACTTTGTCCCCAGAGACTCAAAGCATCAATCAAATTGTTACATGTTCACTCGAGATATAATATTGCTCGTTATGAGACGGAGCATCAAATTTAGCTGCTAACCAGTATCCTGAAATCCTAATGTGGAGGCCATCGCCTGTTTTATCCTCCTGCGGGCAGACTTCTTGAATTTATTTCTATGAAGCTTCATAACATCCGATGAATGTTGTGAACCTATTAGTTCCACCATACAGTGCAAATATTAGTTTCACCTGCTTATTCATTTGTTGCGTGATTAGTGGCATTGTGATTGTCACATGTCTTGCCGAAGAAAATACTTGCAGTGCACTGGTGTTGGCCGCCCGCTGACGAATGCATCCTTGTTGCAGTTGGCTGAAGCGACGACCACCGACTGAGTCCGGCCTACCATTCTGTGCCCATTCTGCGACATTCTGTGGCCGAGCTGTGCACGCCGTGGCGAGCCGCTGTGTTCGAGTCGTCCACAGCCGGCGTGCGGCGGTAGCGGTGTGACAGCGGCTGTCACAGTGTCAACAGACAGCTGACACCACGCCGACCCCTCGTGACAACAATACCCACACGTGGTGTCTCGGCCGCTGTACCGGACAATACCGTGTCGCTGCTAGCACTGCCTCGTCACAACCGTGACAAGCGTCGTCTCATAACGAACAGTCATATCTCGAGTGACCACAGCACTAGTCGAATAGAGAGAATTGCCGCTTGTCGCCACTAAGCTCCAGCCACTGCTTGGTTTCTTGGACACATCATTTTGTGCTTTACTCGTTATCATTTTGTGCTAAGTGTTTTTATATTGCGTGATAAAGAGATCTCAAGAATACAGGAGAAAAAGTGTCTGAAGTGAAGAGTGCACGTGTTTTCGTCAGTTGTTTTCATAAATTGTCATCTCAGCGTGACTAAAACAACCGAGATGTGCACCATTACCGTCATCGCGCTGCAATGCTTACCTCCAGACTTCACTGTAATATTCGGCTGCTGATGTCGGTCACCGAACCTCTCGTGTGCCGCCGAATAGTCGTCCATCTAGCACGTCTCAACTCGCCTCTGTTCTAGATAGCTGTGTTCATCTTGATTGTTAGGTAGCTCGTGCAACAGTTCTACTACTTCAAAGGCAGACAGGACTACAACATGGCGAAATGTGGTATTCGCACTTGAGGACCAGACTAAACTGAAACCATAGGTTCTGATACATTCTTATCGATATAGTTCTGACTCCGGGAAGCCCAGCAACCGCAATTTATTACCTGTTTTCGAAATGGTACTTAGGCATCGTCTCAACATAATTCCGACCATAGCTTTATCATTGTATTCAAGAGTGCTATGCATAAACAGACATATCCGTGTGAAATATTTGTACATATACTGAAACAATGTTCACGTTCCTATTTTAGTAACATTGCATTATATTTCGACACATGTGTACAGTCATAGGCACATGTTTGAAGACAACCTTGCATACATTAAAGTGTATGGAGCTCTCACGTCGAAACGCGATGTCAGGCACAAATTAGCTTTGCCCATAGCCTTCCCTCCCTGAAGCTGTCTATCCGTCGCTGTCGCTGATAATCCACACCTTACTGATAATCACACCGGGGAAACATCCTTGGTCGTCCGGGTCCAATCAGCAGTACACCGGGTTTCGAGGAAGTTTTGGAGATCAAGACTGGCTAATGGCAGATGGGAATTATGAGATTTGACCTGGGTTTCGGGCTAGAGATAAGGTACAGAGAGACATGATCGGTGACCGAGGGACCGGTGCGTTTTCGAAGGCACGGTGTGTTTATTTACTGTCTCAGAGTACTTTTTATGATGATGTCACTTTGCGGGCCCCGGCGTTCTTTGGGTTCTCATGACGTCTGCAGCTCCGGTGCGGTTTGAGGGCCCGGGCGCGTTTTGGCCCCGGTGTGTTTGGACTCCTAGTACGCTAATATAAGGCTCCAGCGCATCTGCATCAGCTCTATCCAGCGCTGTAACTGTGTAGCTTTTCTCTTGGACTCGCTGGTTCTGGAGAATCCAGGCATTTTGTCAGGTTTCTGGTGACTGAGGGCACTGCTATGATTATTTATAGCCCCCGACGGGATATTTGGTGCTCTCAACAAAAATGTGTGCTACCCCAATTCGACTTTTGTGACATATTTTGAATACATTTCATGGCATGCTATGTTAGAAGAACCATGGCAGTGAGGATTCGTACGATGAATTGAATTCTCGTTTTTTGGTTGGGTGTAGGGCTACATGCGAATATAGAAGGTGTGCAGTATTTTTGTGTGATTATTTTCTGTTTGCCGAGGAAAGGTCATCGTGTAATGGTGATGGTAAATATTGTATCAAGGTAGAAATTTATCAGTAAACATACAGTAGCTGGATGTCAGTCCATCTTATCCCCAAGGAATGGATGGATCGAGGAATTATGGAGGCACATGTTCAGAAGGGAACCACCTATACTTTGAGGGGACCTACGGTTGAAAAAGGGTACCCGCGAGTATTCCCGCAGGGGCGCATTTTCCTCATGGAGTGGCGCCCCTGGCTAGAATATTTGAGGCAGGGGTGCAGTGGGGTCTTCCCACAGGAGTGCCTTTCCTTCAAAGGGGGAGGGGTACCCCCTCTTATAGGGCCTTCTCATATGCGGGCATATCGGATTCTAGGACAAGTGTACGTATGATAGATGTACGTAAGGGGGCATTCCACGTCAAATCGCACAAGAATTGGCTATTTTGAACCCGACCCCCTCCGATTTTTATGAAAATTGATACACCTGTAGTGCCAAGTGAACGAACCTCACACGCCAACTTTCAGCCCTGGGTGACCTCTGGGGCCAGATTTAGAGGTCATCCTAGGTCGCCTATTTTTACCGACTTGACAACAATCAAATGCATATATATTAGATGTTAATTAACTTAGCGGAACGACATTGGTGTTAAAGTGCGCAGAAACTCTTGGCCATTCAGAAATATGGCAAAAGTTGCACGTGACCTCTCCGTGACCCTTGACCTAACGAGGTCAAAGTATAAAAATGCATTTTTCTATATGTTTGCCTGCCCCTAATTCGACTAAACGTGGCTGAATTAATGATCCTGATATTATCTAAGAACGTGCAAAAAAGAAAGGCGGAGACTCTAAAACTTTTTGAGATATCGGCCTTTGAGTAGGTATTGTCATAGGACCAAATCGAAGCATGCCCCGATGCTATTTACCATATCATCGATGATAACTCTGGTTTCCTTGGTCCGATTATCGTCAAATTTGGTGGGCAAATCATCGGTGGCAAGCTGAACTATTTTCCAGATTTTCAAGTTGACCTGACATCACATGACCTGGCAGTGACCTCTCCATTACAAGCCAACAGGGAAACAAAAATATTTTCCTGAACAAAAAACGCTGAATTTGGCTCGTACAGGCTATGTTACCTAGTTTTAGGTTAGGCTACTCCAAACGAGCCAAGTTTTATTTTGAACAAGTGTCCTCTGCAAGGTCACGTGAGGTCACTATGAGGTCATGTCACACTTTCGTCAATAACTTTATATAGAATCAAGATAGAGAAATAATTTTAATGCCATCGAGATCCTCTGGTTAATCATGATGTATAATATGATCAAGCTAGGTCATCACTTGACCTCGGTTTAGGATGACCTGGAGGTAAACTGGGGTCAGGATCAAATGTTCAGCTAGCTAAGTCATGTGATACATCAATCAACGCGGCCTGACGAGGAAAATAGAATTGTAACAAAATTATATTTCTATCTTTATTTTGGCAAAAGTTATTCCCCAAAAAATATGTTTCCTCGGTTTTTATAGCCTCAATATATTGTTTCAGCTCGCGTGCGTTTCGTACTAACATTTTATCGGGAGGGCCAGTAAATGTTTCTGATATGCAAATAGCCGCGACCATAAAACAAGTTGAACAGCAGTACCGTATATTCACGAAGAACTACCAACCTTTTCCGCCACACGTACCTCACGGCCCGTCTCGCTGCCGGAAAACCATCTCACAACCACCATACCATTACGTGGAGACGGAGTAACACGATGGACATTCCTTGTTCCCGGTATTGTGCGAGCAGCTGCGAATCTGTCATTCAACGCTTTGGTTTCTTTGACCCACTCGGTTTTGGGAAAATACTCCACGCACGTGCCGGTGGCATGGTTTTTTACAAACTGATAAAACTGGTCCGGGATCTCAATCAGAGTTCCTTGCAGACTTCCCTTTTTAGCTAACCTTTTCAACGTCCCACCAATGCCATCACACGGTCCCTTTCCGTGAGCGGTTGCGAAGAAATGCCACTCGGCGTCTATTCCAAAGTCGACGGAATGCTCTGCCAAATTTAGGAAATTCTTACAATTTTTGTATTGCGAGGCAGCCCCATCTGAAAAATAAAATATCTTCTTGGGGCGCTGGCCTAATTCTGCTTCCAGGCGCTCAATGAGTTTTCCTTGAAACAGGTGGGCAGCCACAGTATCATGCGTCAGGCAGTCGGAAATGGCAGAGTAAGAAAGATGTTTGAGGTCCCCTGCGTTGTTTCGCCAATAAGCCACAAACGGATGGATTGTCACCTGCAGTTCGTTCCAGTGATGGGACTGTACCTCATCCTGTGTAACCATAGCGTAGTTTTCGGAAAAATCTCCAATAACAATTACCTCTGCAGGAGCTAGTGTTTCCTTTAGGCCTTTCAGATAATTGCCTTGGGCACGGGCGACAAAATCATGCTTTACAAGTATTTCCAGCTGCTCGCAAAATGATCGCACAAAATCTTCAGAAGTTTGCGTAACCACCTCTAAGGTGGACCTATCAGTATTAGTCCACTTTCGGTACTCAATGTTATCGATTTCTCGGTTATCATGAATCATATCATGGCCATGAATATTCACGTAAGTTGCAATATTGCATGTATTTAGGCAATACAAACTTCCCAAGGTCATGTTAGTTCATGTGAGGTCATGTCAACTTGAAAATCTGGAAAATAGTTCAGTTTGCCACCGATGACTTGCGCAACAAATTTGACGATAATCGGACGAAGGTAACCAGAGTTATCATCGATAATATGGTAAATAGCCTCGGGGCATGCATGCATTTGGTCCTATGACAATACTCAAAGGCCGATATCTCAAAAAGTTTTCAAGTCTCCGCCTTTCTTTTTTGCAGGTTCTTAGATAATATCACGACCATTAATATAGCACCGTTTCGTCGAATTAGGGGCAGGCAAACATATATAAAAATATATTTGCATACTTTGACCTGGTTAGGTCAAAGGTCACGGGGAGGTCACGTGCAACTTTTGCCATATTTCTGAATGGCCCAGGGCTTCTGCGCACTTTGACACCAATTTTATTCCGCTAAGTTAAATAACACATGAGATATTTGCAATTTATTGATGTCAAGTCGGTAAAAAATCGTGACCTAGGATGACCTCTAGATCTGACCCCAGAGGTCACTCTGGGCTAAAAGTTGGCGAGATGTGTTCTTTTACTTGGTACTACAGGTGTACCAATTTTCATCAAAATCGGAGGGGGTCGGGGAATTTCTTGTGCGATTTGACGTGGAATGACCCTAAGCTCAGATGTACGTATGGCAATTGTACGTAGGCGCAGATTCACGTATGACAAATGTACGTATGCGCAAATGTACATAAGCGCAAATGCACGTAAGTGCAAATGTCTGTTGTATCCGTGCCCGCATATAATCGCATTGGAACCACAAACAATGGCTCTGGGCCCACCAGTATTCCAATCACGCCCCCCCCCCCCTCCCACACACACAAATTTACCTCCCAGTCAGTGCCGCTCGTTTTACTCCCACAGGTAATGCTCGACTCATGATGACGTGAGGTCACGGTTCACAATGCTACTATTAATGGCATGCAATAGGTGTGGTCAAACAACAGCAAAAGCACCTTGAGCATGGTGATTCTGATGCTGTCAGCACCGCACGCGCGTGACGATCCCATCGGCCTCAGCGTGACCGACAGCTGCGGCAGCGTCCCAGGGCGTGGAGAGCACACCCCGCTGAAGGCTCGGTTAGCGTGACGACGGTAAATTTGCCGCGCCATACATGCTGCACTTGCTTTATCCCTCCCCGAGACAGCTGGCGTTGCCAGGGAATGACCATCCGACATATTGAAGGCGGATAAAACGCAAATATTTTCAAGAGTATCACAGTGAGTGATAAACATTTTGAGCTAGCCATGAAATCATATACAAATAGGCCTCAACACTTGTTCTTCCTTTCCATCCGTCACTGCATCGCATTTCATTTTTCTACCGTACGTCGGCCGTTTGCCGAGCTGTGGAAAGCCAACAACGCCGACAGCGCTTGTTCAATGGTATCATCCTGCCATCTAGCGAGAAATAGTGTCACCTATGCTTCAACGTTCAATCTCATGACATCCACTGCTTTACCCTTGGACAATATCCAGACTGTGCTGCTACCTAGCGATAGCTAACTGGAAGTACGCTTCTTGAAAATTAATATAGAGAGTAGATCTTGTGAACATTTTCTCCGAGTAGATCCTCTGAACAATCCGAATCGAGAGTAGATCTTCTGAACATTCAGTCCCGGGAGTAGATCTTATGAACACTTCCATCCTTCGAGTTGATCCTCTGAATATTTCCAGTAGTAGATCTTCTGAACATTTCCAGCAGTAGATATTCTGAACAACTGAGGCCTATTTGTAGATCGTCTGAACATTCCGACCTAAGAGAAAATCATGTGAGAAAAAAAAATTTGAAAGTAGATCATGTGAACACTTTCTTCTTCGAGTAGATCTTGTGGACATCTACAGCTTTCAGTAAATCCTCTGAACATTTGGATTCTGGAGTAGATCTTCTGAACACTTGAGGCCTATTCTTAGATCGTCTGAACATTCCGACCCGAGAGACCTTGTGAAACAAAAATCTTCTGAAAGTAGATCCTGTAAACACTTTCGTCTTCGAGTAGATCCTCTAAACAATTCAGTCCTGGGAGCAGACCTTGTGAGCATTTCCTCCTCCAAGTAGATCTTGTGAACCTAGACTTTCTGAAAGTAGACCTTCTGAAAATATATTTTCTGAACGTAGATCTTCTGAAAATATATCTTCTGAAAGTAGGTCTTATGAGCATCACCAATATATCATAATATCCAGAGTTAATTTAGTGCCGAAGTTCATATCGTCTAAAGCTCACAAGGTCGAAGTATCATAACATCCAAAATGCAAAATGAAGTCCAAAGCGGTCGAAAATGGTTCTGATTGGGTACGTTCATAACGTCCAGAGTTTATAATGTTTAAGAACGTCCAAAAATGGTTCCTCAGTTGTCCGCTAGAGTAGCCAGCGAAACCCTGACGGTGAAATCGTGAGGCTGTGTCTCCGTTTTATGTGAACAGGTGACAGTGGCAAACGTGGAGTAATGTGCACATTATCGTTGCGTCCGCCCCTTCCCCGGCTGAAGCCTGCCTTCCCCATTGCACACCCCGGTGCGTCCGATTTGACATATGTGTTATCTATCGCTGATAATCCACACCCCACCGACAAGCGCACCGGGCAGCGTCTCTGATCGGCCAGCCGGCCGGCTGAGACCGAAAAGTCCGCGGACTGGCCGACCGGCAGACCGGCCGGGCCCATACAGAGGATTGGCCTCGTAGTCCTTGTTACCAGTTTGATATGGTGAACGATTTTGAGCAGCCTATTCCTCAGCCTAACCTCAACATTTGTCACGAAGAATATAAATTAAAATATATATATGACGGGGCCCCGTGGCACACCAATCATAATTATTCCATTCAGATTGACATCCATTGCTTACTACCCTTTGTTTCATTCGCATTTGGCATGTGACACACTGAAAACCGTGATTGCATTATGCACAACTGTGAGGACTGCCCTGGTGAAGACGAATGGTGCCCAGATGAACTTTCTAAGGATTCTCCTCGCGGACAAATCAGAAGAGAGTGAAGGTGATTTCGCCCTGGATGATGACATGGACAATTATATAAGGTACAAATGGTGGATGAGCACACTTCGCTGTACACCCGCAGAAATAGTTAACACCAAAGAGGGAAGCATGCAATATTTCCGCCCACAAAGCGTGAAGTCGATAAATCACCACTTTGTAGCTAACAATCGAGGCCATCACTTCACCCACGCAAAGGCTAGTTGCCAAGGAGGGCGAAGTGATTGCCTAGTACGATTTCATCTATAATTATTCATTTGTGATACAGGATGTAGCTCAAGGCTTCCACTAGGATTCGTCCCAGTGAAAGGGAGAACCGTTTGTAGTGTACTGGCGTGAGGACGAGCACTGGCACATCTAGTCCACCGGTTGGGGGGGGGGGGGAACTTTAGGATTTGGGCATTAGCCCCCCCCCCCCCAATGACGTGCCTAGGATTTGCATGAGGGGTCGGATGGAGAAAAAAGTATCTAAAAGTGATCAATATTTTGTATGGGAAGCTAGAACCCTTAAACCGGTTGCATATTTGTTGTATTCCCACTCTTTCCACAGTGCAAAAACCTTGACCTGCTGTTTACTTGACCACATTAGCAGCTGTCTCCAAGATAATCATTAGTGAGAAAATTGTTAATGTGAACTTTCTACTTCAAGTAACAAAGTAAACTGATCTCAGTCTCATTAGGGTGGTGCAACTCTGGATCCCAGCAGACAAAGGCTGGGCTGGGGCCGACTTCTGGTGCAACAGAAGATCGAGACAGGAGAGGTTGGGGGGGGCAGAAACTACCTATTCAGGAGAAGATTGATATGGAGAATCCATACTGAAAATAAGGACAGACAAATACTTCAATACACACCTTTGAGTTCACAAAATTGTATTGCTGAACATCTTAGTTTAGACAGTTATCTTGCCACAAGAGCATCAAAGTATTTCATCAATCAAAATACCCTATTTGGTTATAAATCCTTGATTATATCTCCAATGGGAGGTTAGGCTAGGTTACTTTGGTTTGGTTATTGGTTTTACGACACATCGACCATTGAATCATGCAGCGTCGCCAATCTCTCACGCCGATTGGACGCGGGCGAAGAGTAGCGACAGGCGAGACTCGAACCCACAGTCTTTTGATTGTGAGACGAGCAACTTACCCCTAGACTACTCGTCCCCTTAGACCTTAGACACTAGCGACGTAATTTGATGTGTATTGCTATGCTATATAGCTTCAAAGTCATGTTTTGTCACCGAGGTCAAGTCAAATCAAGTTCATGGCTGGTTAATGGAACCAAACTTGGTCGACTGTAAAGTTGTTATAAATGCAAATGACCGTCATGTGATTGATGTCACTTTGTATATTACTCCCTACACATCCTGAAAACTACTGTATGTCATTGTATACATAAGCGTTTCAATACTTTATTTATGTACTTACTCTTTTCTTCGCGAAGCCCATTGCGCGGATTCCCCAACGGGGCAGTCGGACGAGCGGACCGGTTCCGGTAATTGGAGCAGGTAATGACCTGATAAAGTGCTGCTATGCATGTGACCCGAGATCAAATGTCTGGTCTAGCATCAGTATTGCATCATTAGTAATGTACAAAACATCATTGATGCCCATATTGAAGCATTTAAACACAATCACAGCGATCCATAACAATGACAAGCCAAGCCACGCAAGACCATAAAAGTTTGACTTTTTGACTTCATTTGACCTTGAAGATATTGACCTTAGGTCATGAAATGTGCCCACAATAGAGTTCCCTATCGTCACCATCCACCCTGCGAATTTTGTTGCTCCAGCTTTAATAGGAGCCAAGATCTAATGGGTGGGTGGGGTGGGGATCCGCACTGGAGGGGGACTTCCAGTGTGCGAAATTTTCAGACGCCCTCCAGGGCGTATGTTAGGTTCTGCTACTTTGTTTAAAGTTCCCTTATTTATCAACCTCTAAGACTCTTTTTGGTGTTATTTTGCTCACAAACTGAAAAGTAAACAATTGCACAGAAAATGAATGGTCCTAATTGGTTTTAGTTACATTCATAAATATTGCACTGGAAAGGTATATCACAAAGATTCATAAAACGCCTTCCAACATGAATTTACTACCTCACCTTAAATGTCACAATTTGTGGAAGGGATTCTTTGTCTTAATCTAAAAAAGCAAATATGAAATGGACCAAAACCTCACCTAACCTAACCAAATCTGTTCATTGCAGAAAAAAAAATGTTCGGAAAATTTATGTTTAGCATTTACTTACTTGTTCGCTGGAGTTCTTCTTTTCTATGCAGTTGCGACCTACGGTTTAGCTTTCGATGGTCTCGACTCCAGTTAGTTTCAGCCGTTCCGTTTTCGTCGATGCACTGCTGAAAGACCGTCTCGGACGGAAGGAGGAGACTGGAAATGGGCGACACAGGCAGAGGTGTGGTTGATGGGGTGGGGGTGGGCTAGACTATCAACCCTGCTCTTCCGTAGTTCCGGCCGGAAGGTGCTCGGCTGCGGCGGGAAGGGGGACGTTGCCAGATGTCACAACACATTTCAGCTGTGAATTAATTTCTGCGTGGAACTTAGTAATACTGCGTGTTCCCATCTGGCCATTTATTATCTTTCAAAGTTACGGAAGTGTACTGGCCCATTAATCCCGAATTTCATTTTTTTTCCGGCTTAGTTCCGTAACCGGAAGTTTCGCGAGTGGTCCGCCGGGTGCGACATCTACCGGCTGTAAGTATATATCGTAGTAGGTTGATGCCGCTAAAGATGACGGGAACAGCCTGCTGAGTTACACGCCGCGCCCTAAGGCGCGGGTTGAGCTGTCATCACCTAGCGACTCGTATCAACGCTAATAAATATTGCCCATACGGGAATATACTATTAAAAGTTTTTGAATTTTGTTTTCAACTAAAAACAAAAACTTAACCTGACCTAATCTAACCAGGCTCAGCCAAACCTAACCCTATATGCTTGCATCATAGAGGTAAAATGTGTAAAACTTCTTTTGTAGATACCTTAAAGTGCAATAATACTCAAGACATAAGGCAATAATCGCAAGAATCTAGGAAGGTATCTGTGTACCTACCTAGGTAGGTACTAAGTAATAGGCAAAGCTTGTCTGGCATTACCAGATTTGAACTTTTCAAAACAAAGGGTGATGAGCCTTTCCACAGGATAATACAATTTTCATCCGACAGACTTCAAAGAAAAGACTAACTTATGATCGGAGTATTTTCCTGTTGAGCATGGTCATCCAAATCACCGTACAAGCGTACAGTGGTATCACCATAGTGGCAAACTTGCAGTGTAAGGTAATTTTTGAGTTTTTAATTTCTTTTTCTGATGCAATGCTTACGAATATTGTCAACATGATGCAACAACTAATTTCCTCTGCAAGTGCATACTTTTTCAGTTCGAAGGCAAGGTAACACCAAAAAGGGGGCTTGGAGTTGGGTAAGATAGCATTAAAAGTGATGTACAAGGTTGCAAAAACAAGCATAAATTAACCTAACCTAGCCTAACCTTCCATGCAAGAAAACAAATTGCTTATAAAATCGAAAATTTCCAAGCAACTTTTTGCATGAAAAGATTCAACTTAAAACAAACTTCACCTCACCTAACCTAGCATGGCCCACTTTTGGAGGATAATTTTTTTGGAAAAAAATCGCCCAATATTGTTTTAAAAATATTTCACAACCTAAAACAGAAGTCTAGCCTAACCAAACCTAACCTATTTATTTGCTTCATGAGGGTATGTGTAAAACTTGTCTCAGATACCTACCATAAACTGCAATAAAACCCTTAGAGTTTGATAGCCCGGTCCTACCACCCGAATCTCCCTTACCTGCGAACCAACCAGTTATTTCTTATTCAGGATCTAAATACCTACATACCTCCTCTTGCTATTAACTTTTTGAAAAAAAGGTAAACGTAGCCCGTCTCTTCATCTTAGCGGACCACAGCACCAGCATACGAAACATGCTTTTCAACTGGGCTCAACTGGACACGCGCACAAAACATCCTGTTCAAATTTCGCTTTCGAAACCTGGCTCACTCGGTTTGCTTGCCCGTTACTGGATAAACTAAATTCATGAAGCTATCTCCTACGCAACCATATTGGGCTTTGAAACGATTATTAGAAATGTCTTTAAAATTGGAGATTCTTTCACATGGAGCGATATTTTTTAACCCCAAAGGGGGAGCAAAAGACATAATGGACCCCCTTTGAGGCGCTTCGGGGGGGCACGGCAAGAATGCCCTCTTGGATCCGCCAGTGAGGACGAGGTACTGTGCCAACAGAGCTACTGCTGTATCTCTGATGGCACAAAGAGCAACACTGACATGGTGCATGCGTTCCTGCAACGGCCGCACCGTCCCAGAAATTCGGACCGCAATACCTAATTTCCAAAAATATGTATTCCACCTAAGGTAGTATACGAATTATCACGGTGAAAGGAAATAGCGAAAGCCAATCACGGTGAAAGGAACACAGGGATGCCACAAGTTCGCACCAGTGACCCACAGCACCGTAATAGTTCATGAACTGCCTACCGATGTGGGGCATGTTAACAGAAGTTGGGTGAAGCATGAGTGTACCCAATGGGAGGCACAGGGACATGTCCCCACAATTTCTGAAGCGGCCATTTTCCCCCTCAATTTTTGTCGTGTCTCCCAAGCCTCGGGTACCTGGGTACTATCGCTACAAAAGTATTCTTAGTCATCTATAAAATGAAAATGTACATGCAAGAGAATCACCAAAAATACTAAAAGCGTATGCGCGCTGATGCAGATTGTGTTGATTAATATTATCGCACAGATCGTCGGTCTGAACTGGGATTCTGCCAAGGTATAGGATGATCTGCATATCTGTACATCATTGCATTTCATCGTACTATAATGCTTTACTGGAGCAAATTATTACATTGCATTGCATTATGTTATTATGTTACTTTTTTATTGCACCGATGTAGACAGCTCATGGTCCAATGCACTTCCTTTCAGGCTCAGCATGTGTCAATGGATGCGTCGCGCCAAATTTGTTCTCAAGCAGTTCAAGATGAATGGGATTACTCATCGTAATGGAACACCAGCAAGTGATGGGATGTGTCCCACGGAAATCAAAAGGCTTGTATTTCAGTAATACACTGTTCTAAACAATATTAAAGCAGGCCATGATAAATTAGCGCGAAAACAACCAAGCATGCTTAACCTCGAAATTATTTGTAGGTTTTAGGGGCAAACCCTATTTATATTTTTTGCCTCGAATGATAATATATCCGACTACCCTCTGCGCTTTTTCAAACCGCATTGTGACTGTCCCGATAGTTAAAGTAGGTCACGTCATCACGATTTCAAATGGCCCGTAACCGAAAATTCCAAGGGACAAAACATGCAGTGGATTATCGTGAGTTCAACGATATATTCTTTTGCACCATTCGGATTGTTCTTCATTGCATTTACACACGCACTTCAGGGGGGGAGAAGTACGTCTCGTGACATTTCGTAGCGCAAGACCACAAAAATCGGTGCTGATGGGCTTAACGTATATTGAAAAAGGGAAGTGTCCTTGACAACACAAGCGGCTTGTTCGATGTAAATTGTTATGCTATGTGGTTTGAAGGTCATGTTAGGCCACCGAGGTCAAGTCAGGTGAAATTCATGACAGGTTAATTATTGATTTATTCATTATTAGGGTTTTGGGGTGCGTAAACCCCAATTGGGTTATTTTGCACCCATAACAAGATTAATTTAGCTCTTCACGTCCGAAAAGCAATAGCTATATCACACTAATACCTCTGCTACCCGGGTGTATATATGATTGCGAAACCTACTTCCGGAAGGAAACAAAACACTGCTCTATTTTCGACAAATCGGGAATTATCGCCAAGCAAGTCAACCAGCCTCTGAGTGTTCCAGTTATATCCGAAATTGCGCCTGCGTTCCTCCGTGTAATTCGGGCAAGATAGCAACACATGATACACAGTCAGTACTGCGTCACACCTAATACATTTGGGCCTTTCATCCCGCACAACAAATATCTGTGTGTATATAGTGTGTGTTCAATTATAAGGCGACATAGGGCCACCTCGTCCCTTCTACTCTGCCTGAAGGACGAGGGCCACATCGCTAAGTGTGGCTTAATTTTCTTCAATTTGTTGAACTCCACTTGGCCCCATCTGTCCTGCCACCGTCTGAGAAGAAAGGATGAAATAATTAGGTAGTGGTCAGAAGCGGGAAGTGGGAGCATACGGCTACATGGTGCTTGTGCTGCACGCCTTGCAGCCTGATCAGCCAGCTCGTTGCCACGTATTCCGATATGAGCTGGAATCCAGCAAAGTGTTACTTGTTTTCCCATACGATGTAGCGAAGTAAGTTGATATAAAATGTCTCGTACAATGACATGTTGTTGGTTAAAACTGCGCAATGACAAAAGACTGCTTAGAAAATCGATCAGAATGACATGAAAATCCTCGTCGTCCACCTCGATGTATGCAAGGGCTTTGCTTATGGCCATCAACTCGGCTGTGAAGACAGTAGCATGTGAAGGCAGGGGAAAGGATCTCGTGTTGGATCCTCTCACGAAAGCGCTACCCGCGCCGGTGTCGATCTCGGAGCCATCTGTGTATGTGATGATGAAGCCACGGTATGCTGATGAAATGTGCTCTAATGAACATGATAGTAGCTCTTCTCTGGCATTATCCCCCTTTCTCTCGGCAGTGAGGACGATGTCGATTGAGGGAGCGATCAGCTCCCACGGGGGAGTTGTTATTCGTTCGCCTTTCCTAATTCCTTGCAGTCGAATTCTCGCCTGACTCAGGAGTGTCCTCATTCCCACGCAGTAAGCTGTTCCTCTCCTCTCGTGGCCAATTGAACCAAACTTGGTCAACTAGAATGTTGCCATAAAAGCAAATGACTGTCATGCGATTGATGCCACTTTACATGTTACTCTCTACGCATCCTGAAAGGTACTGTTTGTCATTGTTTACCTAAGCGTTTCCATTCCGTATGCACGTACTTCACTCCTTTCTTCCCGAAGCCGATTGCGCCGAACCGCCCGACGGAGCAGTTGGGCAGGCGTCCCGGTTTCGGTAACTGGAACAGGAACTGGCCTGATAAAGTACTGTTATATAGGTGACCTGAGGTCAAATGTCGGGTCTAACATCTGTATTGCATCATTAGTAATGTACAAAACATCACTGGTATCCAATTTGGAGCATTTAAACACAATCACAGCGATCCATAACAATGACAACCCGAGCCACGCAAAACAATACAATTTTGATAGGTGGCCTCATTTGATCTTGAAGAAATTGACCTAAGTTCATTAAATTTACACACTATTGCGAATAACTCGAGTAAAATAAGAATACGCGAAGAAAGTTGACTTTATAACTTGTATACCTCAATAATTTATCCCTGAATTTGAATGCGAGGTATCGCCCATCCAATTTTGCTGCGCTTACTAAACTGAACTGTAAGCATTCAAACTTATGTCCCGTCCCTACCGCTCGTTACGCTTCTCGGCTCGGCCCGGCGCATCGGTGAGGCGCACCCCTCATGGTCAAAGTCCAGAGCTCCGACATTGGGGGGCCGTCCACCCAGCTGATAATTGATAGGCAGCGACATCCCCATACATTCCGCAGCATCGCACGGCAGTCTTTACCCCCGCTCCCCAGAGTAAGGTGGCGCTGCTCCGACCGAGAAAGACGCTACCCCACCCCTTTTGAACTGATTTTCCATCCCAAGACGCTCTTGAACTCATTCATCAAAGCTATTGCATTACATATAAAGCATGCCATGAACATCGGAGGCAATACGCGATCGTGAGCGAGTACACCTTGGTCAGATTGTACTCGGCATGCCCAGCCCAGTGTTAACGGTTCTGCATTGGGACCCACGTTTGCAGGTACCACCATTGAGACAACTGCTTTTTACCACTTTAGTAGCTATTTCGGCTTTAGGTCACGCCAACTGCCTCAGTCATACAAATCTTATCAAGTGACCTGAGACGATAAAAGCTGGAGAGGAAGACGCGAAACAAAGGCAGAGTTCTGGAAAAAACGGCTTCAAGGCTAAAAAACGGGTCCGTACCAGAAATTCTCCAGCAGCCATACTTACGGCAGGTTTTTCCTTCCGGGTCGCGCAGGCCCAGGAGTAAGGCAGCGCGAGCAGGCCTGGCATAATGATAAGTGCAAACTAGGAGAGGGACGTAATTGTAATTTCCACAAGTGTCAAGGCGAGGCTTTTTTTTTGCCGTAAGCGACACTGCTAAAGTTTGAAGAATTAAACACACAGAAACACCAGCAGAGAAATACGTTCCGAACTATGAGGAAGCTACACTCAACGGGCGCCCAGCCAGGTGGATAATGGGCCAAATGATACAACTATCTTGAGATTCGGTTCAAGCCCTTCCGAGATAACGGGAAATGCAATTACCAAAACAGATATCGACCACATTTACTCATCTATATCAGATGATACGAGAATCACTTTATAAAGTTCGTTGGTTGGGGAATGGGGCGTTAAATGACTTTTTTGACGGATAAAGTGGATCCGGAAACCAATTGAACCTAATGTACGCCAATATTCCAAATGGTTAAGCTTGGGCGTGATTGGGGTCCAGTGATTTTAGCGCATACAAAGTAACACCCGAGTGATACCCTCAAAGTAACACCAGTGTGATACCCTCAAAGTAACACCCGTGTGATACCCTCAACATGGTTACACCGCACAAACAATAAACATTGGCGCCTCAACTTACGATGTTGATGCTTGGGACATCCACTGATTCATCTGACTGCCATACCTGGGGATGGGCTTGGAAATACAGTATAACTTAAGCACAAGTACGCAAGAAAACCATGGAAATAATAACTTTAGTTTAGTCCACTACTAAACAATAATGGTCCACATTATTACCGTAAACAGCATGCTAACACATTTAACCTACTTAACTAACAACCTTAATATATCGTGACATGGCTTGGATTTATATTTGGAATGATTTAATCGAAGCCAAAAATGACGCTATTCATATCCAAACCTTCAGCAACAACAGCAACAAGAGCAAATTGCCGTCGTAAACGTGCCTCGTCGTCTGCATGGCGATCGTCAGCTGAAGGCTACCGATCCATCACGTGGTGGCGAAATACGTCAGCCGACGGCCGCAAACGTCAGCCCGTGTTCCGTCGACGTCACCCGACACGCGCCGTCGCAATGCGACACACCCAGACAGAGGCAGTTGTCGTTTGTGGCGTCCACTCACCATTCAGAATATAATCTCTCACGTAAAAACTGGCATACATCGACATGCTGGAACCACAGACCTGTCCGTCCGTGACCTCCACACCACGAGTCGTAACTACGTGGCATTGGACGGTTCGGACGCCCCCATCGGACACCCCGCAGTCCCTTTGTCGGCACCCGCGCATGCCGCTGTCCACCGGGGCACCGGAGCGCAGCCGGCCGGCCGGCCTGGCTGACCTCTGGGATGCTGCACCGCACAACGTGCCCCCTCCCCCAGGGAGATCCACACGAGGAGCGTGCCGCCGCCGTCCACTTGGCCCGGCGCGCGTTCACGGCTGAAGGAATGGCACCCCGACGCCGCGCCGACCGTCCGCCGTCCAGTCAGCTGGCGCTCGCCCGGTTCACGTCGCACAACAGCCTACCGAGCACTCGCTGCGCCCGACTGACTGTCCGATCAGTATGGTCCGCATCCCGACGCTGTCGATCCTCCACGGCGCCGCTACCGACGAGGTGTGGGGACGGCAGTGTCACTTGTTCGGCACGATAGTTGGTCTGCGGGATGTACAGTGCACACGAGCTGGTCTGCGACGGCGGCACCCGGCGTCCAGCATCCGTCGCATCAGGAGGCTCCCGGAGACGACAGGACCATTGTCTGACCACTTCAACAGGACCTATTCCATCAGGAGGGTCCCGGCAAAGAGCAGCCAATTGCTCTCGTCGATAGGACCTCGTCTGTCCGCGAACTTCGCCCCTCGGTGGGATCTTTCGATAGGCAACGTGGACACTGGACCTGCATCGGCCGTGCGGCGCTCTCCGTCAGCTGGGATCCAGTCTCGCGTACCGGCGTGACGCGGAAGCTGCGTTTTCTCGAGCGCGGGGACGGCGAGCGGTTCCACTCAACGACGGCGGGCGGCGTCAGGCTGGCGGCGGGTGGAGTCAGGCTGGCAGCAGACGTTGCCAGGCCGACGGGCGGGCTCGCCGTCACAGCCTGGCTCACGTCCGGACCGTCATCCTTGACGGCGGTGGCGGCCTGCGCAGCGTCGCCCGACGGTCGGAGCAGGCCTCGCACCAGCGGCGGAGTGCCGGGCGGTTGGGCGGTGACGCGGAACACGCGGAACCGGGGCGTCGGGCTAGCCGTCGGGCTGGCCGACGGGCTGGGCAGCGGGCTGTTCGACGGGCTAGGGCTGGGACTGACCAACCGCCGAGTGGCAGCCGCCGGCGGCGGCGGCGGGGCGGGCGCCTCGCAGGTGAGCGACACGCGACGGAACGCGGCCGACAGGCGCCGCAGCAGGCGGTCGGCCCGGCCCGGCACTGGCACCTCCGCCGGCGCCGGCGGCGCCGGCCGTCGCCGGTTGTCGTCGCACCGCGCCGCGATCGCCGCTAGCAGGGCGATCGCCTCCTGGGCGTCGGCGCCGGCCGCCCCGTCGGCGGCGCCGAGATGGCAGTCGCTCGGCGCGCCGGTCGAATCGAGATCGCAGCCACTCTCGTCGTCGGCCGGCTCGCCGGCGTCGTGGTGCGAGTCGGCCGAGCCGTCGCCGTTCTCCGAGTCGAGGTGGGGCCGGCCGGCCGCCTGCTCGCCCCGGCCACCGCTCTGTCCGCCGTTCGCCGGCAGGCACACCGACGACGAATCCTCCGACCGCGCGTCAGTGTCCGCGTCGCAGACGAGCGGGCCGAGATCCAGCTGCCGGAGGCCAGTATTGTCTTGCAGGCCGGCAGCCAGCGCGCGCAGCCCGGCCAAGCCCAGCCAGTTGCCGCGCAGATCCAGCCGGCGCAGCGCTGAGCTGTCGCGCAGCGAGTCGGCCAGCGCCGCCGCGCCGACGCCGGTGACGCCGCACCGCTGCAGACCCAGCCGGCGCAGCGGGCCCCCGGTGGCCAGCGCCGCCGCCAGCCGCACGGCCGTCTCGTCGCCGAGCACGTTGCGGCCCAGGTTGAGCGTCTCGAGCGCCGGGTGGCGCGCCACGAGCGCCGCCACGTGCGCGGCAGCTGCGCCCGTCAGCCCGTTGTTCCACAGGTTGAGCGACAGCAGCCCGGCGGCGGGTGCGGAGGCCGGCTGCTCGGCCACGGCCGTCAGCAGATAGCCGGCTGCGTCGTCGTCTAGCCCGTTGTCGCGCACGTCGAGCAGCTGCAGCGTCACGTTGCAGCGCAACGCGCCGCCGAGCAGCGATCCGTCGGCGGCGCCCAGCTGGTTGTCGCCCAGGTACAGCTGGCGTAGGCCGGCGCACTGGCGCAGGCCGGCCGCCAGCTGCGCCAGCGGCCGGCCGTGCAGCCGGCACCGCTCCAGGTGCAGCACGCGCAGCTGGGAGGTGCGCAGCGCGCGGCCCAGTGCGGCGGCGGCCGCATCCGGCGGCGCGCACCGCTCCAGGCTGAGCGACTGCAGCGCGGTCGTGACGCCGGCGGCGCGCACCAGCTGGCAGGCAGCCTGCCAGCCGGACACGTCGAGTCGCGCGCCGGCCAGGCTCAGCCACGCCGCCGAGTCGTAGTGCACGATCAGCTGCAGGAGCGCGGCGGCAGCGCCTGGCCCGAACTGGCACTCGGCAGCGTCCAGGCGGTGCCACTGGCGCCGCCGCAGCACCGCCTCCAACGCGTCCACGTCGGCCACCCGCAGCGGCGCCGCGCGCAGTGACAGCGCCTCGCCACTGTCGGCGCGCAATTGCACCACCACGGCCGGCAGCGGCGCGACGCCGTCCCGGAGGCAGGCGCGCCCGTAGGCGGCCGCCACGTCGGCGTCGCCCATCAGACGCAGCGGGTCGGCTGACCGCAGCTGCGCCGTCACCGGCCGCGGCGGGAAGGTGACGCGCGCGAGCCGCGGCGGCGGCGGCGCGCACGAGCAGCGGCGCCCGGACACCGCCGCGGCCGCCGCGGTCGGGACCGCCCCGCCCTGCGCCGAGTCGGAGCGGCGCCGGTCCGGCCGCGGCCGCCGCAGGCACGAGCGCAGTACCGCCGCCGCCGTCGGTGGTGGAGCCGTCTCGTCGCGCTGGTCCGACTCGCCGCCGCCGGCCGTGTCGCACGCGCTGCATGCCGACAGGCCGCAGCCACACGACTTGCTGATGGCCAGCGGCTCGCCCAGTTCCGACACTTGCTGCCGTCGGGCGGCGGCGCCACTGTCGCTGTTCGGCTGAATGCCGGCGCCGTCGGGCCGGTCATCCCGCGGCGGCGTCGGGTCGGTCGTCATCTTCACTCTACACTGCCCGTATCAGGCCAGATCAGGTCAGGTCAAGTCGCTGGAGCACTGAGAGGGAAACGCTAGGTGACGAGATATGTAATCAGCCAGGCTATGTTCGTCCACGCTATGTCCGGAACATGTGTAAAAAATCCAAGTCGTTAACGCCCTGCTTCAATCAAATATCGCATCCTGTATTTTTGCTAATGTACTTAAAAAAGTACCTTCCGCGTGTCAAGAACTCAACCACAACGCTAGTAATTTTAGATGGCAAATAAATGACCACGCTCCACATCCCTCAAGGACCTCGGCGAGCCGTTGCTGTGGCCACCAAGTTCAGCCTGGTGGCGGCGACCGGTGACCGCTCCACTCGTGAGCTCCACGCCGCCGCCAGTCGCATGTTCCACGGCTCCGTGGCCAGAAGGGCTTGGGTGGAATTTACTGCCGGGGCCCCGGAGGTGGGCAAAACGCTACCACCAGTGACTGTGACGGGCCCACGGCGGTGGGCAAAACGCTACCACCAGTGACTGTGACGGGCCCCCGGCGGTGGGAAATACGCTACCACCAGTGACCGTGACGGGCCCCCGGCGGTGGGCAATACGCTACCACCAGTGACCGTGACGGGCCCCCGGCGTTTGGCAATACGCTACCACCAGTGACCGTGACGGGCCCCCGGCGGTGGACAATACGCTACCACCAGTGACCGTGACGGGCCCCCGGCGGTGGGCAAAACGCTACCACCAGTGACTGTGACGGGCCCCAGGCGGTGGGAAATACGCTACCACCAGTGACCGTGACGGGCCCCCGGCGGTGGGCAATACGCTACCACTAGTGACCGTGACGGGCCCCCGGCGGTGGGCAAAACGCTACCACCAGTGACTGTGACGGGCCCCCGGCGGTGGGAAATACGCTACCACCAGTGACCGTGACGGGCCCCCGGCGGTGGGCAATACGCTACCACCAGTGACCGTGACGGGCCCCCGGCGTTGGGCAATACGCTACCACCAGTGACCGTGACGGGCCCCCGGCGGTGGACAATACGCTACCACCAGTGACCGTGACGGGCCCCCGACGATGGGCAATACGCTACCACCAGTGACCGTGACGGGACCGAGTCTGTGCCCCCGCCGTACAAAAGCACTCCTTGGTCCTCTGACGTCAGTGTGGGCGTCCTCTCTTTCTCTTCTCTCTCACTCACTCACTCTCACACCAATCAACCAGCCAACCAACCACCCACCAGCCAACGAACAAACGAACGAGACAACCAACTAACTAAGTAACTAACTAGTCAATCAATCAACCGACGAACCAACCAGCAAACCAACTAACTAATTAACTAATCAATCAATCAATCAATCAATCAATCTACCAACCAATCAATAAATCAATCAACCAACCAACCAACTACCGAACCGATATGCGCCTTATCACAGATATCGCTATGCAGGCGGGACACTTTCCTGTACACGTTCAGGTCGTACAATGGGCTGCCGAAGTAGTCACGAATCCATATAACATGGTGATCAGCGAGATGGAGCGACACGGGTTCATCCTCGCCCGACTCAGCCACGGGAGCTGGGCGGTTAGGTGGTGGTTATTGGTTCTAGGACACATCGACCGTTGAATCATGTTGTGTCGCCAATCTTTCATGCCGATTGACCGCGGCCGAAGAGTAGCGGCAGGTGAGACTCGAACCAACAGTCTTTCGATTGTGAGATGGGCAACTTACCCCTAGGCTACTCGCTGGTGCCTAGTGTGTTCAGTAAGAGGTACTTCACAGTCGATGCGCCCTAAATCCATAACAACTAACTAACCAAGCGGAACTTCACATTTGAGTCAGAATAGTGTCCGATAACAGTGCCTGCATGCTGTTTGTATTCGGATGCATCGATCGAGTGTTTCTGTGTAGTGTCTCCCTGGGTGACTCGGGTAAAAAATTCATCCGATGAGGTATGTGCTTCTGCACTCACGTGCATGTGTACGTGACCGTGTGCTCACATCGCGCGCAATGCATTCCCGGCGTCGGCGAATACTCATTGCTCACGTACGCTATGTGAATAATGGGCCTTGAGTAGCATTAAAATATAAATTGAACAGATATGCGCTATTCAAGCATGAACGGAGTATACATCAATAAATTGGTCTCGCAAGTATAATTTCAAATGTGGTCTGATGTTATCTTTTTTGGCTATCCAGAATGACAAACAACAGATTGCAGCGGGTAGGCTCAGGAAAGGTCAGGTGAAGTCAGAGTCGGGTCATATCATCCTACGTCGACTGAGCACGACCTCGACCAGGTCCGGTCAATATAGCGACCGCCAGAAGCGCGTGCTTGCTCAACAAACCAGCCTGCCCGACAACCGGCAGATGACCTTCGCAACAGCGCCAGCACCCTGTGCTGCGAGAGGCGTAAACAGCCCGGCTATCACGTTACGGCCGACCGCAAACAGCCGACTGCAGCCGGTGACGTAACCGCGCAAGACATCGACGCAATGTCGCAACACACGCAGCCAAAATACCACAAGACGTACGGCCGCACGACCGACTCCGTCGAACGGCTACGGCCACAAACTGCGTCATGCTGTTCGTCAGTAAATTCGCCAAGACAGTAACGGCTGCGAGCAGAAAGATTCAGACAACAGCACGGACGCAGTGGCGCAACAGTTACGACTTAGGCTGGTCCAGCTTTGGTGAGTGCAGTAAGTGCTTGGGTAAAGACTCCCATGTATGGAGGCTATACACCTGCAGTGCAATTGCGGGGCAATGAGCTGATTTTATTGCGGGCGAGCCATATTTTCGGCCTGGAAGCGAATTACACTGGCCAGACCTGGTACGCCGGGAACAAATGCTGATTAGCACGCGAGGCGATTTCTCACGAGGAGCGCAAACGGTTTTGGTGCACTTCACGCGCACGGCATTTCCGCGGCCACGATAGCAAACCCATACGGCGGGGCGGGTCTTTTCCTACGTCTTGTTTCAAGATTTTCAACCAGTTATATTTTGTATCAGTTTTATTCTTGGTGTAAGGGTTCGCTGCCGGACGTTAATCCGCTGCATTAATTGGCGACGTCGCCTGGTCGGCGATGGCGTCGACCGTCGAGGGTTAAAAGTCGGTTGGTTATTGGCTTTTGGGCAGGGATGCGGAGCCGGGAAAATTTGGGACGGCTCCGGCTCCGGCTCCGGCTCCGGCTCCGGCTCCGGCTCCGGCTCCGGCCCCGGCTCCGACTCCGGCTCCGGCTCCGGGCAAAATATACCGGCTCCGGCTGCGGCTCCGTACATCCCAAACAAGATCGATCCATTAAGAGCTGGAGAATGTAAAAAAAAAAAATTAGCCGCGACCACTGAAAGGCACAAACTTCAAACAATTATCAGAAACTTTCTCATATAAACCCTGTATCTATCTTTAAACAAGCATCCGCCCCGCCCAAATCACTTTTCGGTGTTATGCCCTCGCAAACTGACGCTCGCTTCGTGCCGTATTGGGGCAATCAGAAGAGGGGAGACTCGAATCAACAACACTCCCCATCCCGTGAACGGTCTAAGGAACACTATTGTTGTAAATTGTAATGTTTGACCTCATCTCTAATAAGGTACAACAACCCGTTGATGATGGAAACAATGAACGAACTAAACTAAACATGGAACTATTGCATTGACTACTGAGGATATAATATAGTTATTGGTTATTCTACCATTATTTGATGATATTTTTACATGCTACTCGTATTTAAACATTTTGGCTTTTAAAAATGCGTTTTCATACCATACCATACCATACTAGGTATAATGTGTTCATTTTACGTTTCCTATTTTTGTATAATTTACACCTCTTGCAAAATGTTCCGGCTCCGGCGGCTCCGGCCCCGGCTCCGCATCCCTGGTTGTATGGGCGCATCGACTGGGTTGGTCATGCAGCGCCCATAACATCGTCTGTGAAAGTGTAATGCAAGCAACATCATCAGTGAAACAGTGCAATGGAAATCACATCTCAAACAGTGGAAGCAAGCGAAAATCAGTCAGAAAGACACGTTATGGAGTGAAAAGCATTGCGAAAAACGAAGCATCCAAGAACTTCACGACGGTACTTTGCGATGTTATGCCACCTTTGTTGGGGTGAGTACACCACGTCAACTGTGGCCGCGGAAAGGAATGGGAAGAGTTCAGCGACATACTGCGAACCGTCGCCAAGTAGTTTCACCAGGGTTGGCGATGGGGTTCAAAAAAAGCGGCGACGTTCCGTTTCGAGGAGACGGCATGTGCTAAGAATATGGGCCATCGACAGGTGGTCGCCGCAACGTGGACAAACTGGTCGCTGTGCCGAGCATAGAAGGTAGCGGTGCGAAAAATATGTGTGTCCCAAACGCAAGTGGCACAGAATCACCTCTTCACGTCTCGATCGTCGCGAGCAAGACTGCCAGGCACCCAGGCGAGGACACCCACTTTCAGTTTGTTGGCCGGGACAGCATACCAGGAAGACTGCTACTTGTTGTACAGGTAAGCAGTATCTTGCAGGGATACTGGGATATACTGGGATAAAAGTATCTTGCAGGGAGTGGCAACCGATGCGCGTATCGTGCACTCGCCGAGCTTTTCGCTGCTGCATCGCCGAGCTCGTTTCCAACAATTTCCACGTGACTTGGAATCCAGCACAATACCACACGTTTCCCCTCCTGGGCTAAGGAAGAGATGAGCAACAAGATATCTTGTATGGGGGGATTTCGGGGATAAAATCGCTTCAGGGCCAAAAGGCTGCTGAGAGAATCCGACAGGATCAGGTGTAGATCCCCGTCTCCTACCTGGATAAAAGAGAGCCTGAACAATAGCTACCAGTTCTGCTGTAAAAACGGATCCATGTGGTGGCAGCGTAAAACCCCGAGTAGTGTTATCACATACAAAGGCGCTACCGACGTCAGTATCCGTTTTTCGTTATATGTGGCTGTATATACCTCGTACGAGTTGATGACCTCTAGGACTCGTGCTTGCAGTCCTGAGTTCGTGGTACTTTGCTTCTGGGTCCCAGCTACAGACAGATCAACTTTTGTGGGAATCAACTCCCACGATGGAGTTCTGATGGGTACAGTTCGGAGAACACCACGTAACGTAACCCCACTATCTTGCAGTAGATTGCGGACTTTTACACATAACGGTTCCAAGTGCTGGGGGCACATGTGGTGGAACACCTGCAAGGTCTGGGGTAAGAAAACTGCTTAGTACGTGGGGTGAGCCGGAAACTGTGCCGGCTTGAGAGCGTACCGCATGCCAAGCATCTGCCGGCGCACGGTGAGGGACGGTTCAATTGTCTCGACCAGGAGGCTCGTAGTTGGTGAGGCACGGAATGCTCCAGTTACAATGCGCAGAGCCAAATGATGAATGGTATCCAGAGCACGCTTGATGGATTCACTTGCACAATCGCATACAATGCTGGCGTAGTCGAGTTTTGATCGTATCAGAGATAGGCACAGGAGCAGTAGAATTCTTATGTCGGCCCCATAGGTAGTGCGAGATATACACTTCAAGATGTTCATAGACTTAAAACATTGTTCACGCAGGACTCTAAAATGCTCCCTGTATGTCAATCGTCTATCGAAGTGCATTCCCAGGAAGCGAAACACCGACTTGCACGGGATAGTTTCCCTGTACAGGTTGATCGACATGTCTGAGCAGCACTGTTGTCGTCGACAGAAATGGATACACACAGTCTTAGAAATCGAGAAGCGGAAACCATTACCCACACACCATCGTTAAAACCGTGTGACTGCAGCCTGTAGTTGCCTCTCCATGGACGAAGGCTTCGAAGCCGGACACCAAATTGCGAAATCGTCCACGAACAATGATTGGCCGATCATAGTTGGAAGATTGTCACCAATGTGGTTGATCATTATTCCAAACAGAGGAACGCTCAAGACGCTACCTTGCGGTACCCCATTGAACTGTGGGTATCGATCCAAGAGCTGGTTGCCCACTCGAACGAAAAATGACCGATCAGCTAAGAACTTTTTTCAGGAATGTTCCCATGTGACCACGTGTGCCGTGCATGAAAATCTTCAAGAAGATGCCTTCGCGCCAGGCAGTGTCGTACGCACCCTCAATATCAAAGAAGACAGCACCCATGTATCGCTTGTGATTCAGCACAGTTCGTATGGCTGTGTCTAAGTATACGATGTGGTCGACTGTACAGCGGTTTTTCCTAAAGCTACACTGGGTGTTTGTAAAGATGTTGGAGGTTTCTAAGAACCACATCAAGCGTGCGTGGACCATCCTCTCTATCACCTTGCATATTGATGACGTAAGCGCAATGGGTCGATAATACAACGGATCAGATCCACTCTTTCCAGGCTTGAGAATCGTTATCACTATAGCTTCTCTCCATGAAGGTGGAAATCCTCCATTTTCCCATAACCGGTTGAAAATTGATACAAATACATGGAGCACGCTGGTGGGGGAGGCGCTTCAGCATATCGTTGTGCACGCCATCGGGACCCTCGAATAAACTTCGCAGGGAACCGATGGTGGAAATCAGCTCGATCTCGGTGAACGGTGCGTTATACGAAAGTATCTCGGACGTTGATAAATCTATGGTAGACCGTTCATTGCGACTTCGGTGACGCGCAAATTGTGGTTCCGAGCCCCCCTCGGCTACGCTCTGACAGTGCACATCCAATCTCATTTGCAACGCCAGATGGGTCAGAAAGCACTCGGTCTCCTACCTGCAAGGTCGGAAGTGGCGTAGAGGAGAATTTCCCTGCGATTCTACTAATACGTGTCCATGCTTGGGAAACTGGAGTTCGATGGGTTAGCGTGTTTAAATATGATCGCAGATATGCCCGTTTGGCCTCCAGGCACGTCCGACGGGAAACAGCTCTAGCTCGGAAAAACGTTATGAGATTTTCTGTGGTTGTTGTTATTTGAGTTTAAGGGTGCTTCGACCAGATTTTCTGTGGTACAGTTGTGGTTAAACACTGCAGGCTCGCTTGCGAACACGGATGACCCTCCCGCACTCGTCAGTCCACCAAGGAACTGGGGCGCGTCAAGGGGTAGTCTAATTTCTAGGGATACACTCAGCACAGTTCATCACCTTAGAGGTAAAATCTTTCATGGATATGGGCAAGCTCTGGGAGCTGGAAGAGAAGGCCGCCTCCAGTTTACTTCCAAACTCATCCATTTTGCCTTCTTAAAATTTCATCGCCTTGGCATAACCCCAAGGGCATATCTTGGTAGGCTACCCATATCGGGAAGTGATCGCTGCCTAATGGGTTCTCAGCCACCGACCAAGTAAAAGGCTGGGCCAACTGAGGGCCACACAGACTTAGATCTAAAACCGACTTACTTTCGGAGGGAAGAGCAATATGTGTCGGAGATCCTGTGTTTAAAAGGCAGAGGGCTTCGTCATGAATGAAAGATTCTAGCAGGCGACCACGTGAGTTTGTGGCGAGGCATCCCTATACAATGTGGTGCGAATTAAAATGTCCCAGCAGTAGAGCTGGGGGAGGGAGTTCCAACATTAGGCGATGGAGATCTGTGACGGGAAGAGAGTATCCAGGTGGCAAATACACAGAACAAATTGTTACTGCACGTGCGTTCATGTTTACACGGGCAGCAACCGCCTGAAGGCGGGTTTGCAAGCTTCTTTCGCGCGTAGGTAAGCTGTGGTGCACAGCAAGGAGAACACCACCGTGAGCCACAGTGTCTGACAAGACATCCTTTCGGAATACGGAGTAACCTTTGATGGTACAGCTAGCATACGACGCTAGTTTTGTCTCTTGTAGATAGATAGCAGCTGGGAGATACTTGCTGATGACAGTCTGGAGGTCAAGTAGTCCAGTTTGAAGCCCTCTGCAGTTCCACTGTATGATGCCATGTAAAGGGGGCATTACAATTGGAGATTGAAAGGGGGTAAGGTAGATGTTGCTAAAAAAAGCTAGTCATCAGGCATCAGCTAAAATTTCTCCGTTCCTGGTTTCACAGTCGGGGATGTTTGATTTTTTTTAGCGCGACCGTTGAATGCCAAATTCAGTTGGCGACACCGCCCCGGGCAGAGCCCGCTTCGCGGTTCGACTTGGGGTCGGTGGGGATATTTGGGTGTGTCCTGTTCGGCGTGGGGGGACATCTGGCGGTCTCATCACCCTCGAGGCTGTTGGCGAAGGCGAGGGTGTTGTTGCTGGAACTTGGTCCCCAGGCACCGGGCCCGGAGAGACTGACACACATCGAGATACACGTCCCCGGGCTCCCAAGTCAAGGTCTCCGGGTGGTACCTCAACCCTAGATGGCCGGGTAGTCAGTACAACCGCCGGGGGCTGGCTGGAAGTCTGCGAGAGCGAGCGGGTGGGTGATATACTGGGATGTTGAGGTGGAATAGGAGGATGTGGTGGATGTGTTTGGGGAGGGTGTATGGAGGTAGGTGGCAATTATTGGATGCATGAGTAAGGGCTGATAAGCGTGTGGATGTGGAGTTTGACGGGGGATGTGGGGCGCGAGTGGTTCGAGACAGGTTGTACATTGGTGGATTGGAGGGTTCCAGACGTGGGCGACGGGGTGGGCGACGGGATGGGAGCCGGGGACTTACTGGAGCGCTTCCTTCTCTGTACCTTTCACCATTCTCCTCCCTAGGTCTCCACGGGGACCGTGGTGGGTGACTTCCCGTGCCCGGAACTTCCCGCAGATGTGCGAGGTACGGAGGGGTCGTGTGCTCGTTCACCGCAGGGTAGTTGAGTATTAGTCGCAGTACCATTAAGAATCGCTGTCTCTTTCGATGGTGAGAGACTTCGCCGCGTGGATGGGCTACAAGCCACACCGAAAGGCTGGATAAGCGTGCTGAGCTGCATAATGAGTTCTATGACACTCCCTCGTTGTGTTTGCAACGGTAGAGTGTGGTACTGTTTCCTTCGACAGTGGTTGAATAGGATGTTTTCGGGTGAGCTGATTCGTAGGCCTACCTAGCCTCACGAAACAAGTTTCTCGTGACCTTGATAGATATCTCTTTTTCCTTAATATACGTTGGACAGGCTCGGTCGTATGCAGTGTGCGTTACTTGGTCTTTCCCATCGTTGGTGCACCACAGTTTGTCGGCGTTACAGTTCCGGCTTTCGTGCCCAGGTGATGAGCACCTGCCGCAGGGCGGACGGTTTCTACAATTTTGTGTGGTGTGTCCGAATCTCTGGCGGTGATAACGCCTCATCGGGTTGGGGATAAAAAGTCGAACCTTCACTCTCACATATCCCACACGAATATCAGGGTTGAGTTAGGTCTGTTGAAAGTCAAAATGATGTTGGTGGGTACCATAGTGGTGACCTTGCGAATTCTGATGCGTCGAAACTCTATCACTCCAAACTCTTTTAAGCCGTGAACAATATATTCGTCACTTACGTCTAGAAGATCGTAACAGTTTATAATGCCTTTCACCGAGTTCTTAGTTTTATGCAGGGAAACCGACATCGGGATAGCCACATCATGGCTCCCATCACGGTCACGAATCCTGTCGCGGTCACGAATCCAAAGGCTTGGCCGGTCTGGTCCTTGTGAGAAGGCCCAGGGGTTGTGTTTTTGTTTGAGTTTGCCATGCAAGTTTATTTGGTTCGGCTTCTCGCGGCACCCCACCTCCTGGGGGCTCAACTGGGAGGACGCCTTGATCCCGCGACCGGCAGGACGTCAGGTGACGGAGAAACTATACGGGGCAGGCGATGCCATCACCCGGTCGGGAGAGGGACTCACCACCCCGACCGGGATCCACCACCGCCCACCCCTTGACCCCTGCCGGCCGGGCCACCAGGGACTGGGACGAAGACCAGGCCCCGACCCGAGGCGACAAGCCACTTAGACCGTATGGGGCCATACGAACCCGCCCGTCCCTCCGAGATATCAGGACCAAAGAGGTGTGTTGGTCCCAGTCACAACTAGTACCGTGCGACGGGGGACCTCAACCTCCAGGACTCCGTCAACCCGGGGGACGGGCCGAGGGGGCGCGGCTACCCCGATAAAACTGAGCTGGTGGGCAGGACCGGTGAAGTTGTCCTGCCTGCTCATAGTAGGGATAGTTGGTGTTGCAGGGCCAGGTGAAGGACATCGATGTTGGGATGAGATGGGCATTGGAATGGGAGCGCATGGACGGAAGGACTGTTGACCTGTGGTGTGGCTGTGGTGACCCGAGGGAGCGCCATTTCCCTAGCCAGCCGTGTAACGAGGCCGGCCCCACTGCGGGGTGAGGGTCGAAAGTCGACAATGGTGTAGGCCCAACGGCCGGTCTGCCGACACGATCGACAACGCTATGTCGTCACGGGTGCAGGTCACAGAGGGTTTGCCACTTAACGAGGCCGGACGCGGCGAGCTCTTAGCCTTGTCCGATAACAGTCGATGGACACCAGCTGTCCATACGAACAGCCTATCGGGAGCTATCTAACGGTGGGTATCGAGCATTGTGATAGCTGCACATAAGACATCGACAGCCGCAGATAACTGCCGAGAACTGAACAGCAGTACTGTGGAAATTTCGTGTTAAACCCAATTGTGTGCGTCGAACTTTTCGGAATGCTTCGCACAAACACTCCGAAAGCTTGCGCGTGCTTCAAGAAATATATACCTAATCAGCCTGTACTCACGACGAACCACGTTAAAAAACAATACAACCTGCTTCGATGCCGAAAATGATACTGCTCTCTGCGATAAACAGTCCGCAAACATACTCACTCAGTCAGCAATAGGCCATACGGCAAGCATTGCACTACATCCGTACAGAGCATGTGCCCAATGACAGGATTGCGGTATGAAGCCAGTTCTCTGGCCATGTGGTGTTCAGAGGCACACCTGACGGTAGGCTAACAAAACAGATGTCAGCCACTAGACTGCGAGGCACCACGGTTCATATGCACACATCGAAGACTAACGTTGGTACACTATGGGTCGGGTGACGAGTCTCGAGAAAACTGTCTGCGACAGTTCTGTCGAGAACAGGAAAAGCGACCAGCGAACAAACAACGAGGACCCATCAGTCGCGCCATGCATACAACTGTCGCGGCCAACGATAATACATGTCGCCATTAAGCATCAACTTCAGCACACACACACACATGGCTACCACTGACTACCTGAGAGAGGAAGCCAACCCTCACAACTCCACCAGTGACGACTCTGTTGCTCACCAGGGACTAGTGAGGTGGAGTGGGGTCGGGTCGGGTCGGGTCACCGCGCGGCCGCTTCCCGCTCGTCTCGTCGCCGGAGCAGCTCGTCCATGGCCTCGGACTCCTCCCAGGGCCGCGGGCCGCGCTTGTTCTCCCAGTGCTCTATGTCTTGCTGTCGGCCAGTCCGTGTCACGTGTCACATGTCACAGGTTACAGGCCTCACGCGGCGTCGGCACCGGCAGACGGCGCCCAGGTGCCGCACACACGGCACATGTTGTGCACGAGGGTACGCATTGTCGCAGAGGAGGGCGCATTGTAGGATTGGGGGGCGCATGGTGCCACGCGGAGCCGTGTTGCAGAAGGCAGAAAGATATTGCAGAACACGCAGCGCTACTGTGGAAAAGGGAGTGGCTCTGTGGAGGAGGAGCGCCACCGTAGAAGAGGAGTGACATTGTGGAAAAGGGAGTGATTCCGTAGAAGAGGGAGCGCTACTGTAGGAGAGGAGTGACATTGTGGACAGAGTGAGCGAAATTGTGAGAGACGGCAGAGAAACGCTTCTGTGGAAGGGCGTTATCGTGAAAGAGTAGTGTGATATAGACGGTGGTATCGTAAACGGCGCCACCACATTCAATCTCCAGGTGTGGTTCAACCCCGGAGAGCAGGAACAATTTTGAAGTCAGAGGCTAAGGCAGTGGTGGAAAGGCATCCAGGTGGGATCCAGGCTTCGGGGACCACTGTGACGGCGACGCCGATGGGTATTGTGGAATTGTGCTGGTGTGGAAGACAGAGGCAACATTATTGAAACAAACATGATGCTATGGAAGGGCAACCGAAAGGGGAAATACAAGAGGCTTGATGGACGAAGGAGCGGTTGTGTTCAACAAAAATCCCATGGGAGGCGACTGAACGATGTCTCAGCACGGTAACGTGTCTAAAGTCGTGCCGCACATACCAACGGACAATTGGCATGCCACAGAACGAACCAGCGGGCCACTGAACAGTTGACCGGGTCACAGGACGAGCCGACGGACCAGCCAGTGATCAGTTGAACGGGCCATAGGACGAGCCGACAGACCAGTGAACAGTTGAGCTGGACATAGGACGAGCCGACAGACCAGTGATCAGTTGAACGGGCCACAGGACGAGCGTGCGGACAACGAGGAGACAACAGGCGGCCCATGCCTGGACCGGCGATGCTGAGACTCAGTCATACCTGAGCCACCTCCGAGTACTGCGTGTCCAGTCGCACCTCCTGGCGCGACTTCATGCGAATGCCCAGCTTGGCGGCCTCCTCCGGCTCGATGGGCCGCTGGCGTCGGTGCATGTACCTGCCGGCACGACCGACGGTGAGCGTGCTGCAGATCACAGCTCAGGCGCCGCGCCCTGCAGTACCAGGCGGTGGTGGATACAGGGCTGTGGGGGCACGTGTCTCCCATGGAAGGAAGCGCACTCCGGGAAGGCTGCAGTGTACCCCGTCGAATTTATCAGTCGAAGGAAGCCCTTTCGAAGGAAAAGGCACCTCCTTGGAAGGAACAGGCACTCGAAGGGTGCACTCGAGCCCCTTTAAGGCGCTCGAGTGCACCCTTCAACTTTTTTTTTCAGCCACAGGCGTCCCTTGGAAGGAAGAGGCACCCCTCCAGACAAGTCCTTCCATAACAACTGATGCACCCCTGTGCCGCACCCATGACAATTAGCAAGGCGGTGTTAGCAACCTAAGTCATTTTCCATGGGACGGGGACGGGGAGAGGGAGAGTTTCAGACCCGAAGTGACTCCGCCTAAATATTAACTGTATACGCGTTTTATCTCATGATGATGTCCCCGGTTTTGCCTCCCGCTCTTCATCAAATGGGCGCTACATGACCAATGTATTCGATGCGCCCTAAAGCCCTCATAACTAACTAACTCGCTATTCGTCTCATGATGGTGTCCTAATTTTACCCTCTGAAGACTTTCTAGTAAATTGTCCCTGTTCACAGCGTCTCGAGAGCTGGAGACGTTTGGATCGACCATCTAGCATCTGCATCTACAACGTGTTCACATTTTCGTGCGCTACATCACCCAGTCCCGATACATCGACAGCCACATTCGCTTTGGGTCTGCGCATTGCAGAAATGCTTGGAGTCAGTTAGTTATTGGGGGTTTTCGCGCATCAACTCCAATGGTTATACAGTGCCCGAACAATATTTGGACATGATACACAAAGTATAGGATGGACACGATATAACTTTTAGCAGGAAATCCATGATTTCGTATTATCAGCCCATATATTATGAAGCGATTCCTTCGGGCAGGGCTCCGATAAATGCCCGATGTTGTTTTCCAGTGTATGATTTCAAGCATCTTTCCACTTTGACACTCAGGGAAAAGTTCCCAGGGTGACTGACACGCAGGTAAAGTGCCTCCATTGTCCTGGAGAGGCACCGAAGAGACCTCTGGATGAACAAATTCGAGGGGGTGCGCAAGAACACACCGGAGGGATACCTTTTTTGAAGGGACACCACTGGCTGAAACAAAATCCGGGGGGGGGGGTGTACTCAACCCTTCTCGGAGGGGCCCACCTTCCACGGGGTAGAGGATGCATGCCCCTGTGCCCCCATATCCGCCACTGCATTTCCAACTGCATCAAACTTGAGTACGACTCCAGCTACCAATCGTTGAGCTGCCGTCGCACAAACGGCGGATTGTGTGGCGGGAAACGCGGTGCGCGGGTCGGCAGCCAGCGCCGGGCGTCCGGGGATCGAGGCCGCTGGTGCACCTGTCACAAACACGCCAGCAAAAACTGCACAAACTGCAGCGCGTCGGCAGTGCAGCCGTACAGTCGGCACGAGCAAACCTGCACATTTGCTGACTGTCCGGCCCCAGGCGGTACCATACCGCGAGATTGGATCTGATGACCGAACGGAGGCCCCGCCAACTGCTGGGTGTTGGGCGCACGCCAGTCACGCTGCCGAGGGCCTGGCCAACTGCTGGGTGTTGGGCGCAAGCCAGTCACGCTGCCGAGGGCCTGGCCAACTGCTGGGTGTTGGGCGCACGCCAGTCACGCTGCCGAGGGCCTGGCCAACTGCTGGGCGCACGCCAGTCACGCTGCCGAGGGCCTGGCCAACTGCTGGGTGTTGGGCGCACGCCAGTCACGCTGCCGAGGGCCTGGCCAACTGCTGGGTGTTGGGCGCACGCCAGTCACGCTGCCGAGGGCCTGGCCAACTGCTGGATGTTGGGCGCACGCCAGTCACGCTGCCGAGGGCCTGACCAACTGCTGGGTGTTGGGCGCACGCCAGTCACGCTGCCGAGGGCCTGGCCAACTGCTGGGTGTTGGGCGCACGCCAGTCACGCTGCCGAGGGCCTGGCCAACTGCTGGGTGTTGGGCGCACGCCAGTCACGCTGCCGAGGGCCTGGCCAACTGCTGGGTGCACGCCAGTCACGCTGCCGAGGGCCTGGCCAACTGCTGGGTGCACGCCAGTCACGCTGCCGAGGGCCTGGCCAACTGCTGGGTGTTGGGCGCACGCCAGTCATGCTGCCGAGGGCCTGGCCAACTGCTGGGTGTTGGGCGCACGCCAGTCATGCTGCCGAGGGCCTGGCCAACTGCTGGGTGTTGGGCGCACGCCAGTCATGCTGCCGAGGGCCTGACCAACTGCTGGGTGTTGGGCGCACGCCAGTCATGCTGCCGAGGGCCTGGCCAACTGCTGGGTGTTGGGCGCACGCCAGTCATGCTGCCGAGGGCCTGGCCAACTGCTGGGTGTTGGGCGCACGCCAGTCGCCCTGCGAGGCGACTGACCACGCGCGCCAGTGGGAAGCAATCATGCGCGCCTGCATGGCATGACACTCATGGTCGCGGTGGCATGGCGGCACGGTGGAAGTGGCATGGCGGGTAGGTGGTATGATGGGAAAGTGCCATGGTGGGAAGGTGGCATGGCGGGAAGGTGGAAGGAGCATGGCGGGTAGGTGGTATGATGGGAAGGTGCCATGGTGGGAAGGTGGCATGGCGGGAAGGTGGAAGGGGGATGACGGGTAGGTGGTATGATGGGAAGGTGCCATGGTGGGAAGGTGGCATGGCGAGTAGGTGGTATGATGGGAAGGTGCCATGGTGGGAAGGTGGCATGGTTAAAATGTGGTATGGTGGGAAGGGGCATGGCGGGTAGGTGGTATAATGGGAAGGGGCATGGCGGGTAGGTGGTATGATGGGAAGGGGCATGGCGGGTAGGTGGTATGATGGAAAGGTGCCATGGTGGGAAGGTGGCATGGTTAAAATGTGGTATGGTGGGTAGATGCACGGTGGGTAGGTGGTATGGTTGTATGGTGGGAAGGTGGCATGGTGAGGTGGTATGGTGGGAAGGTAGTATGGTGGGTCGATGGTACAGTAGGTTGATGGTATGGTGGGAAGGTGGCATGGTGAATAGGTGCTGTGGTGGGAAGGTGGCACAGTGAGAAAGTGTAATGGTGCGAAGGTAACATGGTGGGAAGGTGGGATGGTGCGCAGGTGGTACGGTGGAAAGCATTATGCTTGCACAGGACAGGACAGGACAGGCATGGATATCCGGCGGCACCAATACAAATTTAGTGCGGCACACCACCCAACATTTTCACGACAGCCTGACAAAATGCAGTTGTCAGCGAAATTTGAACATACGATTCAGATCACTCCGACTCCCCTCAAACCGCTCAACAAATTGTTTCCATCAACGATTTCAAGCAACAACCATTAGTACCCCGGTTCGCTCTGTTTCTACAAGAAGTTGAGTTGTCATACCATTGCTTCTTCCAGGCCGACACCCCTGTGCATGATTGCACGAATAATGGACACAATTGATACGCAAGATGTAATCAGTGACATCTATTGGTAAGCAATGCTGATAGTTTCGAGGTTGGGGCACCGCATTGCATCCCGTCGGTTGGTTGGTTGGTTATTTGGGCTTAGGGGCGCATCGACTGCTTCGGTCATACAACGCCCATTGCATCCCGTCAGCTTTAGTACCAGACGAAAAGGCATCTTAATGTTGCGAGGTTTGAGGCCATACGGATGAAGAAAGGCAATCCACCAGGGTTGTGATTCTTCATATACTTTTGAGGGACAGGTGCCTCCTCAGTGCTGGCTTTGTCCCCCCATAATTTCAACTTTCAACATGAGGACCTATGGAGCGTGCCCCCTCCAAATCCATTTGGGTTCGGCCATTGCCTTCATGCATCATGTATTGCGCCTCTCAATGATATTCAGAAATCAACGCTTGTGCGCGCAATACAACACAAGCCTCCAGCACCTCGCTGGACGTTCGCCCGACAAACCGCAACAACACTCTAAAACTAACTGCGCGTCAGCACACCGCAGTGCATAATGCATGCAGGCGTGCACGTCATTGCCACATAATTAATGAGCGCAGTCGGGCGGCAACAGCGGCCGGCCGGGCTGCCTGCCGGGCTCGGGACACCCTTTGGTGGTGGATTGGAGTTTAGGGGCGCGTCGACATCTAGGGTCATTTTGCGCCCATAACTAAATTGCAATCAATCTCCGGTGTTGCTATCACAGTGTGAAATTTTTCAAGAAAATGGGTGGAAAATACCACCTAATGAAAGTTGAATCGACCTCCCTGTCTATGGCTTTTGTGACATCCTTGCTTACTAGCTGCTAATTATGAAGCCAACATGAACTTAACTGAAGAGATCCTGATGCCTTTCAACAATTCAAATATGCCATAGATGGGGTGCACCAATGACCTCTGATCAGGAAATTTCCTGAAACCGTATCACAGAGTCTCTTCTGTTTCAGATATTCTACCCAGTATCCTGAAACCCGGTGTCATCCAGCACTCCTTAAGTCCTTATTCAGCAACCAATGAAGCCCTGCACTGAATACAATATGCAAGCTTATCAAAGTTGCTCAGTTATAAATTATTCCACTTTCTGAATATACTACTTTCTGGACACTCAATCGACATCCTTCTTCAAGAAGTATCAGCATCCTGCTCATCGATATGAAGTATTTGTGTCTCCTTTGTAACAGTATCTTGTTTATAAATAGCATGTGCATGCCCTCAATACGGAGTGGTATTACACGAACATTTTGCAATGCAATTTCGGGTAAAGGGATCACCTATGTGACATGGGATACCATACCAGTTCATCATAGTTAATATTCTCCTCATCCCGATTTACATCTTTTCTTATATTATGAATCTTAAAACAAATGATAAAGTCTAGTCATAATCACCTACACCATCAACTCAAATATTAGTCTGAAAGACATCAAAACATTTTCAATTACACTAATTTCATGTCAAATTTCGACATCCTGCTATGCTCATTTCGACATCTCACACCTAATGAAAAACCAATATTTTAACCCTGTGCTATCATAGCTTGTTCTCGATATTCACGGGTAGGGGTACATCACCTCATGGCAAGCTTGTCGAATGAAGATGAAAATATTCCCAGACGCTACGACCTCAGAGTCGTTCCCTATTAGGATACGTAAAGAAGAGTCGGCATTCAGCTGTCGGTTGGTTATCGGCTTTACGACATATGGACCGTTCAGTCATGTAGCGCCGCCAATCTCCCACGCCGATTGATCGTGGGTGAAGAGTATCCACAGGTGAGATTCGAACCCACAACCTTTCGATTGTGAGACGAGAGACTTACCCCCAGGCTACTCGTCCCCAGCGTTGAGCCGTCCTAAAATCTGGCGTCGCAGAGGATCTAGCGGTGTACAGCCTACTAAAACATGGTACACGGTAAGCGGGTTAGAGCAGCTCGGACATAGAGGTCCGTCATCACCGGTAAGCATGCAACTGTGTTGCGAAGGTATGGCATATTTTTAATCGGCAAAGTATTACTTCTTCCCGGCGTTTGGTTCCGTGAGAGGATAGTCAATTTCCTAGTGTCGGTTTTAAAACCCTGAGCTTACTACGCTTCGAATTCCAGGTTCGCTGCCATTCTGACCGTATATTTGACAATATAGTAGGGTATAGATCCCTTGGAGGGAGCCGTAGATGGACCATACGGCCATTGCTAATGGCGTGTTTGGCGGTAATGTCAGCAGCTTCGTTTCCCGCGAGTTCAGCATGGCTAGGAATCCAGCAGAACACGATATTTCTGCCGATGTCATGTAGGGATTTTACGACTTTGATAATCCTCCGAATAAGTCGGTTATCCTGTTTAACACGCGCCCTGCAGGGCCTCTGAAAATTACGCGCACTGGAGGGGGGGGGGGGCGGATTCCGCCCCCTAAGATCTCGGCTCCTATTAAGGCTAGAGCAACGAAATTAACAGGGTGGGTGGGCACGACAGTGAACTCTATTGTGTGCAAATTTCATGATCTTAGGTTAATATTTTCAAGGTCAAATTAGATCAAAATAGTAAATGTTCTGTGTTTGCGTGGCCTGGCGTGCCATTGTTATGGATCGCTGTGATTGTGTTTAAATGCTCCAAAATTGGTATGAATTATGTTTTCGCCATTACTAATGATGCAATACAGATGCTAGATACGCCATTTGACCTCAGGTCACCAATATAGAAGCACTTTAGCAGGTCATTGCCTGCTCCAGTTACGGGAACAGGGCTGCCCACCCGACTGCTCTGTTGGACGGCTCGGCAAAATCGGCTTCGCGAAGAAGGGAGTGAAATACATGAAAACAGCATGGAAATGCTTAGGCACGCAATGGCAAACAATAGATTTTCGGATGTGTAGGGAGAAACATGCAGTGACATCAATAGAATGAAATTCATTTGCATTTATGACAACATTCCAGTTGACCAAGTTTGGTTCCAATAGCCTGTCATGAACTTGACCTGACTTGACCTCGGCGACCTGACATGACTTTTATATTATGCAGCATAAAAAATATGCATGAGACCAGTCGCTAGATTTAGTCAACACATCCCTTTTGAGGTGAATACGGGAAGCGCATCAGCGCCAATTTTTGTGGTCTGGCACTGCGATACAAAAAATGAAGGCCCATAACAAAAACTTTTCGACCGATTTTCATTTTTCTTGCCTTAAGTAATGCGCCCGACATTTCTAAGCAGGTACGCAAAAATGGCGTACATCGGTCGGCACAATATGGAATCATGTACGAAAAATCGGAGGAATTGGCGGATTTCGTCCTCCCCCTCCAGGGCGTGTGTTAACCTGTCATGAACTTGACCTGACTTGACCTCGGTGACCTGATATGACTTCGAAACGATGTAGCATAACAATATACATCAAACAAGTCGCTAGGGTTGCCAAGAACACCTCGTTTTTTGCCAATATACGGGAAGCGCATCAGCGCCGGCATTTGTAGTCTGGCGCTGATATTTTGTTTGTTTTTTACTTTAGCGACCCCTAACTCGAGAAAAAAAAATCGGTCGATTTCCATTTTTTCCTTGCTTTAAGCAACGCGCCGGTCATTTATAAACAGGTACACAAACAATGGCGTAAATCGGCGGGTAAAATCTGGAGTTATCTACGAAAAACTGGATGGGTGGGCGGATTTCGCCCCCTCCCCCCACTTCCAGGGCGCGTGTTAACCCGTCTCGTCTCGGGGGTGGTCTTCAACCGCCCCCCGACTCAGGTATTTCGCGGATAGCGGACGAACGGCGCGCAGTAGAGCGCCCAAATTTGGCATACCTTTTCCCACATCAATTTGACATGCTGATTCAAAATGCTTTTTGCAAAATGCTTCAAATTCAAAAGGCCAGGTCATCTGGGGTCAATGAGTTAGTCAAGGTCAAGTGGGGTCACCTCCAAAAAAGTTAAACCAGTCGTCACGCTTTAACGGATATATATTTTAATGAAACTTTCAGCGTTTGCTTATCTTTACGGATGGTATAAAACGTAGGAGTGGAGTTTTTAATTTTTTTTCGTTTTTGGCTACATATAAATTTTGCGTATTTGCCAAATTTTGTTCAAATACAGGATTCTACTAAAGTAAGCATTTTTTATGAGGGCAAGTTGACTTCCAACAACGTTTCACGGTCTGCTCTACCTATTGCAAAAGGTAAAGTTCTCAAAACTGGAAAACTCAAAATTTTGAAATTTCCCCCAAAAATAACATTTTTATTTTTGGGGCCCAAACATTTATAGCCCTGGTCGATTTCGCTGTCCTTTTCTCATTCCAAATACTTTTTTTCATGTATCCCCAAAATGAACTCCCCAGAGGAAAAAACATAATATAAGTCGTGAAGTCGTGAAAATATAGCCCCCCTGGTGACGCCACTTTTGGGGGGAAATTGTTTTGGAGGGTGGACCCGGACCCCATTCGTCGAGCGCTTTCCTATGACACCGCTTTCGTTTTCGTGCGACGCTTAGTTTGGATTTTAGAGGGGGTCTTCAACGCCCCCCCCCCCCCGAGACGGGGTGGGAGGATTTGACCGGAAAGACGGCGCGGGTTAAAGGTGTTCAGTGCCAGGAGACTGCTCAAAGAGTCTGTAAAACCACGTGCTTCGTGGACCAGTATTTCTGTATAAAATAGAGAGCTTCCAGAATGGCATACAGTTCGGCAGTAAAAACCAATGTTTGTGTCGGTAAACAAAAAGATCGAACACCTTGTCGACTGACGTAAGCACATCCGACACCAGAGACCGTCTTTGAGCCGCCTGTGGAAATGCGCGAAAAGTCGTGATATTCATGTATTTTTTTCCAATGCCAACATGCGGAGTTCCTCCGGGTTTACCTGTCCTTTCTTTGAGCAAGTCACGTCAGTTTTCCCTGGGACAACATGCCAAGAGGGAGTGCTCGGCGTGATGACATGTGCTACAGAACGCGACCTCATATTACATTATCGAAGGACCGAGGCCATACGAATGGAAAACGTTAATCCACGCCGAGCCCTTGACGTGCTCTTAACGTCCCCGATAATATCCACGGATAGGCTGGATGGTTCCGGTTTTGAGCAACATTGCATGCGTATCTCGCGCCCAATAACTAACGACGTAGCGCAAGGGGTGGCTCGTCTACTTCTACCATTACACTAGCGGCCGGTGAAGTGCGAAATGCTCCAGTAGCGATGTGAAGAGCTGCATTGTGGACCAAATCAAGGCAAGGCTTGGTTGTGGCACACGCTCCGTCATAAGTAAAACAGCCATAGTCAATTTTAGAACGCACGAGCGATCGGTACATAACAAGCAGGATATATATATATCTGCTACATTCGAGCATTACCAGAAACTGTGCGCATTACCTGTAGTCGCTTTGCGCATTTCTGGGCAAGATCGTTGATGTAGAGGTGTATGTAAGTCGGCGGTCCATTCACACACCCAGAAACTTGGGAGCTGGCTTGTGCAGAGCGTGAAGAGGACCATATGGCGAAATCGCCCGCGAAAAGCGCTCTCCCTACGAAATTCGGCAGCGAGGTACTCACGTCGTTGATTGAAATTGCAAACAATGCCACGCTCAGTACGCTCCCCTGCGTGACTCTGTTAACTTGTGAGAAAAGAAGGCACCCATGGGACCTCTGATTCCCATATTGTGTAGTTTCATCAGGATACCGTAACGCCACGCCGGGTCATATGCGCAGTTAATGTAAAAATATTACTACTGTATGGTGGCGTTTCATAAACCCACAGCACACAACGGAGTCGAGTGTTAAAATGTGGTCAAGTATCTACGGTGTTTTCGGAACCCACTCTGTATCAATGTAAGGAGATTGTCGTGTTCTAAAAACCACATCAATCGAACATTCACCTTTTTTTTCGAGCAGTTTACACAGGGAGCAAGTCAGTGAGGTGGGACGGTAATGTTGTGTATCATTGCTACAATTATTTCGTTTACGCATGGACACTATAATTTCCTCCCGCCATGAAGGTGGAAATGTGTCCCATGTCCACATTACATTTAGGGCTTCCAAGTGTTTCTAAATCAGCAGCTGGTAAACGATTTACAATATCATTATGCATAGTGTCGGGACTCTCTGCCACGCTCGTGTGTGTGATTGTGGTCTTAGGGCGCATCGACCATGGTTGGTCATTTAGCGCCCATCTCTGCCACGCTCTTGAGTGGGCCGGTTGCTGCAGTTAATTCGGAAATGGATAATGGTATGTTGTACTGGAGAACGTTTGTGGTGGAAAAATCAACAGGACGTACCTCGCCCCGATCCCCGTATCTCAAAAATTGCTCATTATATCTGTTTTCCGAGCGTGCGGACAAAACACATCCTATCTGGTCAGCCACTTCTTCCTCTCCGTCCTGCCATGTGCAGGACGGAGAGGAACTGGGGTGTTTTCCAGAAGAAAAAAAAAACGCTTTATGCAGGACCGTACAGTAGACAGTGACGTGGAACGATTTAAAGTGCTTACGTAGGATTTACACGAGTCTCGTTTCGCTTCTGTAACAATACGTCGGGCGAGCGTTCACGCTTTGCGAAAAGCTATTAAATTGTACGTGCAGCTATTATTATTAAATGCACGGAATGCCCTCTTCCTAGCACGGATAGCCTCCAGACACTTACCGGACCACCATGGGACTTGTACTCGAATTGACGTTCCAGATGATCGAGGGATGTGTCGCTGGACACTCTGCACAATTGCCGAAGTGAATGTTTCCACGGAGATGGCGGATTAATCGGAGTGGTCGCGGAGGGTGCTTTCAAGGTTAGCTTGGAAAGCTTCCCAGTCGGCTCGGTAAAAAGCCACTTTGAAGGTCGTCGGCCAACCGTAACTCGATTTATGAAACGGGAGCAAACAGGAAAGTGGTCGCTGTCATATGGGTTATCCACAGACCATTCCATGATAGGTGCAATTTCTGGACTGCATAGTGAGGTCTAGCACGGACGTCGGTCCAGTCGGTAATGTAAAATGTGTTGGTGTTTCCGTGTTAAGAATGCAGAGAGGGCGCTTATAAAACGTTACATTGCACGTCCACGGCTAGTAATTGTGGTTGAGCCCTAAAGAGAATAGTGCGCATTAAAATCGCCACACACCATCACCGGTGGTGTGAGTTGAGCCACAGTTTCAGAAAGATCATAAAGTGGAAACAGTCTGCTCCGTGGTAGGTATATGCTGCATATGGAAACGGCACGGTGGTATATTATTACACTATTACACGAGTAGCAATGCACTGAGTATTTGAATAGAGAGGTGCGTATGTTAATGAGACAGAGTTCTGCAGAGCAATGAGCACACTGCCACGTGACACAGTGCTAGACGGTACATCCTTTCGTAAAACGGTGTAATTGTTAGTTGAAACGGAGCACCTGGAGCTATTTTCGTTTCCTATATGCATACAACCGCCGGCGTCCGGGAACTTAAAAGATGCTGAAGGTCATTGAAGCTAGATATAATTCCACTATATTCCCCTATATTAAATGTCAAAATAATGTTGTTGGTTGGAATTCAATCTGCTCCTCTTTTCACTTTCATTTTTCTCGCGGCGATGACTCCGAAATTTGCCAGTCCGTCGACAATCTCATCTTCGATACCTCCCTGAAATCGAAACAGTATATTACCCCAGGCGATGTGTTTTTTGTTTTGTGAGTCTCCAAAGCGATCGCAACAATTTCATTCTCTTTTTCCCGCCTCTTCGCACATAGTACATACACTCGGATGACTTAAGGGCCTTGGCGCATTAAAATCGCCTCTGCGTCCTTCGACTAACCCCACCTCTAGTGCACTATTTTAAAGTTTGTCACATCTTAAAATGTTTCCAAGCCTGTCGCAGCCAGCTTTCCTCTGAAACAGGGACAGGAACGACAGGCTTTTGTTCCTATCTCGGAACACAAGCACACGAGGCACCGGGGTTCACTCCGTAAAGGTGTACCGATCTCAGCCACATATGGAATTGGTCTGGCCCTCTCGAGAGGGACCAGGAGGGTTTTTTTTTGGGCTGGTATATGCCATATGTTGTTTATTTTATTTCTGCTCCTCGGGCGCCCCACCACATAGGGGTCCTACCGGGGGGACGCCTGGGTCCCGTGGACGGGAGGTCGCCAGGCGCCCGAGGAGCTATACGGGGCAGGCGGCGCCTTCGCTCGGCCGGGAGAGAGAGACTCACCACCCCGACCGGGATCTAGCACCGCCCACCCCTTGACCCCGGCCGGCCGGGCCGCCGGGCACTGGGAAGAGTCCCAGGCCCCCGGCCCCAGGCGACTAGCCACTTGGCCCGAGTGAAGCCCCACGGGTCCGCCCGCCCATGAGGGATATCGGGACCAAAGAGGTGTGTTTGTCCCCCGGCACAACTAGCACCTTGCGACGGGCGACCTCAACCTCCAGGACTCCGTCAACCCCGGGGGACGGGCCGAGGGGGCGCGGCTACCCCGATAAAACTGAGCTGGTAGGCAGGACTGGGGAAGTATTCCTGTCTGCTCATAGTAGGGATAGTTGGTGTTGCAGGGCCAGGTGAAGGACATGGATGCTGAGATGAGGTGGGCATTGGGATGGGAGCGTTTGGACGGCAGGACGAGTGAGGCACTCTTAGTCTCGCCCCTCGCCGGTATGATGGTCGCCGGGTCATTGGGGGCGGGACACCCTTCCACGCGTGACGGCCTGCCGGGACGGCCGCCAATTTTCCGACAGCGGTGGCCACGCCCCGCGGCCCGTGACGTCACACGGCGTCACCGCGGGCCGGGCCCCTCCGCCAAGTGTCCGCACAGCTTATCGGCAGAACTCGCACTGGCCATCCTTGTGCACCATCTGACCGCTAGTTAGTTAATTATTTGGTTTTTAGAGCGCCTTGACCACACCATCTGACAGCTACCCTTGGACGAGTGCAGGGAGGCGGGCGCGAGCGCAGGTCGTCAGCAGATCCGTGCCCGCCAACAGCCGCAGGTCGTCAGCAGACCCGTGCCCGCCAACAGCCGCAGGTCGTCAGCAGACCCGTGCCCGCCAACAGCGGATGCTGGTTGGTTGGTTCGGTTCGGTTTGGTCACAGGTCAGGGTATAACTCTGGACTGCGACCTTTCATCGACATCCACGCCCACAGGCAAGCTGGGGGCACGAGGTCACGAGGGCGGCATAGCGCCGCCTGTTTCTCACCACGGCGGGAAGGGCGCGACCGCGCGGAATCGAACCTCGTACCCCGGCACGACAGACGCGCAACTTAACCACTAATCTACCGACGCGGAGGGTGGCGTGAGGTGCGCCGTTCTCCGATCACCGGCCTATCCCGTCAACAACTTGGAGCGAAAACCAGCTGATAATCGGAGAGGGCGCCAACTGATTGAAGATGAACAACTTACAAAGTCCAAAACTCAATGGATTTGGAGTGTTCGCGGCTCAAGGGCGTGCTTTTTCAAGTTATCTCCCAGATTCCACTGCGTGCGACGTACCGTGTTCCGTGCTTATTTTTGAGCCGCAGAGCGTGCTGGCAAGTCCCGCGCCGTTTACGAATTATGTGAGCCACTTGTGTCGCTGTTTGTAAACCTCCGGACCTAACACAGATAAATCTCGCTGTTGCGTTGGTGGCACAGGCACTCACAGACACCCACAACTCAGCCAAATCGCATCGCCCTCACACATCGCCTGCGAACTTTTCATGTACATTGTGGTAACAGCATCACATGAACGTCATCACTCTGCATGACATAACACAGTAGGGAGCATTGCAGCTGTTGTTATTGGGGTTTAGGGGTGCACCAACTGCATAGGTCATACAGAGCCCACAACTTCGTCAGTAAAGCCAGGTGTGAACGCATGGGTGTAACCACAGTTTCGAAATTGGGGGTGGGGGGAGCAAACCAGGGACGCGGTAAGTTTGGACAGGATTAGAGGGGCCTTATCCCCTCCCCAGAAAAAATCCTTGGATTTCAGCCACTTTATTTTCAACGTCTAGCTTTCAGATTCCTCATTGTTCAAAATAATATTTTGGGGACGAAAAGTTCCACCAAAATCGCCAAGTTTCACTTCTTATCATCACTGCCTTTGAACATCCAGCTTTATGTCATATTTGCTGGTCCCGATTTCACAATCACCACAGAGCAGTGCTGTACGTTAAACGTTGCCCTTTTGTAGCAGGCAAAAAAAAAGAAGAGTTATTGGACGATGGTTTTATCGTAGGAAATATACACATCCAATAACCTTTCCCATGCTTTCCTGTTTTACGAGGAGAATTTCGATGCAATGACAACCAGGACGGATAAAGGGTATGGCACTGAAGGCATGTGTCACCCATAGGGAAAGTAGCGTCCCTCCGGCCGGGAAAAGGCGACCCTTTGAAAAGGTTCCGGTGCACCCGCTCACATTTTTCGCCCAAAGGCGCCCACATGAAAGAAAAGTGCACCCCTTGGAAAGAAAGGCGCCGCTTCTGGAAGTATCGAGTGCAACCCGTCCCTCGAATATTTCAGCCAGAGGCATCCCTCCAGGTGCTTTCGCAGTGGCGCCGCTCCAAAGAAATGGCGCCCCTCCAGACAGACAAGTGCCTATCATGACAATTACTGGATCCAACCCTGATTACAACCTTGTTCTCCCGCGGTATGAACACCAGCTGGTTATAAAACAGTGCGCATTCACGTGTGGTTTATCTCGCAAATTTCACAACTTCCGTTGAACCGTTGTAGAAAGCTTGCACAGAACATCAGTGTGGCATGGTAAATTTGAAACCAGCGATGAGAGCGCCGTCCGAGCAGGTTGTGACGGGATTTCTTGGGGGAGCTCCTAGTCATATAGGATATGAGTGCCTGCTATAAAAAGGCTGCAAATAGAAAGATATTTGATCCTCTTATTCATATTACACTCTATCATTGCACACACACCGGACCCTCGACGCCTTCGAAACTATTTCGATATCTCAACATTCTAATAACGTACGGCAAGCCACGTCGAATGACACCCACATAATGCAAATTGAAGCTACAGCGACGAAACGCGAGGAATTTGAAGAAGTAAAGCTAACCATTGACATTGAGGCTTGACCTGACATGTCCCGGGTTAAAATGTCACTGGAGTGTTGCCCACGGGCTATCTCTTGACGCAAAACATGGACAGCTTGGTTAGACAACGAAGAAGCGTGGGGTGACAGATGAAATGAGTTTGACCTTTGACTTTGCAAATTGATGTGAATTCTGAACGGTTTGCTAGAGTACCCCACGGCACGTTGAATGACACTTACGTGATGACAATTGAAGATATGGCGACAAGACCGGCGACTTCGAGCAATTTAAGCTGAACTTCGATCTTGTGGTTTGACACACATGTCCCGATTTGAAATGTTGCACGAGGTTCACCACGGGCTATTGTTTGATACCAGACGTGGGTAGATTAGGGCAAATAAAAAAATGCGAGACGACCGAAGAAATCGTCTTGACCTTTGACCTTCGAGATTAGTTCGATTTCATAACATTATAATACGGCACAAGCCGCGTCAAATGACACCCACTTGGTGCAAATTGAACCAGAGACGATTCGGTTCGCGGACTTCGAAAATTCAAACTAGCCTTCGACCTTCAGGTTTCACCATGACATGCCGGTTTCAAAATGTTCCTCGAAGGTTCACAATGGGCTATCGCTTGATAGCGGATTTGGATAGGCTTTGCCCCCCCACAAAAAAAAATAGAGGCGACCGAAGAAATGAGTTTGAATTTTAACCAGTTGAGATTATTGCGAATTATCAACTTTCTGGCACCGTACGACAAGCGACGTAGGATGACATCCATTTTTTGAAAATTCAAGCCATAGCGATGAAACGCGAGGTCATCGAAAAACTCAATCAAACATTTGACATCGACATGTTCCGGTTTGAATCGTTGCTCCAGGGTTCACCGCTGGCTATTGCTTGACACCAGATTTTGATAGGCTTGAGCGAAAACGAAAAAAAAATATGAGGCGACCAAAGGGTCAGCTCGACCTTCGCCAGTAAACAATTCGACTGCTTAGCTTTCCGATACCGCATAACAAGCCACATCAAATGACACCCATTTCATGGAAATTGAAGCGATATCAACCGAACCGCGCGATCTGTCGATATTGCTTTAATACCACCAACGAATAGATTAAGCTACCTTTGACCTTGAAGCTTATCCTTTGCATGTACCGGTTTAATTGATTGCACGATGGTTCATCACGGGTTATCGCCTGTGGTCATATCTCAGCAGGTTTCAGTGAAAACGAGAAAAAAAATGAGAGGCGACCGAAGAAACCGGTTTGCGTTGGACATTGACCGTTCAAGTAGTAATGTGAGACATATGTAGTTGTTTCCAGCGTGTTCAGTGCAAGCAGAATCATTTGTGGTAATTGATTCGAACGATCATAAACCGTCGCTGAATGTCAATGCCAATACAAATACGCCTCTAGCGAACTCGTCGCTGAATACGGATGCGAATACGTTAACTTGACGTTCGTGCTTAGGGCTGTCCATGGTCTTGAAGATACTCAAGGACACCCAGTCACGTTTCCTCAACATATATCAATATATACGCAGGGGAATGCAACATAAGACGTATGAAGCCTTGTGATCATGCAAATTTGTTGCCTCGCAAAACACAATTTTCCACCCAAGTGAGAACACAAAATGGTCAAGGTTTATGTTATTCAAGAATGGCCCGGAAGCGGACATTTCTAACGTTTGCTGATCTACCGTTCGGAGCTTTTGTGACGACAGATAGCCCGTGAAGCTCGTTGATTGGCTAGATCGGCTTCTAGTACTTCCGGTTATTATTTTGCATATTCTACATTTTCAATTTATAAATGAATACGTATACTTTTGCGGCGATCGTACTCAGGTAGCTGAGGCTTGACGGGACACGAAAGAAATTTCAGGGGACAAATCACCACTTTTCAGAAATGGGGGTATATCCCCCAGTGGCTATACCCATGTGTGAATGTATCGGCGTCGAATAAATGAGAGGGCTGGGGGATCATAACACGCTGGCGCATTTCATAGTGACATTATTTTGCGATGTTAGAGAATGTTCAGCGTCTATATGCTATCTTTGTTCGCATGAGCACACGACGAAGACCACACTCCCAGTTTTCTGGTTTTGTTACGCACAAAACAATGCGTTAAAATAAACTTCTGTCCGCTTAGGAAATGCATTCAGCTTTCGAGAAAACCTCGCTTATTTGTTCAGCTTTGGACACTTTGGATGGCCAGCGTGGACAGAATACACGGTATACGTCCAGTGGGCCCCCTCCCCCGCCCAAACTGGGTCGTACATTTCTGGGGTGCTGCTCTGGCATTCGTCGGATTTTATCTGGCACGGCGGTGGTAAAGCGAGCATCCTCTATCAACACCGGAGATGCGCGCACCAACGCCGCGAGGGCCAAATGATACACACTTCGCACTTTTCCCCTAATATTTACCATTAGCCCCGAGACATATGGCGCCGACTCGAACTTTCCGGAAACGTTCCCACGTCTCCTCCACTGGGTAAAAAAGCAAGTGAGAAAGAAACCAAAATAGCTAAGCGGTAATTTTGGACATATTTAGACACATGAAGCTGATCGCCGTTCGCATGGAAGTGCAAAGCTTGAATACAGCTCAGCATCTCAATATTCAGATCAAGACACCCCCGCCTCCGTCGCTACCGCATTTTTTTACGTTTTCACTTGAATTACTACGCACCGTTCGGAAAATGTTAGTCCCCTTCTCGTATTTGAGATCATTGCGATCTTAAATCTCCGAGCATAAAAACAAGCAACATAATCAAAGCATCATGTTCGTTAAAACATACCAAGAGGAATAATAGATGAAATTAAGCTATTAATTGAGAAAACGATATGGGAGGGGGGAAGCGGTGATACACAAAAATGTTGCTCAACGTGCACCCACGATGGTGATTGGAAATGGCATAAATGAGATTAGTCATATATGGATGTCTCTCGAAAAGACTCCAAGCAAACCCATATGAACTTCACCCTTTGGACGAATGCTTGTGATTACTGTGTCCTGAGGGAGTTGGGTCACAGCGCATGAAGTGGGGCGAGAGGTGACTCCTATGATATATGCTTACTATGTGCTGCCAGCACATAGACACAAAGGTGACCGAATACTTACGAGTACGACAGGTTGTTTCACTCAGAAGACACCAAGTAAAGAAAGTCTCCTTGCAAAGAAAGCGAATACTGACGAGTACGACGGGCATTTTCATTCAGCGGCCACCAAGCTCCTTGTAAAGAAAGGTACAAGTGTGGCCGAATACATGCGAGCACCATAGGCTTATCATTTAGGACACCAATTTCTTAGCAAGACGTAACACTAAAAGATTAATACACCACAGGTATTGTTGGAAATATTGTTGGCACCATTTCCATTCTACGTCATAATAGCTTTGTTTAATTTGGCAAGGTGCCTGAAATACACTATGAAAGCTCGCGCATTATCGACGCTCCGATGCCTTGTGACGTCATCCAGACGTCACAATGGATTCCCTTGTGACGTTTGGATGACAGGGTCACAGACCACAGCACTGGTAGCCTATTCCAAGCGTCACAAACTGCGAATCTCAATGTGACGTTCTGAAATCCAGCCAGAGCACGGTGAGATGTACTTCAATTCACCGCTTCCCACCGCCCTCCACCGTCAATAATGAACTGGGACAGTGGCCACGCCAAAACATGGACTGACAATGTCGGGGTGCTGTGAGAAGGCGGCCCGCGGTGGCTCAGTCGGCAGAGCGTCGGACTCTTGATCGCAAGATCATGGGTTCGGATCCCACAACTAGCGATATTATGAAGTCAAACCGCGACCGGCGTGAGAGGTTGGCGATGCTATAATATGGTCCAGCAGTCGAATGTGTCGGATAAGAACCCAACGTTTCCTTCCTATGGGAATAATGGAAAATTTATCGGCGAAATCCAAGCACATATGGACGTAAGCGTAACGTAGCGTAAGCGTGTCGTAATGTAAGCGTAAAGCGTGTCGAAGCGTAACGTAGCGTAAGCGTGTCGTAATGTAAGCGTAAAGCGTGTCGCAAGCGTAACGTAAGCGTGTCGCAAATGCGACGTAAACGTGTCACAAGCGCAACGTAAGCGTAACGTAACGTGAGCGTGTCAAGTGTGGAGCGACAGGGCACATCTGCCAGAAACTAAACGGTCAAATGATGGCGTGTTACGCTCGTTGTGTCCAACTGTCCGCTGTGACGACTGTCCCTTTCGCTGCAACCAGATACCTTTAAGACAGCGCCAGCTCAGCACTTATTTGAGCCCAGCTGTCGTATCAGACTGCCTCAGGGCCGAACACGCCCGAACTACCCACACCTGGCGCCACCACTTGCTTTACGTGTGTCGCCACGGCGGGTGGTATTTTGGCTGAGCCTGTCGCCTGCAGGCCAACCATTGAGCCTTCCGAACTGGTCCGATTTCTTTGTCACACGTTACCTGGTGCAAGCTGATTTGATGTGAAGTTAAACGCCATGTGACACGCGCTACACGCCTCGTTAGCTATGGGGCATTCCACGTCAAATCGCACAAGAATTGGCTATTTTGAACCCGACCCCCTCCGATTTTTATGAAAATTGATACACCTGTAGTGCCAAGTGAACGAACCTCACACGCAAACTTTCAGCCCTGGGTGACCTCTGGGGCTAGATTTAGAGGTCATCCTAGGTCGCCTATTTTTACCGACTTGACAACAATCAAATGCATATATATTAGATGTTACTTAACTTAGCGGAACGACATTGGTGTTAAAGTGCGCAGAAACCCTTGGCCATTCAGAAATATGGCAAAAGTTGCACGTGACCTCTCCGTGACCCTTGACCTAACGAGGTCAAAGTATAAAAAAACATTTTTCTATATGTTTGCCTACCCCTAATTCGACACGTGGCTGAATTAATGGTCCTGATATTATCTAAGAACGTGCAAAAAAGAAAGGCGGAGACTCTAAAACTTTTTGAGATATCGGCCTTTGAGTAGGTATTGTCATAGGACCAAATCGAAGCATGCCCCGATGCTATTTACCATATCATCGATGATAACTCTGGTTTCCTTGGTCCGATTATCGTCAAATTTGGTGGGCAAATCTTCGGTGGCAAGCTGAACTATTTTCCAGATTTTCAAGTTGACCTGACCTCACATGACCTGGCAGTGACCTCTCCATTACAAGCCAACAGGGAAACAAAAATATTTTCCTGAACAAAAAACGCTGAATTTGGCTCGTACAGGCTATATTACCTAGTTTTAGGTTAGGCTACTCCAAACGAGCCAAGTTTTATTTTGAACAAGTGTCCTCTGCAAGGTCACGTGAGGTCACTATGAGGTCATGTCACACTTTCGTCAATAACTTTATGTAGAATCAAGATAGAGAAATAATTGTAATGCCATCGAGATCCTCTGGTTAATCATGATGTATAATATGATCAAGCTAGGTCATCACTTGACCTCGGTTTAGGGTGACCTGGAGGTAAACTGGGGTGAGGATCAAATGTTCAGCTAGCTAAGTCATGTGATACATCAATCAACTAACGAGGAACGAGGAAAATATAATTGTAACAAAATTATATTTCTATCTTTATTTTAGCAACAGTTATTCGCAAAAAAATATGTTTCCTCGGTTTTTATAGCCTGAATATATTGTTTCAGCTCGCGTGCGTTTCGTACTAACATTTTATCGGGAGGGCCAGTAAATGCTTCTGATATGCAAATAGCCGCGACCATAAAACAAGTTGAACAGCAGTACCGTATATTCACGAAGAACTACCAACCTTTTTCGCCACACGTACCTCACGTCTCGCTGCCGGAAAACCATCTCACAACCACCATACCATTACGTGGAGACGGAGTAACACGATGGACATTCCTTGTTCCCGGTATTGTGCGAGCAGCTGCGAATCTGTCATTCAACGCTTTGGTTTCTTTGACCCACTCGGTTTTGGGAAAATACTCCACGCACGTGCCGGTGGCATGGTTTTTTACAAACTGATAAAACTGGTCCGGGATCTCAATCAGAGTTCCTTGCAGACTTCCCTTTTTAGCTAACCTTTTCAACGTCCCACCAATGCCATCACACGGTCCCTTTCCGTGAGCGGTTGCGAAGAAATGCCACTCGGCGTCTATTCCAAAGTCGACGGAATGCTCTGCCAAATTTAGGAAATTCGTACAATTTTTGTATTGCGAGGCAGCCCCATCTGAAAAATAAAATATCTTCTTGGGGCGCTGGCCTAATTCTGCTTCCAGGCGCTCAATGAGTTTTCCTTGAAACAGGCGGGCAGCCACAGTATCATGCGTCAGGCAGTCGGAAATGGCAGAGTAAGAAAAATGTTTGAGGTCCCCTGCGTTGTTTCGCCAATAAGCCACAAACGGATGGATTGTCACCTGCAGTTTGTTCCAGTGATGGGACTGTACCTCATCCTGTGTAACCATAGCGTAGTTTTCGGAAAAATCTCCAATAACAATTACCTCTGCAGGAGCTAGTGTTTCCTTTAGGCCTTTCAGATAATTGCCTTGGGCACGGGCGACAAAATCATGCTTTACAAGTATTTCCAGCTGCTCGCAAAATGATCGCACAAAATCTTCAGAAGTTTGCGTAACCACCTCTAAGGTGGACCTGTCAGTATTAGTCCACTTTCGGTACTCAATGTTATCGATTTCTCGGTTATCATGAATCATATCATGGCCATGAATATTCACGTAAGTTGCAATATTGCATGTATTTAGGCAATACAAACTTCCCAAGGTCATGTTAGTTCATGTGAGGTCATGTCAACCTGAAAATCTGGAAAATAGTTCAGGTTGCCACCGATGACTTGCGCAACAAATTTGACGATAATCGGACGAAGGTAACCAGAGTTATCATCGATAATATGGTAAATAGCCTCGGGACATGCATGCATTTGGTCCTATGACAATACTCAAAGGCCGATATCTCAAAAAGTTTTCAAGTCCCCGCCTTTCTTTTTTGCAGGTTCTTAGATAATATCACGACCATTAACATAGCACCGTTTCGTCGAATTAGGGGCAGGCAAAGATATATAAAAATATATTTGTATACTTTGACCTGGTTAGGTCAAAGGTCACGGGGAGGTCACGTGCAACTTTTGCCATATTTCTGAATGGCCCAGCGCTTCTGCGCACTTTGACACCAATTTCATTCCGCTAAGTTAAATAACACATGAGATATTTGCAATTTATTGATGTCAAGTCGGTAAAAAATCGTGTCCTAGGATGACCTCTAGATCTGACCCCAGAGGTCACTCTGGGCTAAAAGTTGGCGTAATGTGTTCTTTTACTTGGTACTACAGGTGTACCAATTTTCATCAAAATCGGAGGGGGTCGGGGAATTTCTTGTGCGATTGCGATTTGATTGAATGACCCCTATACGACTTCGTTGCATACGTCTTCCTCTCCGACGTCGTAAAACACATACATATAGGCTATTTCGCACTAGGTAGGCAGGAACCGATCCGATTTGGCCAAAACAGACTATTTTCTTTATGGATTGCGCATTGTTTTTTACCTACGGGTTTTCCAAGCACCTTGGTTTCCCCTTCTCAGGGATTGCCAAGCTATGATTTATACATACACATACAAGGTCGGACCTGACGCCCAAGACTCGCGCTGGGCGACGGGCCTCTGCTTCGTTTCAGGTCGCAGGTGGGCAGTGGAGCCTGTTCGTAGGCTACCAAGCTGCCCACCCTCCAAATGTCCTGATTGTTAGTCATGTATGTTTGTATATATGTCGGTACATGAACCTGTATGCCACGTACGTATCGGCCCTTTACGACACGTTCTTTGTTTGCCGGCGTCTCATCTTTCCTCTTTTACTTAATTTATATAACCAATGCCGCACAAGCCGGATTAACGTAATCCCTTCCTTGACGTAACAATCTCTGGCGGATGGCACTCTTCCTCTGCTAAAGATACAAAACATTGCTTGGTGCCGTGACCAGTTCTCAGCCCGCGCGTCTTCAGATGGACCGGACGTCTTCAGACGGATTGGGTGATCGGCAGACGGAGACGGATCAGCAGTGTCGCGGCGGTGCAACTGTGACTCGCAAACGTCGAACTGAGTGCAAACATTACACACCGTGCACTGGAGAAATAACCCCAAATTGAGAGCAGCCGAGGTGGCCAAGCGCTGGGCGCGAGCGCCCGGGGCCACTCACAGCAGCAGGCAATTCAGTCGTCAGCAGGCAGCTAAGCTGTCTACTGTCGAGCCGTCTCGCCAGAGCTCGCAGCTTCCCCCCAGCCACGACACGGCGACTAAGCGTCCTCAGGCCCGAATAACTAACGGGGCGTGGCCATCAGACGCACCGATACACACCCACTGACTTCCCAGACGACGGAGCAAACAATGGTGAGCAAACCGACGACAACGTGCTTCGCAACTCGCAGGACACACCTGGAGGGTGTTGCACATTCGAACGTCCGCCTGAAGAACCCATCGGACGCGTTCACAAGCACTTGGTGCGGCGGATAAGCCATAACAGGCGCGATCGCTCCACCGGCGAGTGGACTGCCCCCCCCCCCCCCCCCGCGGGCCGGCTGACCCCCCAAGCACACGACTCAACGGAGCAGGGGCGGCGTCAATCAGTTACGGGACGGCGACGTTCTAGCCGTGGGTCACTATTGCCGCCGACGCCATCGCCCCGTCCATTCCGCTGCGCATCATCGCACAACCGGTAAACGCCGACGGATCGACCCCGGCGCACCGGCACAGCTGGAACGGCCGACGGACCGGCGGCCGGGCAGGCGGCGCATCGTAGCCCGACTTGTGGAGGTTATAAACTGTGGAGGCTGTGACATGTGGAGACTATCATACACCTCCTCACCCATCACCACCCGAGAAGGACGCGTCCGGACGGCCCGACTCAGTTCCGGGCGCGCGGCCAACTCAGTGGCTTAGCCGGATGTCTGTCTGGGAAATCGGGCGGTGCGGGGTTCGATTCCCACCCACGCCCGCTCTTCCTGCCAGGGAGGCTGAGAGACAGACAACGCCATGCAGCCTCAGCCAGTGCGTCGCAGCCACACATGCACACACGGGGCCTCGTGCCAGCCGACGGGAGCGAACGCCAGCAGCTCGTGCTGGGTCTCCGGCGCGTTACTTCACATTCGGCGCGGTGGCGTCAGTCTGCGTTGTTTTCGGCCAGGAGTGACTCCCCAGTGTGTCTTCACGGCGGCGGGCCGAAGGCGCCCCCCCCCCCCTCCCCCACGGCAGTGGCGTCGTGACCCGAAGTCGGCGTTTATTCGTTCTGAGGAAATGCGGAAGACCAGCGCAGCTATGTTGGCAGTAGTATGCTGGCTAGTTTCAAACTGAAATGTCAAGACTACTGAATATACGGATGCTCACCCTCCACACAAACAATGTGTTCAGATGTTACTTAGTCCGGCTTGTGTCCCTCTGATTTGTCCACGCGTGAAACTTACTATCATGGCTTGCGCTGCGCAACGCTGCGCTGGCTAAGAGAGGAAGATACCGATTTGCTTTACAAATTTAACTTCCATCTAAAGACGCATAACGCTTGCACCAGGTTATAACAGGCTAACTACAACATGACACAAATATTCCCAAACATTCTCATATCTCATATTTTAGCTTCTGTCGATGCAGTTATTGTTTGTGGCTTTCTAGTGTACTAAGCAGCTGAAGCCATATGGCGTCGTTTGCCTTTCCCTCTGGCAGGAAGGGCGGACATCGCGGGGAATCGAGCCACGCACCTCTGGTTTCCCAAACATCCAGTTTTAGCCACTGCGGAACCGGTGTTTCTGCGTTGTGCGCTGTACATCGACTACGAGCATGTCAGTGAAACCGTAAGTCGAAAGACAACTCCAACAGTTCACATGCCCGTGCTAGAAGCGGAAGAGCTGGGGTGCGGGCCCTGTATGTTGCCTGAAATGTCGGTTCTCTATGATAGCAATCCAGTGCAGATAGCGGTACATCGCAGCAGTACCTACCTATCGCGTCATACAGTGCACCTAGGGGTACATTACAGCAGTACCTACCGCGTCATAGTGTAGATAGCGATACACTACAGAAGTACCTACCGCATCATACAGTGCTGATAGTGGTACATTAGAGCAGTACCTACCGCGGCATACAATGCTGATAGCGGTACAGCAGTACCTACCGCGTCATACAGTGCTGGTAGCGGTACAGCAGTACCCACCGGGTCATAAAAACCAAGTTGTGCGTTCCATCTTCAGCGATAAACAACAAATCTGGACTGCATGTTACGACATCCATATGCCACTTGATAGCATCCGAAGGAATATATGGACGCAACATAGCGCACATCAGGGGCGGATCCAGGAACTGTTATGGGAGGGGCACATGTCCGGAGGGGCACCACTTCAAGAGCACCATGGCGCCATGGTGAAGGCGGAAGAGCACCTTTCCTTCCAAGGGGTGCCTTCTCCTATCAGGGGGAAACTGTCTGAGGAATTCGAAGGGTGTGTGTGCGTGGGGGACGGTGGAGGAGTGCACTCGAGTGTTACCAGAGGGGTGCCACCTTCTCATGAGAGGCACATCCCCAGTGCCCCCCCCCCACAGTGCGCATGCGGAGTTGATGCAGGAAGGCAGAGAGCTCACCTTGCGAGCGGAGCATCAACAGTGGAGGACCTTAGGCAACGTCACCGAACCGGAACACGCCACCACGGGCAACAGCCGGCTCCAGGTGGCTGTGCGTCGGGAGCGCGCCTCGACCGCGTCCTCCCATCACCGGCCGCCGCCGACGACTGCCGACCGACGGCGGTGCCCAGTGCGCGGGGCCAGCTCCACACCCGCAGGACGACGGCTGTACACCCGGCAGGGCGCCGGCTCTATACCCAGCAGGGCAACGGCTCCACACCCGGCAGGGCGACGGCTGTACACCCGGCAGGGCGACGGCTCCACACCCAGCAGGGCACCGGCTGTACACCCGGCAGGGCGACGGCTGTACACCCGGCAGGGCGACGGCTCCACACCCAGCAGGGCACCGGCTCCACACCCGGCAGGGAGACGACTCCACACCCGGCAGGGAGACGGCTCCACACCCACCCTCGGTACGCGAGACGGCTGCACACCCCGACAGAGGGACGGGGTCGGTTTCCCACCCCGGCAAGGAAAATGGGACCGCCCTACACCCCAGCAGATGGACGGGGACCGGCTGCACGCCACGTCGGAGGGCCCTAGACTCCGGCAGAACAGGCGACTCTGTGGGGCCGTCTGTTGTTGCTTTATGGCCGTCAGCCGCTGATGCCATACCATTACGGATCACGGCCGAGACAAAGACGGGCCAGGCGGCTGCCAGACGTGCGTGACGTGCGATCGTCCGGCGCCGACGCTGGCTAGACACGGGAGCCGGCTCCGACCCCGCCGGCGGCCCGACCACACACAGCCAGGCCAGGCGGCAGCCAAGTCCTGCCGCCACGACAGACGCGACAGACGCGCGCATGTCGCCAGATGCCGGCCGAGCGCTCCCGGCACGAACCCGCCCGCGACGGCAGAAAACCGCGCCAGACGCCAGAGCGCGCGCCCGATCTCCAACCGCGACCGCCGGCACAGGTCGCGTCGCGAGCCGGGCGCACGCCGCACATTCCCGGTGCACGCCCGACATTTCGCATACGCGCCCTGCCCGCACTTGTCGCCAGGCGAGATTCTGGCCGCCGAACTTGGCCGGGACGCCGACGGCCGTCGTGACCGACGCCACAGCCACGCTGAGCGCGCCGCATCCGCCGCGCCAGCGTCTCCGAACACGTGACGGCCGCCACCGCGCCGCTCTCACGCAGACCTTCGAGGGCGAGTGTATCGGGCCGCGAGGAACGCCGTTGCACACGACAGAAGCGGAGTCGCGTCGGCTACTTTGGTGGGCGCGCGTGTCGGCGGTCCGGCCGCAAAATGGCCGCCGGCGCAGCCGTGGTGTGGCCGCATGTCAGATGTATTTATTGATTTATTTATTTCACGATAAATGCTCTCCACATACAGTGCCTGTGACGGGCAGTCTGGGACAGATGTGCTGGCGAATGCTGTCAGGCAGTGGCCATTAGTCGCGCATGCAGGGGTTATTGGTGTGAGGTGTTGTGGATAGGACCGATGGAGCCAGTGTTGGCCAGGATTGTCATGCGGTGGCCATTAGTCGCGGATGCAGGGGTTATTGGTGTGAGGCGTTGTGGATAGGACTGATGGAGCCAGTGTTGGCCAGGATTGTCATGCGGTGGCCATTAGTCGCGGATGCAGGGGTTATTGGTGTGAGGCGTTGTGGATAGGACTGATGGAGCCAGTGATTAGTATCGTCTCGAGTTCATGCTGAAAACTTCCGGCCTGTTGAACACGTTAATTTATGGGACAGCTTTTCCAGCCTCTCGCCTTAGTCGCAGCACTTTTCCAGAGCTGCTGCATGCCGTGCTAGACCGCTCGTCGCCCTCCTGGAAAAACCACCATCAGTAGCGGTCAAGATTCGCTGTTGAACCCTGGCACGGATTACTACCATCTTGCCCACCAGTGGTCTCCGCCTGCAGTGCCCCGTCAGTGTTGTCTTGGTAACAACGTCACCAACCGCCAGCCGAGCCGGTGTGACGAGCAACACGTTGTTGTCATGGTGACAGTGTCATCAGCCGTCAGCTGAGCCGGTGTGATGAGCAACACGCTGTTGTTATGGTGACAGTGTCATCAGCCGTCAGCTGAGCCGGTGTGACGAGCAACACGTTGTTGTCATGGTGACAGTGTCATCAGCCGTCAGCTGAGCCGGTGTGACGAGCAACACGTTGTTGTTATGGTGACAGTGTCATCAGCCGCCAGCCGAGCCGGTGTGACGAGCAACACGTTGTTGTCATGGTGACAGTGTCATCAGCCGTCAGCTGAGCCGGTGTGACGAGCAACACGTTGTTGTTATGGTGACAGTGTCATCAGCCGTCAGCTGAGCCGGTGTGACGAGCAACACGTTGTTGTCATGGTGACAGTGTCATCAGCCGTCAGCTGAGCCGGTGTGACGAGTGACACGTTGTTGTCATGGTGACAGTGTCATCAGCCGTCAGCTGAGCCGGTGTGACGAGCAACACGTTGTTGTCATGGTGACAGTGTCATCAGCCGTCAGCTGAGCCGGTGTGACGAGTGACACGTACGACGCGTCACAGGTATCGCCAGGACACGACCGTGACACGGAGCCACGCAACTGCGAGGACAAGTCGCTGGCACAGTACTGGTCTGTGACCTCAATCGCCCCCGTCTATCGACCGTGCTACTTCCGGTGAACGAAGAGACGAACGTGACGCTCTCACTATGACAGTGTGACGTGACCAGAAGCGCGACCAGAAATGGCTACTGAACATCATACATCACTTGGTCGAGTTTCAAGCCTCCAAGATTTGTCGAGTACACTGGGCGTAAAATTCAATTAAATGAATATAAAGTAAGATAAAAATCGGAAAAGGAGACAAGAAACCTGCCAGTACACCAGCCTTATCCCATACAAAAGATAAACCGGATATCAGGCCACGACCCAGCTCAGTATCCAGGCTCCAGATATCAGGCAACGGCTCAGTTTCGTATCCTGGCTCCGGATATCAGGCCAAGGCCCAGCTCCGTATCCTGGTTCCGGATATCAGGCCACGGCTCAGCTCCGTATCCTGGCTCCGGTTATCAGACCACAGCTCAGATCCGTATCCTGGCTCTGGATATCAGACCACAGCTCAGATCCGTATCCAGGCTCCGGATATCAGACCACAGCTCAGATCCGCATCCTGGCTCCGGATATCAGGCCACGGCCCAGCTCCGTATCCTGGCTGCATATATCAGGCCACGGCTCAGCTCCGCATCCTGGCTCCGGATATCAGGCCACAGCTCAGATCCGTATCCTGGTTCCGGATATCAAGCCACGGCTTAGCTCTGTTAGTTAGTAAGTTAGTTATTTGGGTTTTGGGCGCCTCGACCATACATTGTGATCATTTGGCGCCCATAACGTTGATTTAGCACGTTAAAGTCCTATTGTGTTACACAGGTCAGTATATGGAATGAAATCCTATCGCTCGTAGGTACCTGAATGTATTGCCAGAATGAAATATATTTCCGAGTCATCTGCTAGAATGTCGCGACGTTAAATATCCGACCCCATTTCTGAAAAATACCCTTCGCTCCCTTGAAAAGCGTTTGCACGAGAAGAGCACGTGCCGCACCGTGATAGCTTCCAGACAGCGAGGGCACTTGGGCCTCTCAATCCCGCAGAGGAGGTATTGGTGGGTAGCGCGTGCGTGGCCAGTTTGCAGTCTACGTAGTCACCTAGTCATTCCTGGATCTGAGATAGCATGATGACCAGTCTGCAAACTGTGGTTTTATTGAACCCAGCTTATCGTTCAACTGTGCATCCCCACTCCCCTGTCACTTAGCATTCATATGTGATGTGATTACGGAGATGTGATCCCTGGCGGGAAGTGGAAGAACACGTGTTGGGGGTCTCTGAGCTGCCCATTTCGCTGCGGAATCGGCTCGCTCACCTCCACAAATTCCGACATGGCTCGGAACCCAGCAAAAACACACGCTTTTCCGTCTCGTTCCATTGCATTCTGAGACGTGTCAGAATGTCAGTAGAGTGTCGGCAGGGTAAAATGCGGTAAGTGCCAAAAGGCTACTAATTGATTGATTATTTGGGCTTACGGGCGCGCCGACTGCGAGGTCATTTAGCGCCCATCCAAAAGGCTACTAAGAGAGTCAGATAGTATGACATATGAAATATCTTGTGACACCTCGATGAAGGAAAGCGCTGTAATTGTTGCGATCAGCTCGCAGGTATACACTGAAGCATGCATAGGCAGGGGAAAAAAATCGAGCAGAAGTACCAAACACGAAAACGCATCCCGCTCCGGTCAACGCGACGGGGAGATAGACGCGCAGGGCGGTATGCTTCTGCAGGTGTTGGGTCAGTGATCTGGCCCCTACAAGAGGGACCAGGAGATTGTTTTTGTGTTGGTTGATGCCATGCAGCGCATATTGGTTTCAGCTCCTCAGGCGCCTCACCACATTGGGCCCAACGGGGGACGCCTGGGCCTCATGAACGGGAGGACGCCAGGCGTCTGAGGAGCTATACGGGGCGGGCGACGCCGTTACCCGGCCTGGAGAGACTCACCACCCGACCGGGATCCAGCGCCGCCCACCCCTTGACCACAGACGGCCGGGCCGCCACCCCGGGATATCAGGACCAAAGAGGTGTGTTGGTCCCCCCTCGCGACTAGCACCGTGCGACGGAGGACCTCAGCCTCCAGGACTTCGTCAACCACGAGGGACGGGCCGAAGAGGCGCGACTACCCCGATAAAACTGAGCTGGTGGGCAGGACCGGGGAAATTGCCCTGCCTGCTAATAATAGGGAGAGTTGGTGTTGTAGGACCAGGTGAAGGACATGGATGTTGAGATGGGTTGGACAATATAATGGGAGCGTATGGATGGAAGGACGAGTGAGAAACTCTTAGTCTCTCCACTCGCCACGGACCCATTGCCCGGTCCGCTGGGTACTTAGGGCACTCAATCCCCACCCTCACTCCCCACCACGAAAAGGTGGTACCTCGTCGGGGGACGGCTCAGCTCCGTATCCTGGCTCAGGATATCAGACCACGGCCCAGCTCCGGGTTCTGGCTCTGAATCCCGGCTCCGGATATCAGGCCACAGCTCAGCTCCTTATCCTGGGCCCGAATATGAGGCCACGGCTCAGCTCCGTATCCCGGCTCCGGGTCCCGGCTCTGGATATCAGACCACGGCTCAGCACCGCATTCTGGCTCTGAATCCTGGCTCCAGAAATCAGGCCACGGTTCAGCTCCGGATTCTTGCTGAATCCTGGCTCCGGATATCAGGCTACGGCTCGGTTCCGTATCCTGGCTCCGAATACCATGCCACGGTTCAGGTCCGGATCCCGCACCAGGCGCCTGCCAGACGCATCCGGCCACCTGGCCAGTGGTGACCTCTCAATGGTCAGGGCCAGTCCAGGTCACAGGTCACGTGGCAGCTGCTGCCAGTCGGCCCCGGATGATGTGCCGGGCCACGATAGAGTCGACGCAGGGCACACGAGGGAGAACCCGTGGTTCACAACAGATACCCAGCGACAATAGACCCATAGTGAACCAAAACAGCAGGAAGTCGGCACCCGATACTATGGCCGGTGCATTCAGCACATAACACTAACACTTCAGATGTTCGCGTGCGATACTACAGTCGGCACTATGGCAGGTGCACTCGGCACATGACACTTCAGACGTTCGCGTGCGATACTACAGCCGGTACTATGGCAGGTGCACTCAGCACATAACACTTCATATGTTTGCATCCGATACTAGTCAGCACTATGGCAAGTGCACTCGACGCCCAGCACTACAGACGCTCGCGCGCAGCACTACAGCCGCCGCAACTTTCCACACGTTGCTGGGAATGTTCGACCCAGGGTTGGATTTGTGCCTGGTAATTGTGAGCGTGGAGAGGAAAATGTTGGGGGTAATCGAATATCGAGAGGAGGCTTTCTTTAAGCCTATGACTTCACAACATCAGGGTGCACTTTCCAGTGAATCTTGAGCACAATTTCACAGTCATTGTCAAACACATTGGACCTCCAAATATGAAAACTGAGAAGACACTTTTCTGGAAAGGACAATATTCTGGATGGCAAAACTATACGAACAGCAATTTTTTCAACTGTGCTCCCCATCCCCCCATAATGTGCACACAATGCCGCTGACGTTTAGCGTGGCAATTTGGCGTTCACTGGAAAGCCAGGCACAAAAAAAGTTACCTCCACCCCCAATGACTATGCAACAGTGTACCCGCTAATTGCACAGTACAAACAGCACACGATAGAATATCCAGCGCCCGCTACGGTAGCTCGACCACCAAATGTGTGCTGATAGCAGCGCAGCATGCCTAGACGTCTCCGTGGAGGGGTCACGTCCAAATTAGCACGACATGTCGGCGGCGCTACAGCGTGCGGACGTTGACGCCGGCCGTACGACGTCAGCAGACGGGCGCCAGGCCAAGTGACCACCAGAACTGCGAGACTTGTGTATTGGGCGATACATGACGCACTTTATGCACATTCACGGCTACTGGTGCCGCCCACACTGTTTCGCCGGTGGGCTGCCCGATTGGGAAACGTCCCTGAGTGTTGAACCCGGGACCTTTGGTACCCAGAGCTCAACATCTTAACCCGCGCTGTCTTTCCTGTCAAATCATCCCACCCCGTCTCGGGGGGGGGGGGGGGGCGGTTGAAGACCCCCTCTAAAATCCAAACTAAGCGTCGCACGAAAACGAAAGAGGTGTCATCGGAAAGCGCTCGACGAGTAGGGTCCGGGTCCACCCCCCCCCAACAAAATTCCCCCAAAGGTGACGTCACCAGGGGGGTTAGATTTTCACGACTTTTTACGACTTGCATTATGTTTTTTCCTCTGGGGAGTTCTTTTGGGGGATATATGAGAAAAAAAAATGTATCGAATAAGAAAAGGACAGCGAAATCGACCAGGCTTATAATTTTTTCTGGTCCCCCAAAAATAAGTTATTTTTCGAAATTTCAAAATTTTGAGTTTTCAAGTTTTCTTGAATTTTCCTTCTCCAATGGGTAGAGCAGCCCGAGAAATGTTGTCGGAAGTCAATTTGCCCTAATAAAAAAAAATGCTTACTTTAGCCAGAATCCTGTTTGAACTGCAATATGGCAAATACGAAAAATTTATATGTAGCCAAAAACGAAAAAATGACAAATTCAACTCGTACGTTTTCTTGCATCCGTAAAGATAAGCAAACGCTGAAAGTTTCATTAAAATATCTGTATCCGTTAAAGCATGACGACTGGTTGAACTTTATTGGAGGTGACCTCACTTGACCTTGACTAACTCGTTGACCCTAGATGACCTGACCGAAAATTTTTGAATCAGCATGTCAAATTGATGTGGGAAAAGGTATGCCAAATTTGGGCGCGCTACCGCGCGCCATTCGTCCGCCATCCGCGAAAAACCTGAGGGGGGGGGGTCGGTTGAAGACCCCCCCCCCGAGATGGGACGGATCAACTATTCGGCCATACCCGCTCCGTCTGCGAGACTTGAGCAACACACCTGGGCTGGTCAGTTTGATGGCTGAATTACCCACGAGGTTTGTCCACGGTGGCGTGACGGTGTCGGGCAGCTAGGTAGGGCCAGGTCGGGCCAGGTCAGCGCCGCAGCACCGGGCACGCCAACCGGCGGCAGGTGGTGGTCAGGCCGAGCGGCCGTGTCCGTAGCCCGTGTCCGGCATCCGACAACTCGCTCCTGACACTGGACACTTGAAACGGTCGCGCCCACCTCACCCGAATGGACCAGCTGACGTCAGCCATGTCACCACTCGGGCGCACACCAGTTTTTAAAAAAGCAGAAATTTGGTCGGAATTATCGCTGGCATGGCTTTACGAACTAGGGTCCTATAGCTAAGCAGTGATCGTTGCGTGAGCCCTGGCTCCACCACCCGATACATGAGTTCCAGTTCCACGGCGGAATATTGACCGGGAGCTTCACGTACAGTCATTGCACCGACACGCCCGCGACGGTAGCTCCTTGTTTTAGCTCGGTAGCTTGTTCAGTTGTTTCGTGCGGTAACTCGTCCCCGGCCTTACCGGGCCAGGTGCCAACTGACTCTCCCAGCCGAGGGCTAAAGCAAGCGCGTGAAGCGACACGGGCACTGTCTTGCCTGGAGACCAGTGCAGGCCGGCGCTCTGAACAACTGAGCTACCGTGGCGGCACCCAGCAGGTAGTCGGGTACCGGAGCTCTCAAGAGCGGGGCGGCACCCAGTAGGTAGTCGGGTACCGGAGCTCTCAAGAGCGGGGCGGCACCCAGCAGGTAGTCGGGTACCGGAGCTCTCAGTACCGCGGCGGCACCCAGTAGGTAGTCGGGTACCGGAGCTCTCAGTACCGGGGCGGCACCCAGCAGGTAGTCGGGTACCGGAGCTCTCAGTACCGGGGCGGCACCCAGCAGGTAGTCGGGTACCGGAGTTCTCAGTACCGCGGCGGCATCCAGCAGGTAGTCGGGTACCGGAGCTCTCAGGACCGGGGCGGCACCCAGCAGGTAGTCGGGTACAGAGGTTCTCAGTACCGGGGCGGCACCCACCAGGTAGTTGGGTACCGGAGCTCTCAGTACCGGGGCGGCACCCAGCAGGTAGTTGGGTACCGGAGCTCTCAGTACCGGGGCGGCACCCAGCAGGTAGTCGGGTACCGGAGCTCTCAGTACCGGGGCGGCACCCAGCAGGTAGTCGGGTACCGGAGCTCTCTGGGCCGTGTCGGTCGTCCGACCCGAGGCCGCGCGTCGTCCCGCCGCTCAAGCATGCCCACTCCCGCCCGATCAGGGATCTACCCACACGCACGATCAATGGCCGCTGCTCGACGATCAATCCGGCGCGCGGAAAAAAGCAAGACCGTCGCACATTTGGCGGGAATTACCGTAGTAGCTAAGATGGCAAAAGTGGAACGGCAATGACCTGTTGAAGCCAATGACGAAAACTCAAGCGTTAGTTAGTTATTGTGGTTCAGGGACGCGTCAACAATTTCGTTGCTCATATTGTGCCCATATGTAATCAAATCCTGCTATGTTATCAATTCACCCCCAGAAGTCAGCATTGAGTAACAATTTCAACAGGTGTGTAAATATCCTCGAACCATATTTCTGAGACAAAGCGAAAGAGATTGCCATTGCGTACGATTGGGGAGCCATTATCAAGCATGCCTGGATATGTCAGCGACCTGGTTGCAGTCCTATTGTCACATGCGCTCCCCATCGTATCATCTACACGAGTACAAAACATGACGTAGCGTCAAACGTGCGCGACATCGAAGGCACAACGGTGGCTCGTTTCCGCATAAAAGGTAGCAGTGGGTAGCATGTGACAAATTATTAGTCCATAGAGTGTCATCTCTTCTCTTCTGGATTTACGCTGGGAAGATGGCCGTTCTCTCAGCTTTGACTTAATCGTCTTTAGAAAACTCAAGCGTGGGAAGCCGAGCTCGCACATCTTCGCTCGCGAGTCAATGCAATATAGAAGCCTAGGCTGAGCGCAGCAAAAGCTTCACCGTGGGAAGCAGCATTCAGGCAGGTGCGTGACAAGAACGGGATCTATCAGAAGCCGCGAGCCCGCGAGGGTCCTGGTGTTGTCACATGCGTATGACAGTGAACAAGCGGGATCCAAGAGTAGCAACCACGTGCCCGTGAGGGTCCTGGTGTTGTCACATGCCCACGAGGGGCACATATGTGTGACACAGTGCACGCGCGGGATCTAAGAGTGGCAGAGCCACGTGCCCGCGATGGTCCTACGCGCGGTGGTGCCCGGACAGGCTGGACAAGAAGAATTCAAAGTTGACACGTTCTTAGATCACACACAAGCCGGCACACGGATCGAATGTCATATATCAGATGTCGCTTCTAACCTTGGTGAGCTCTCGCCGATGTGTGGCGTTTTGCCAGGTGGGAGGTGCGACCCCCTGCAGTTTCCAAGCCAAGCGTGCTGGAGAGACGAAACAAAAATGGCGTGTGGGGCGACACGAGATCTCAAGATCGATACCCGATCTAAGAGTAGCACCTGGGTGATAGGGGTTACCCAGGTCAGGTCAAATAAAAATGTTCGCAAAAATCGAGACTTGTCACATGTCCGAATATCACATCAAGCGACCCATCTAAAGCCTAAACCACACACAATGTGATGCTTTTGGTCACAATGTAATGCCAAGATGCAACAATTCGCGATTTCGTTCCAAAATTGTCGGGGATGTTTAAATTCACCACGTCATAGCTGACCTGACTTGACCTAAAACAAAACGACCAAATGCTCCGAAAAAATACGCCCCAGAGAAGTTACTGCATGTTTCGCTGCGTCCCGTTGGAAGGTTCGGAAGCTACCTACGAAAAACCTTGGGGGGGAGTGGGGGAATTGCATCAACCCCCGTCCACCTCCACCAGCGGGAGTCAATCCTCTCTTTCACCGTACAGTGCCGTGTAATTCCATATATCTGCACTCGAGGCGCTTAACTCCCGCGTGGGCACTCACATGTGTACCTAGCGCCGTGAGTCTCTGCAGGGCACATTCTCGACCCTCAACAGGTTCTGATATTTCTGATGTAGTTGTAGCGGAAAAGGTGGTGTTTGCCTACGAGCCAGATTTGTGGAATTCGCACCAAGCCTGTGACAATACGTTTATAACGCAACGCATGGAAACGACTAGCGCTGCATGTGTATTGTGTGGAATATTCTGAAAACTCACAACAACAAAAAAACTGCACTGCTGTCCCAAATACCAGACTTAAAATATCTGGGCTAAGCTTACACAAATCACAGACGGATACTGCAGCAGGTGAAACACCACTAAATATTACACCTAAACCGTGTACGCTTATCATCCAAACGGACAACCGCTGAAACCACGGAGGCTCAAACTCCTTTTTTAATAAGAGCAATCCCCACCTGCGCCCGGATAGTCACCAGTGCTGCGCTTCATCCTCAGCCGACAACACCCCGACACACCTGCATATCGCCGCCGTCTAAGAGACCTGTCATCCTCAGCCGACAGCACACCGACACACCTGCATATCGCCGCCGTCAGAGTGACCCGTCAGCAGGCCGGGGCCACCTCCCTCCCTCCTCCCGCGACCCACACCCCCGCGCCCGGCCACTTGTTTACACCAGGCGACGCGGCGTGGCCACGAAAAATGCGTGCCAAGCGGCGACGCGGGCGCTCGGTGCAACGGCGGGGAGTGTGCAATTCGTCAGCTGTTGCGCCACCCGGGCACACAACACGCCAGACCACCTGGCGCCGCGGCGGCTGCACCGCGGCGGGCCGCGCACCCCGCTGCGGATCACGCTATCGGCTGGGGCTCCCAACATCCGCTGGGGGTTACACCATCCGCTGGGTTCATGATATCGGCTGGGGCTCCCACCATCCGCTGGGGTCACACTATCGGCTGGGGCTCCCACCATCCGCTGGTGGTTACACCATCCGCTGAGGTCACGATATCGGCTGGGGCTCCCACCATCCACTGGGGGTTACACCATCCGCTGGGGGTTATACAATCGGCTCGGGGTCACACTATCGGCTGGGGCTCCCACCATCCGCTGGGCGTTACACCATCCGCTGGGTCACGATATCGGCTGGGACTCCCACCATCCCCTAGGGGTTACACCATCCGCTGGGGGTTACACCATCCGCTGGGGTCACGATATCGGCTGGGGGTCTCACCATCGGCTGTGAACTACACCATCGGCTGGGGACAACAATATCGGCTGAGAACTACAATATCGACTGGGGCTACATCATCTGCCGGGGGTCACACCATCGGCTTGGGACACCATCGGCTCGGGCTACAATATCGACTAGGGTATCACTGTCGGCTAGGGGTCACGCCATCCATTGATGGTCTCACAATCGGCTGGGGACTACACTATTAGCCGGGAATCACACCATCGGCTGGGGGTCTCACTATCGGCTGGGGGTCTCACTACCAGCTGGGGGTCACACCATCAGCTGGGGGTCTCACTATCGGCTGGGGGTCTCACTACCAGCTGGGGGCCACACCATCAGCTGGGGATCATACTATCGGCTCCGGGTCACACTATCGGCTGGGGGTCACACCATCAGCTGGAGATCATACTATCGACTCGGGGTCACACTATCGGCTGGGGGTCACACCATCAGCTGGAGACGATAGCATAGGCTGGTAGATTATGGCCATACTGTCGGTTGGGTCCACGGCATCGGCCATGTGTGTAATATCTGGGGGGGGGACTAGGGGACATGTCCACTAATTCTTGAACGTTTCGATTCATCCACTCAAATTTCAGCTGTGTCCCTCCAAGCCACAGCTATTAACATATCTGTGTATGTTTGCCGCAAAATTATACTTCACGCCTGCCAATCAAATGGTTTGTTTATTTGTTTGTTTATTGGTTGGTTCACGACACACTTTATGCACATTCACGGCTAATGGCGCCGCCCACACTGTTTCGCCGGTGGGCCGCGGGATTGGGAAATGTCCTGAGTGGCGCTAGAGTCGAACCCGGGACCTTTGGTACCCATAGCCCGACACCTTAACCATCGGCCATCCCCGCCCCACCAATAAAATGGTGTCAAAGACAATATTTAATCACAAAAATTGTATTATGGTAAATCGAAAACCGCCGGAAAAGTTTGCCTCCAGGCCATTCTTGAATAATATGAACAGATAAAGCCACACGCAAATGCGCACGATTTTATTCCCAGCGAGAGTTCACAACCGCGAGGGAGCAATGTTGTAATCAGGGGTGGATTCAGGAATTGTCATTTGTGGGGGGGGGGAGGAACTTGCCTGGAGGAGCGCAGTTTCTTTGGAGGGACTCCACTGTGGAAGTACAAGGATCACTCGCCTTTTCCTCTCGGAGGGACGTTTCTGGTTGAACAAAAAAAAATCGAGAAGAGGGCGGTGCACTGGGGCCGACTCGGAGGGGCACCTTTTCTTACAAGGTGATGCCTTTGTATCTGAGAGGGACGCCCCTGGCTGAAAAAAAATGAGGGGTGCACTCGAATCTTCTCAGGGGAGCGCCTTCTCCGGACAGGAGGGATGGCGCCTTCCATGAGGTAGGAGGGGGGCGTACACCTGCCCCAGTACCATCCCCTGTATCCGTCCCTGGGCGGTATTGCACCAATATGTGCAAATCAGGAAAACGTGGGAAAGGTTCATGTAAGTCCATGTTTACCCAACCAAACCCCCGCCCAACATCTTCCGTTTTCCTGTGATAAGGGAGTAACGTTTAACGAAATTACAGCATTGCTCTGTGGTGATGGTGAAATCGGGCCCAGCACATACGACATAAAGCTAGGTGTTCAGACAATGAATAAGCAGTGAAACTTGCTAATTTTGGTGGAACCTTTTTTGCAACAAAATTTCATATTTAACAACGGGCCCATTCCACGACAAATCGACGAGGGCATAATACCCAATCTGCTATATGTTGAGGGAAATATTTGTGTAGGGTTATCTTATGATCCGAATCCAGCTGTGCCATTTTCAGAAAGATTACATCAACGGTCAAAGAGTTTCAACCTCGGGCATTTCTGAAATGTCACCAAACAAGGGTGTCTTTTGAGATCCTTAACTCAAGGAAGAACAACCTCAATTTTCAAAAGTATATGTATATATTATATATATATATATATATATATAATGTGAGTATAAATATAACGTGAGATGAAAACAGTTATAACAAAAATAATTTATTCGACAGACAGTTTGATGTTGACGCATTTTCATTTGTTTCTAATTAAAGAAAGGAATTAGTATTTATGTTGACACCAACGAAGATGCTCTAACATAGAAAGATCTGTTGAATATATTATTTTTGCTAGAACTTTATTTTCACCTCGCATTATTTAGAATTCGTCATGCACTGTAATAGCTAGCATATAATATATATATATATATATATATATATATATATATATATATATATAAATGCCTTAACTTCAACATAGCACCCAGGTCCTGCACTGCAATAGGTATCGGCACATAATAAAATTGCGTTGGTTTGTTGTCCCAACGAAGTTGGTTTGGTAGCTGGCTTGAAGGTTTCCCTTTTACCATTTGTGTACACTTAATTTTACCGACTTTCTATACGCTATCTTGCATGTTGTATGGCAATATAGGGCAATTTGACGCGTTCTAATTGAAATATATATTCTTTAGATTCAGCAAAGGGTATCCGAAATGACTCAGTTATAATCCTGCCTAACAATGTGCTATTTCTGGCAGGCTCCCCATCAAGCGCCTCAAAAATAAAGGGATTGCTCCCGATATTACTAGGCTCCCTCTATCGTCAATTTCACGCGTTCAAGTTGTCACCGTCGTTCAAGAGTGGAAGAAGGGACAGTCAGGAGGCTAAGTGCGCCATAGCTTCTTCTCCCCAGTGGCAGGAGAGTTTCAGTCGTGGTGGTGTACATAAATGTTCGGAAGAAATTGGAATTGGAATTTATGGGCGCGTCGACTGCGTTGGTCATGCAGCGTACATAAATGTTCAAGTATGCATGTATCATCAATAAACCATGCAAGATTCATCAATGAAGAATGCATCATGCTCTGGGTCTAGATGGCCTAAAAAAAGTTTCCAACAACTGCTGTATGTCAATGTAGGTAGGTAGGTACATGTTTGAAAAAATAGGCTGATCCTATATTTTTGCATGCTATTCACAAAGATACATGCCTGATATCATTTGTTCATAACTTGCATTTGAGTCACAAGACCCAAATGACTCACTGTGATTCAAATGATTGACTCATGATTCAACACATTTTAAAAAAAAAGATGTGATTCGCGACCCAAGATGTTTTCTAGAAAAGAATCGATTCAACTCATAACCCATCCAAAAATGATTTATTCATGAGTTGATTCTTGATTCAACTTCAACAAGTCTGCGTGGCATGTGATGGGATGAGAATGTTTGTCATTTGATCTTGAGTGTTGTGCTGCACAAGTGTTCTAATTCGTTGTGAGGTCAAGGGTTAGACAAATGGCAGAAATGTCTCCAAATTGTAGAAGGTGACCAATTTCACGACAAATCGACAGGTGAAGGGACCAAATTACATGTTGATTAAAATGCTTATACAGGGTTGATTTGTATCTATAATCCAGCTGTGCAATTGTGGGAAAGATCGAACCAACGGCTAAGGACTTATAGCATCGGACATCTTTTAGAGGTCACCTAAGTCTTTGAGACTTGTAATTCAATGAAGAGTAATACGAATTGCATGAAGTCATATATCGTTGGACTCGTCATGATCCACTGCATTGTGTCAATACAAATTTTTGTTTACGCATTTTTTGAAATCGTGAGCTTGTGACCTAAGATAACGTGACCTAGTTTGACCCTCGAGACAGTCGCAATGCTATTTTGGAAATTAAGAAGCGACGAAGGGTGACTTGCGGAAGCCTAGATCGTCACTTGTAAGGATAAAAGTAATAGAAATGCTTCACCTCATGCAGTATATGTCTGCCTCAATGCCAGTATATCAAAAATTTTCAATCATATTTCACCGACAACACCGAAGGGTTTTCATCCCCGCCAATCACTGTAATATCAACCTTCTGCGTTTCCAACCCCAAGTTCTAGAAACAAAATGATGAACCTCATTAACTGAGCAATCTCATTCATCGTGAACAGCTTGATAACAAATTTGGCGCGGACGCATCCATTGACACATGTTGAGACTGAAATTAATCGCATTGGATCATGAGCTGCCTACATCGGTGCAATAAAATAACGAACATCATTACGCAATGCAATGCAATACAATAATGCGCTGCAGTACATTAGTATAATGCAATGGAATGTCACCATCTACATATTTGCAGACCATCCCATACCTTGCCAGAATCACAGTTAAGACTGATGAGCTATTACTGCGATAATATGAATAAACACAATCTGCACCAGAGCGCACGCTAACACGTCTCACTTTCCCAAGCAGTTCATGAACTACTACGGTGTTGTTGGTCACTGGTGCCAACTTGTGGTATCCCTGTGTTCCCTTCACCGTGATGGCTTTCGAGAAGTGCTCGGTGAGGTGGGTCGTGACGTTTATTTCCTCACGCTTTGATACAAATATAAATTGGAAGTAGCTGGCTAGCTTGTCCGACAGATACTCAAACATGTCCTCCGCCGTCAGTATCTGGTTGTTAAGCGGGCGCTTGAGGCTCTTCTGAGCCGCGGCTCGTTTGGCTGTGTCTCCAATGCCGTCGCAAGCACATTGCTATCGTCCACAGAACTTGCGGATCGACCCGGCTGCCCTCTCGTGCCGATTCATGGAAACTAAATGTCCTGCTGCATACGTTGCGGCAGCAGGCGCAGGAAATTGTTCCGGCAGAAGTATGTCTCAGGCTTCAGTAGAAACATTAGGGTCAAAGTTGGTGGAAATATAAATTCAAAGAGCAGCTCCCAAGACGAATGAAGAAAGAATTATAGTTGTGACATCAAAATTACCAAAGCCTGCATTTTTAGAGGTTAAAATCCGGCCTAAAATCACAGATGCGCTGTCTTAGCGATTTCCAACAATGTAATTGAGAGAATACCATACGAAGTTTTCCTGAACGAATGAAGATGTTAGACGCAGATGACAACAAAACAGACGTAAAGGCGTGCGTATGAAGTGGAAAAACTATTTTTCACACATGAAAAATCCGAGCGACAGCAAATGGGCAGTCTTAGTCCTGACCACATCCCCTCCGAACCTATTGTTGGTGGAGCTTCCACACATATAAAGCTCAGTTGTGCATAGTTTTCCTCGCTTCGAATGGGACAACTGTCCGATTAATGACCTAGTCCGTACTTGAGCTCCGCTTCTCAAGCTCTGCCCGAGTCCGAGGCAACAAGGGATGCGGGGGCGGGACATCAGTTCCAGTTTGGGGCACGAACACAGAGCGACACTGTCACCCGTCACGGGACAACAACGTGCAGTCATTCCGTCCCCAAGACCAGGGCAGGAAGACAGCCAACATCCATCTGCACATTGCTACCGCTGATGGGAGCGACAGCGATGGCGAAACTAACTCCCGACACAGTGGCCGGAACTCCGGACACAGTGCCCGCAACTCCGGACACAGTGCCCATAACTCCTGACACAGTGCCCACAACTCTCGAAACAGTGCCCACAACTCCGGACACAGTGCCCACAACTCCGGACACAGTGCCCACAACTCCGGACAGTGCCCACAACTCCGGACACAGTGCCCGCAACTCCGGACACAGTGCCCACAACTCCGGACACAGTGCCCACAACTCCAGAAACAGTGCCCACAACTCCGGACACAGTGCCCACAACCCCGGACACGGTGCCCACAACTCCGGACACAGTGCCCACAACTCCGTACATGGTGCCCGCAACTCCGGACACAGTTTCCGCAACTCAGGGACACACAGTGCCCGAAACTCCGGACACAGTGCCCACAACTCCGGTCGCAGTGCCCACAACTCATGACACAGTGCCCACAACTCATGACACAGTGCCCACAACTCCTGACATCTCGACGACAATTCCGGGCACAGTACCCACAACTCCGGACACAGTGACCACAACTCCAGACACAACGACAATTCCGGACAGTGACTGCAGTTCTACGCATAATGATCACTACTCCAGACACAGTGATCGCCACTCCAGACGCAGCGACTGCAATTCCGGACAGTGATTGTGGCTCAGAACACGGCGGCCACAACTTCCAACACGGTGACCGCAACTCTGGACACAGTGATCGAAACTCCGGAGACAGTGAGCATATGTCCGGACACAGTGACCGCACTCACTCACAGTGACAGAGCTCCCGACACAGTGTGCGCAACTGCGGACAGAGACCGCAACCGCAACCGCAGCGGACGTAACTACGGATCAAGCTGGAAATGTAGCCTTGTTCTGGATGTCATCTATGATGATTGCGTCCAAACTCGATGGGAACGGGTAATTCATGAGGCGTTTTTCTGCCGTGAAGTCATTTAGGTTACTTTAGGTCAAGTCATGTCGGATTAGATCCAATTAGGTTGGGCTAAGCTGCGGTTGGCTAAACCACGTTGCTCTGAACCGACCGGTCGGGCTGGGTTACGCTGGGAAAATCACTCGGGGCCGGACAAAACTGAGACATGCTGAAACCCACGATTCATTCCTATAATGAAGTTCCTACTTATTGTTTATTGGAACGTGTGTACAATTGTTTGCATAGTGCTATATGTTTTGTGGTTATATTTATGCAATAAGTGGTACATTTTTCAAATTTTTGCAACACATGTTTTGTCAGCACCTCTTCCCTCACCAGTGAGGACAAAGACGCTCCGGCAAATTAGCTACAGAAAGAGCATGCACAGATCATCACACAGGGAGAAGAAGAACATTGGATTATTTTTCAACTCATTAAAATGCTAGGTGATATAGCGTCGCCAACGTCTCACACCGAGTGGTCGCGGGTGGACTCGGTAGTGCCGTTGGTTAAGGTTCGAACCCACAATCTTGCGATCAAGAGTTCGACGCTCTACCAACTGCGCTACCCCGGCCCCTCAGACAGGGAGACATACCTGATAGAAGAGAACTCCTTCAGAACAAACGAGCTAGCCAACACCAGGGCAACAAATGGACCTCCGACTCGCACCAGCCGGTTAGCGAAGAACATCTTGATGCTGGCCGGAACCTTCATCACGGAGCCTGCGACACACGACATTGGGGAGGATTAAGATCGTCTCGGCGTCATTCGTTCGGCCTGTAATAGCGCTGATTGAACCGAACACAATTCATTGGTGATTTGGGCTTAAGGGGTCACCAACTACGAGGTCATTTAGCGCCCATTACTCAACACAATTCAGACATCACGAATGTCTTCTGGGGTAGATGTGTCAACACAACAGGCTGCATTGCATGTTAAGGGACATGTATGTTGGATATAGGATATGGACAACCACATAACATTGGTACAGCACATGATAACAACACAAATACACTCCATTTAAATGTAGCCCATCCATGTGTCTATATTGTGCTCATAGTATACCAGGATGAAATATAAGTGCTGACTAAAGAAAAATGGTGAAGATGACTCTCAAGCGAATCCATGTCCGAAAGACATACGTAATCCACAGTACCGAATAAGACAGTAGTCTAAATTCGCTATTTCGGTGTTGCATAGTACTCAAAATTAATGCCTGGAGCTCATGTGAATTACATGACAATGGCACTCGTGGAATGCACCAGCTCTTACAGAGTTATGCATATCCAAAGTTGTGCCAAAGGTGCATCCTCCATGGCCAACAAGACCTCCTCAAAGTACATTAAGCAGGTGAAAGGATGAACAGAAAAAGTACGAACAGAAAAGAAACAAATATGGGAACCAGTGCACTACATATGTAGGTCTTTAACCGAGATCATTCAAATATTTAAATAGAAATCAGGGAGACTTTAGTATTCAATCTCAGATCAAGCATTTGTTCTGAGAAGTTGTTCATCAAGCACAAGCATCAAGTTGTTCTTAATTTCCAAGCTATGATCCAATAAATTTCATTCTTACAAAAAAACACCAGACAATTGGCAGAACATCCCTGGGGCCATTTAGGGGAAGCTGACTGCTTGACTCACAAGTGAGTGTCAGGAAATGTCAGATATATTTGCAGGGACATTTTCTCAAAGCACACTGCACAAATAGACTAACAAACTCAGCCCTGCACAAAACTACTGAAACAGTACTGCAAAGCACTAAGGTTATCACAGCTGATGTGCTCAAAATTTTTAGTGAGGTTGATGGGTTCTCCAGCATGGGCTCCAATGGCATTCACCCTCAATTAAATGAATCTTATCATAAGGAGCTGGCAAAATCATCTTACAATTTTCAAAATCATCTCTTTCTACTGGAAGTCTTCATGAAGTCAGAAGAGTTCACAAGTTATTCCAATTTTTCAAGAGGGTTCAAGGCACAATCCACTAAATCATTGCCCAGTGAGTTGTACCCATGTAAAATTCTGGAATGCTGAAAAGCTGATGGAATATTTGGAGGTCCACCACTTGCTGGACCAAGGATAAGTTGGCATATGTCATGGGCATTCCATAAAAAATCAATTATTACTAACATACAATACTGCCTCCATCTGACTAGATGAGAGCCATATGGTGGATGCAATTTTCTTTGTTGTTTTTTTCAAAGACATTTTGTTATGTACTCATGTTCTGTTACTTACGAAAATGAAAGCTTTGGGAATTTCAGTGATAATCCTCACCTGGATCCTAAATTTTTTCAGTGGGACAGAAATGAAAGTGCTTGTCTTTGGCTCTTTGAGCAAACCAATGGATGTCCTTAGTGGATCATCTCAGGGATTTGACCTAGGTCCTGTGTTACTCTTGATTTGTTAACCCATGCCATCTTTATGGTCAGGTCCTCACACCCATCTCAGGGAGGTTGGTAGGAACCCTCACCTAAAATCCAAACTAAGCATGGCACAAAAATGAAAGAGGTGTCATCAGAGTAGGGCCTGACATAATCCCTCAGAAGAAAAATTCCCGAAAAGTGATATCACTAGGAGGCCTAGATTTCCATGACTTATATGTTTTTCGCTCTGGGGAGTTCTTTTTGAGGATATGAGAAGAAAAACATTTGGAATCAGAAAAGGACAGCAAAATCAGCCAGGGTCATACAAATGTGTCGGCCACACAAAAATCAAAATGTAATTTTTGGAAATTTCAAAATTTTGAGTTGTCAAGTTTTCTTTAATTTCCTGCTCTAATGGATAGAGCAAAATGAAAAACATTAAAAGTCAACTTGTTCTAGTAAAAATGATTACTTTAGCCAGAATCTTTTATTTGAACTTTATAGGCAAATATGCAAAACTAATAAGTAATCAAAAATTTAAAAAAATCCTCTCATATGTTATATTGCATCCCTAAAGACAAGCAAACACTGAAATGTGCATTCAAATATTTGTATCCATTAACATGAGGACTGGTTGAACATTTTGGGGTGACCTCACATGGCCTAGACTAACTTGTTGACCCTAGAGGACCTGACTTCAAAAGTTTGACACAACATTCCAAATTGATTTGGGAAAAGGTATGCCAAATTTTGGCTTGCAGCAGGCCATTCTTTCTCTATCCACAAAAAACCTGAGGGGAGCAGTTCAAGACCCCCAAGACAGAGCAGGTTAACTATGTACCTCATGGTATACACTCCCAGTTTAAGGTTTTTGCAGATGACCTAAAGATATATGTGAAACTTGAGAACAAATCTATCACAGACCTGATTGGTATTTTAAATGGCCATAAAGATATAGGTACACTGGTTAGTACCGCAGTCATGGGGACACCCAATGGACTCAAACAAATGTGCAATTCTCCAAGCAGTGTGGCTCATATGACTAGAAAAGCTGGCCCATATTCACACCATTTCCTACATGGAATTCTGGTAAGCTTTGCGGATATGCATACAGGACTACACATCACAGTAGGTAAAACTTGCATCTATATCAACAGGTTGCTGGTATAGTACATAAAGTTAGAAGTCTGTCCAGCAACTTACTAGGTTCTACTCTGTCCCTCCTGATTTCAGGGAAACCCTGTACATTCCAGACATAGGGGTCATTTTGGAGATTTCTTTGTGTGTTTGGAATATATTATATAGGTGATTTAGGGCAATTAGAATTAGTACAGAGAAGGTAGACACTGATCATAGAGGGGATGGAGGGTGTAGATTATGGTGCCTGATTTAAAAAGCTAGGCATGTACTTGGTGAAAGGTGGACTGATTTAAGCATGCATTATTAAACGTTGGAAGGTTTATCATGGCCATTGTGTCATTAAGATCCCCAATATGTTTGTGTTGGCACCATTGACAAACACATGTCAACACTGGTTGGTTGGGTATTTGGGCTTACGACCACATCGACAGCGTTGGTCATACAGCGCCCATCATGGAGTGTAGGAAGACATGTTTTAGCCTCAGATGCTGTGTCACCTGGAACTCATTGCCTGATGATATACATACCTATTAACCTTGTGAGAATTCTTGGCCAAATGTGCACCTCACTTTCAAAAGCCCACCTACAACTTTCAGGCCATCCTATCCTGCCAATGTGCCAATTCATTAAGTTGAGCTTCCTTTTGGTGCCGCAAGATGGCAGGAGCGTGCGTCCAAATGATGACGTGGATGTAAACAGGTGGAAGGGGTGGGGGGTTTGGCGACCGGGTTCCTTGGACAGACTCGGAGGGAGAGAGTTCATCATTCATGCTTCAAACATCAAGACGTCAAATAAGAGATAAAGAAAATAACCGCAATCAGAGGAAAGCGAAACTTGACGTTTTCCAATGAAGTAATCGACTAAGTTTACAAAACGGAACAAGCTATCAAGAACCAATCGACTTCTACCTAACTTGAGGTAAGCGAGACTTTTTGATTGGCACTCCTTGAAATGGACAAAAATCCTCACAACCTTAACTGACCTGGCTGCATCTAAGGGTCCGTTTCTAACCCTGTTCCAAAAAGAGTAGAGCAACTTAGAGCAACTTGGAGCAGTTTGGAGCAGGCTCGGTGAAAGCGAGCGCTGGAACGTCCTGAGTAACTTGGAGTAAAAATCAGCTGTTTGTGCTTGCATTATGGTTACATATATAACGCACATGTTCCAAACTTCTTGACGCAGGTTCCCCAAAGCGCTTCGCAAATGTATCGTCAGCGCCACATTTGTGCTACTCCAATCTGCTCCAAGCCAACATAACTAGAGACAACAGGTACTCCAAAGTTCGCTGTTCTAATATAGTTAGTTGAAACTAGACAAGACCTACGCCAAGTGACGTCGCATACCAGAAGCACTTTTCTATTCCAGAATAAGGCTGAAATATATTCCAGGTTTGGACTATACCAATAAATCTACTAAATATGGTACTTTCATTTTAGCACTATTATGGCGCTTTTCCCACGATTAGTTTCCACGCTGGTTGTAAAGCACATCATATTTATAAAGCATATATTATATTTGTAAATAACATTGAAAGTGGCCTAAGCAGTAGGGTTTTGAAATATGCGGATGATTTGAAGGTTTTTAGGGCAATAACAGGTCACCATGAACATATCTCGCTGCGGAAAGACTTAGACGGACTTGTGAGGTGGTCCGAAGAATGGTAAATTAAATTAAATTTTGAGAAGTGCAAGATCATGCAGATAGGTAGGCAGCATATGTTGCCCGCGCCCCGCGCCGCTGGTTGGTCGCGGTGCTGCGGTGCTCAGCCTGCCTGTGTCTCTCCCTTTTTTCCGCGGGAAATTGAGTGTTGGTGTGCAAGTGAATCTTTTATTTTATCTATTGCCCGCCGCTTTATTGTGCTCCTCTCCGCCTTTTTTTGTTCCCCCTCCTTTTTTTCGCCTTCTTTCTTTGCCCCCTGCGCTGGATTCGCTCATTCGCCAGCAGCCGGAACCACCCGTCACCATGCAAGTGCTGCAACAAATTATTAATCGAGACCTCATTAGGCTAGTCACTCTGCTTGTTTTCAAGATATTCATCTTGGCTATATCTCCCGCTCTCAAGCCGTATCAGCACACATCGCCTCTGACACCCTTCAATCAGCGTGACCTTGGAATCCCAGCACCGCGTGCGGGCCAAGCATCTGTGCCCCGTCCCGGCGATCGTGAGCCGGTCCAGCCAGCTGACGCACGGTCCCAGCACACGAGACGGAAGAGGGGCATACGTAGTAGCCGTGGGTCGAGGCGCCGTGGCAGCAGAGGCGGCGTCAGGTGGGGAAGACAGCCGACAAACACCAACATTCTGGTGGGATTTCTAAACATTCAATCTATCAAACCAGCCGCAAAACGTCTCTCTCTTCAACATGAACTGGATCATTTCAATTTCGATATTTTCGGCCTTAGTGAAACTTTCTTGAAGAAATATATCAAGTCCAGACTGGTCCTGCTGCCTGGCTACACCCTGTACCGCACCGACCGACCCGACAGCAGCGGCTACGGTGGGGTGGCGCTGGTTGCCAGGGACGGCTTCGACGTCACCACCATACAGCTCTCTGCCGCGCCCCGGCCACCAGACAGTCAACTAGAGATGCACTGGGCACTCGTACGGCCTGACGGGAGGCGCCGTCTGGTGGTGGGGGTCGGGTAACGCCGGCCGCGACATGCCGTGGCTGCCCTGAATGCGGACTTTTCGGATTTAGAATGCCAGTACGAGCAAATTTTGATGGACTACCCTGCTTCCCGAGTTCTCATTATGGGTGATCTCAACTGTGATTTTCTCAAAGATAACAATGATAATGCAAAGAAACATCTATGTGAATTTTTGTCGGATTTTGATCTCTCACAACATGTCACTGCTCCTACTTACCGTACCGGCTCGCTTCTTGATGTTCTGATGTGCAATGATGACGATCTGGTCCGATGCTGCGGTGTGAAACATTGTCATTTTAGCCCTCACAAATTTGTACGTGCTTATTTATCTGTGCCGAAGTGGCGGCAGGCCAAAGTTACCGTTCAGACCCGCTGTTTACGCCGCATTGATACCCAGTCATTTCATCACGATTTGGTGTCCATCGATTGGAGTGGGGTGTATTTGTCACCAACCGTTTCCGAAAAGTGGGACCAATTTTTAGGGAAATTTATGCCGGTACTCGACTCCCACGCCCCCTTGCGCTCGGTTAAAATCAGAAACCCCAGCGCCCCCAAGCTCTCTGATACTACAAAAGCCCTTATGGCCCGGCGAAGGGAAGCCCTGACAGAGGTGGGACATGGCTCAATCCGCTATAGCATCCTAAATAAAGCGGTGAAACGCGAGATTCTCCGTGATAATCGAGAGGAGTATAGCAGGAGAATAGAGGAGGGTGGCGCGCGGTCGGTATTTAAAAGCATAGACACCGCAGTTGGTCGAAACAATTTCGACAAACGCGTCATCCCTACCGCGCCCCCAGATGACCTCAACACTTACTTTGTGGGGGTAGGTCCCCGTGTAGCAGCGGAGGTGGCCGCGCAGGGTAGTTCCCCCACCCTACCATGCTTGCTACCCCGTGTGGGTGCCTGGGCGTTCAGCCCCTCCCCCCTCTCACTGGCGGACTTTCAATTACTGGTCCTGGGGATGCGGTGTTCTGCCTCCGCAGGAGCAGACGGGATTTGCATGCGGATCGTGCGTCTGACCCTCGACGTGTTAGGAGATATATATCTTCACCTGGTCAATTCCTGTCTTGCGAACTGCGACTTCCTCCCCGCTTGGAAACATTCCCTCGTTTTTCCGGTTTATAAATCAGGCGATTCATCCTTGGCTTCCTCTTTCCGTCCAATTTCCATAGTTCCCACCATCGCTAAAATTGTAGAGCGTGCTGTACACCAGCAGCTCTACGGCTACCTGCCCTACAATCGCCTCCTCTCCCCTACCCAGCACGGCTTCCGTCCCAATCACTCTTGCGAAACCGCACTCCTGTCCCAATCCGACCGTATCCTTTCCGCCAACGACCGTGGGGATGTATCTCTTCTGTGTCTCCTCGACCTCAGCAAGGCATTCGATGTTATAAACCATGAGAAGCTCCTCGCCAAATTAAGCATCCACGGCATATAAATATCCTGGTTTTCGGCCTACCTGAGTGATCACACCCAGAGCGTCAAAATTACTGATCGCTTAGGCAACACAAAAATATCTTCCCGGCTTCCCAACAACGTCGGTGTGTTCCAGGGTAGTTGTTTGGGACCGCTCCTGTACAGCGTGTTCAGCAATGACCTCAGCCTCTTTGTCGAAGAGGCATAAAGACATAAAGACATAAAGACATAAAAAGATCAGTGCAACTCTGAGCCACAAGGGCCCTTCTTGGTTGCACTCTGTACACTGAACCAGTTGCCCACCAAATCTGCCAATCAGCCCTCCCTGTAATACTGAAAAGCAAGCCCTCTATTCTTATAATGATTGTCTATGCTGTTTTTAAAGATGTTCAATGTTCTGCTACTGACGATGTTTTCTGGCAGCTGGTTCCAGTGTTCCACTACCCTGTTGGTGAAGAAAGTTTGCCTTAACCTTGTTCTGCTGTGGTTAATTTTAATTTTGAATTTATGACCTCTAATTGCATCATTTCTGTTAAATTCAAACATTTCCCCAAGGTATCCCCTCTCCAGACCATTGACAAATTTAAAGACCTCGATGAGATCTCCTCTCAGCCTTCTATATCTAAGTGAAAACATATTCAATTTCTTCAATCTTTCCTCATATGCCAGGTTGCTTATGCCATTAACCATTTTTGTAGCCCTCTTTTGTACTCTCTCTAAAAGCCAACAATCTTTTTCATAGCTAGGAGACCAAGCTTGGATGCAGTATTCCAAATGTGGCCTGACGTATGCACAGTAAAGCTTCCTGATCACTTCCTCACTTCTGTATGATACATTCCTATTTATTGCCCCGAGCATTCTCAGTGCCTTCTTCCTGGCTTCCTTGGTCTGTTCCTGATGCCCCCAATTTTGTGTTTAGAATAACACCTAAATCCTTCTCCTGTTGAGTCACTGATAGCACTTGGCCACCCATCAAGTATGGAGCCTTCATATGCTGCTTACCTACATGCATGATTTTGCACTTATCAAAGTTAAATTTCATTTGCCATTCTTCGGACCACTTCACAAGTTCGTCTAAGTCTTTTTGCAGCGAGATATGCTCATCCTGACCTGTTATTGCCCTAAAGACCTTCAAATCATCTGCAAATTTCAAAACTTTACTGCTTAGGCCACTTTCAATGTTATTTACAAATATAATGAACAGTAATGGCCCTAGTACTGACCCCTGGGGGACTCCACTAAGAACATTTTGCCATGATGACTTTGTACCATTTAGCATCACTCTTTGCTGTCTATCTGAAAGCCACAACTCTATCCATTTTAAGATGCTACCTGCAATACCATGGGACTGAAGCTGTATCATTAACCGTTTATGGGGTACCTTGTCAAAGGCCTTACTAAAGTCAAGATATGCTACATCAACCTGATTTCCCTGATCAAATTGTTCTGTGGCGAAGTTCAAAAAGTCCAAGAGGTTTGTGAGACACGATCGTCCTTTTCTAAATCCATGTTGAGTATCTTGAATCAATCTGCTACCTTCCAGATAACTAACTATTCTATCCTTGATAATTGATTCGAGTACCTTGCAAACTAGGGATGTGAGACTTATTGGCCTATAGTTTTCAACTTTCCCTCTTTCTCCTTTCTTGAAAATAGGAACTACATTTGCCCTTTTCCAATCGGTTGGAATTTCATTATGTGAAACTGATCTACAAAATATTATACTAAGTGGAAATGCCAGTTCCTTTTCAGTTTCCCGCAACACCCTAGCATAAATATCATCAGGTCCTGCTGCCTTATTTGGCTTTATTTTCCTGATATGATTGTAAACAACATCACTGCCAATGAAATCAACATCATTTGTCAGATCCCATGTATCTGAACTATGGTGTACGGTCGGCAGATTGGTCATATCTTCCAATGTAAACACTGATTTGAACTGCTTGCTCAGCTCCTCAACCATCTCACTATCCTCACCCAATGTAGTCCCGTTTACTTCCAGTGGACCAATTGTGTTAGAAACTTTACTCAGCTTGTAGAAACTAAAGAACTTTTTACTGTCCCCATTACAGTTTCTAGCTAAATCCAGTTCCTTTGCTCGCTTTGCTGCTCTGGTTTTTTGCTTCACAGTGTCTCTAGCTTTTCGATACGCCTTTAGATTAATGACATTTGAGGCTTCTTTAAAAACTCTAAATGCAGTTTTCTTAGCCCTAATTGCTTTTATCACGTCTGGTGTAAGCCATGCTGGCTTTCCCTACCCTTCTTTTGCGTCTTTGCTTTTGGGGGACATGTCTAATCTGAGTTTCCTTTAAGTAAGATTTGAACTTTTCCCACATTTCACAGGCATTTAAATTGGAGAATTCTTCTTCCCATCTGATGGCACTTAAAGCCGCTCTCATGCCGTTAAAGTCTGCTTTGTTGAAATTTGGAACCTTTACCAAATTATTCTTGATAGTTTCCCTACATGTGCCTTGAATCTAACTTATGTTATGGTCACTTTTTCCCAGAGTTTCGCCTACAGTTTAAAATTTTAAACCAAATTCCTTAAATCCGAAAATAAAAGGTCAAGAATGAACCATGCCTGGTAGGTTCCGATACAAACTGGTGTAAGAACAGAGGTCACTCAATTCGCAGACGACACGTCCTTACTCATCAGCGGCAAAAAACGGGATCTAATATCCACTTCAACCACCGATACCCCACCCCTGATCGCCCGTCTCAAGCGCGTCCTGGAATGCCTTGATCAGTGGTTTCGCGCGAATGGCCTAAAAGTGAACGCTGCCAAGTCGCAACTTCTTCTTTTGGGCGGACCTCAAAATTTGCGCTACATCCCCGACTTTCCTGTAAAATTCCGTGATCAAAATCTCGTCCCCTGTTCTCAAGCCAAAAAACTCGGTGTCATTTTTGACCGCACGCTGTCCTGGACCCAGCTCACCGGCCGTTGTTTCGGCACCCTCATTGGTTTGTCACATGTGAGGCACAGCCTACCGTCCGAGATTCTCACTACCCTCGTTACAGCCCTGGTCATCTCCCAGATCCGGTACTGTATTTCGGTTTATGGAAACTCCACCCAAGAAAACACCAACCGGGTACAAAAAATTATCAACTTCGCTGCTAAGATGATTTTCGGCCACAAAAAATTCAATCACGCCTCGGATCTGATAGAGGAACTGGGCTAGCTGAGGGCGGATGAGTTAGCCAGCTACCACACACTCACCACGCTCCATAAGATCCGTAGGCAGGGAGTCCCTGAAGAGCTGGCAGATTTGTTTCGAACGGTGGGTGAGCTGAGGGAGAGAGAGGTACCGCGTCGAGGCGATGACATCCATGTCACTCAGTGGCGCACCAAGATGGGCAGGCGCAGATTTCGGGTCAGGGTTCCCTTACTGCAAAATGCATTGCCTCCGGAGATCAGAGAGCTACCTGTGTCGAGGTTCGGCCGAGCTTTGAAGCGCCATATTGTTGGCGGCAGGGAATGATTTATGCTATATGACCCATGTGTGTATACGGTTTTGCTTTTAACATCTCATTTTTCATATAGGCATGTATGCTAGTTTCACCTTTTAGCCTTTTATACCTGCATGCAGTTTTTAATTCTTGACTTTGAGCCGTAATAACCATGTCTCTATTGGATGGTTCAATAAACAGTCTGAGTCTGAGTTTGAGTCTGAGTCTGAGTCATATGGAGAATCCATACTTGATGGGTGGCCAAGTACTATCGGTGACTCAGCAGGAGAAGGACTTAGGTGTTATTTTGAACACAAAATTGGGGGCATCAGAACAGACCAAGGAAGTCAGGAAGAAGGCACTGAGAATATTTCGGGAAATAAATAGGAATGTATCATACATAAGTGAGAAAGTCATCAGGAAGCTTTAATGTGCATGTCAGGCCACATTTGGAATACTGCGTCCATGCTCAGTCTCTTAGTTATGAAAAAAAAAAAAACATTTTTGACTTTTAGAAAGAGAGAGAGTACAAAAGAGGGCTACACCATTGGTTAAGGGCATAAGTAACCTGGCATATGAGGAAAGATTAAGGAAATTAAATATGTTTTCACTTAGATATGGAAGGCTGAGAGGAGATCTCATCGAGGTCCTTAAATTTGTCCATGATCAGGGGAAGAGATATCTCAGGGAAATGTTTGAATATAACAAAAATGATGCAATTAGAGGTTATCAATTCAAGATTAAAGTTAACCACGGCAGGACAAGGTGAAGACAGTCTTCCTTCACCAGCGGGGTAACAGAATACTGGAACCACCTGCCAGAAACCATTGTCAGTAGCAGCACATTGAACATCTTTAAAAACAGCATAGACAATAATTATAAAAAGAGGGCTTGCTTTTCGATATTCCAGGGAGGGCTGATCGACGGATTTGGTGGGCAACTGTTTCAGTGTCCAGAGTGCAGCCAAGAAGGGCCTCTGTGGCTCATAGTTGCGCTGGTCTTTTATCTCTTCATGTCTTTACACAAAGCATTCCTGGTGTGTATTCCTCGCCACTGTTGGAATGTGGTTTCACGGTCTAAATTATAAATGTAGGACTACATGCATTGCAAGCACTGCAAGTACGGGGCGATTCTAAGTTCTAGCACACTTGGCTGGATATGAAAGCCGACGTCTTATTGTAACGAACTCGTTGGGTAGTCTTAGGGCTCCTCAATAAATAGGATTGTATCATACAGAAGTGAGAAAGTCATCAGGAAGCTTTACTGTGCATGTCAGACCACATTTGGAATACTGCGTCCATGCTTAGTCTCCTAGTTATGAAGAAAAACATTTTTAGCTTTTGGAGAGAGTATAAAAGAGGGCTACACCATTCGTTAAGGGCATAAGTAACCTGGCATATGAGGAAAGATTAAAGAAATTGAATATATTTTCACTACTGACGCATTGAAGCTTGAATGTTGTATCTTATTTTGCTAGCGTGCCGGTGGCTTTGAACCGAAAGGCACCATCCCCAGAATTAATTTATCCATGGCGTGGGTGATATTGAGAACACACACCTCAGGTAGTTTGTGCGGATTAAGGCCTTATACCCACAATGTCAAATTGGTCAGCATGTCATTGATGGAATCTGGCGATTAATGTTAGCATGTGCGTTGGTCCCCTATCAGTTATCATATTGTTCCTGTGTGCTATACGTAATCATGCCATACTGTGCCATTCACCAACTTGTGCATAACTTGGTAATTGCTTGCCCATTACATAATGGCTGGGCAGTAGGGGTAGTAGGGTAAGAGGGACTTTCAGAACACTTAATGCATGCAACAAATTGCTCTACTGCTCCTTGTCTTTGGCCAAGCCAGTAATTATGCTGTTTACTGAATTAACAAAAAAAAATGAACGAGATATTTATATTCACATGGTTTTTTAATCAGTCATCTAACCACTCACATAGAGCTACTTTAAAACATAATTGTTTTGTAGCATTGTGCCATATTCTGAACATGAAAGTGGTTGGGCAGGATTACTTCGCTGTAGCTGTTGTGGCATCAATTATTAGTAGCCACAAAAAATACTGGTGTAATTGGAAAAAATTATCAGACCTTAAAATACATTTTTAGGGTAAATCTGTACTTTTTAGTTAACATTTGAATTCTTCACATGTCTTTCCTATGCAAAGTTGGTTGATGTGGTTAAAATGTGACCACTCTCACCTGTACTGTGTGAGATATGACTTAAGGGTCCATTATTGCAGTTTTGAGTGTTTACAAGTGACGTTTTGCACATTTTTACCTAGGCAAAGCTAAAATGAGGTTCGGATAAGTTGGGCATTTCTTTACCTCCCTCAATTTTCGGATGAAATCGTTGATGAATGTGATTTTTTTTAAATTTTGGAAGTTAATTGATGTTCTCTTCTGAAAAGGGGCCAGGCTGGAGCTGTGTGACGTTTTTACAATTGCACCTGCAGAAGAAGATTTGCATTTTAGTTGAGGTGCCACTTCAAGAAAAATTGTAAATGCATGTTTCTGAATGTCATTAAGATGATATGGCCATTATATTCCAGCACAAATGCATGTTTTTTTTCAGTTGGTAAGTGAAGTAATGCGAAATTTGTTGCTTTCAGTGGGGTCATTGATAATGAAGGATGTTAAATGTAAGAACAGTGCATCGAAACCAATCTCATCCCTTGAATATCTTTGATATCATATATGCAACAATGCTGGCTGAGTTAGCACCACAATCCTTCCTCAGTCCAAACCTAGCCCACCTCTTTTTCAGGAAAAACATTGTGTTGTTTCTATTCTATCCCCCAAATAAAAAACCTTGGTATTTATAAACAAGAAGCCCCAAAGAAGACAATTTTTTTAGACAAGTGTATGGACTCGACTTCTTGAAGCTTACTAACAAGTTCTTCCCAGTATCCTAAAAATAATTTTCCATAAACTGTGTTGAATGAAGAACAAGGGTACATGTGAGTAGTGCAGGATGAGAAGAAGACAGGATAGGCAATCATGCACGAAAAAGGCAAAACCAGGGTTAATTATACCAAAAAAAATGAATACATACATTTGTATATGACTATTTTTAACCTCTTTCATCATGATATTGCAGCAGAATAATGGCCAGCACTTTCTACATGGGGTAATGAAAACAGATTCAGCCTAGGATGCGTAATGCATGTTTGTAATAACTGAGTTTCCATGTCACTAGGTGATTTAATATACGGTGCACAATTGATGCGAGTGTGTAATTGAGGTACAATGGATCTACCACTTCCTTCGTAAATCACGTTCAACATCCATCATACAATATCAGTACGTTTTAGATGGCCGAACATGTGTATGTTTTAGGAGGTCCAACACCAGTTGGTTAGGCTAGATTCAGTTAGGAATCTTTTTGTAATTTGACATCAGAGTTCTTTGTTAGCCACTAAACACCCCATTTGCCCACACTTTCCACATTTCTTTGGCGTGGGGGATACCATGTACTGTCATTGTCAAAATTCGTGTTTTTTTCCTAGTGTTTAAAAATCTTAGTTGAACGATATTAATATGACTTTTTAGTGGGATTACTTTTTTTTAATAGATATCAGAACCTGAACTTGAACTGCTGATTTGCTGAGTTTTCGTTTCCCATAGAAATTAACACCAGCTTCCTTCAAATCAGATCACATAATGATGTGAATTGTAGGAATGTTAAATGTTAAGCGTGGCGGTGGTGGGGAGATGATGTGTGGCCGGGCCCACGGCCTAAAGGAAACTAACGGACCGATCGCTGGGAGCCCATCTGCGTATGTCGAAGATGAACCACGAGAAGCGCTCTGAACTCGCCTCCTGAGCCATAACGGGCTGACGGTTCCCACCGAGGAACTCTTCCAAACATTCAGAGAGATGGATGCAGCGTTCTGTGTTCACCATGCCCAAGAACCCGATACTTTTAGCAAAGATCCAAAGGTCATTGAAAGTTACCGCCAGGTGTTCGAATCCAGATTCAATTCCACAGACAAAATATATTAAGTGCTTTGCGAGGATCCGGGCATTTATTCGTCTCGGGCTGGTGAACAACAAGGCGAACGTCGACAAGCTTGCAAAGCGGCAGCAACGGAAAGCCGAGCAGTTTGCTCAGTGACTGCGAAGTGTGGGCCGCACTTGGGCGACACGTCACATTCAGATCAGTGTTTGAATCCTTCATTGTTTGGACGTATAGGTGCATCACCTGCCGTTGATCATATTGCTACATATCAGGACTTTCTACACAAATAATACACGAGACTAAACGTACGTGTTGCAATTGCACAGAGTGTATGTCAACCTCCAGAACTGATATGTGCCTGTGTTTGTGAAGTCGGCAGAGCGTAGCCTGTAGGTTTACGCGTACCCATCGTCCCACTACGGTGCTCGTGAGTAGCCTATGTATGTATGCATGTCGAGTTGTTCTCACCCACAGATGTCACGATGAGGATGTCCCATCTATTCTTGCCAGTTCTCCGATTTTATAAGGTGCCAGATATGTACGTACTGTAATGTTAGGTATTGTAATGTATTGCCGCAATGCAATCTCATTGAGTACCGTGGCTTCTCTGCACCTGCTACCGATAACCTCTTATGTCACGCGTTTGGTGGAGCCGCGGTAGCTTAGTCCGTAGAGTGTTGGGCCCTTGACCGCAAGATTATGGTTTCGAGTCCCGCAACCAGCGGAATTTCCGAGTCCACCCGCGAACAATCGGTTTGAGAAGTTGGCGACGCTATATGACCTAGCATTTAATTCCGTCGTAAAAGAACCCATGGTTCTTTTTCTGCTTCATGTGTTTGCTTCTCCTAATATATGTCTTGCGTTGTGCTTCCTCGATATATCGTTTTAATACGCACTCTGTTGGGCGCCGGAATATATATTTATGTGCGCAAAATGACGAACGCAGTCGATGTGCCCAAAATGCAAACTGACCTCCACCACAGAGTACACAACCGATAAATAATCGGCAGTGGGAGAGAGGGCCTTCCTCAATCTTGGCAGTCTCGTCTTCCCCAAATGTATGCTCCTTGTCTTATAGTCTGATTGATAAACAACTTTTGTTGCCGTATTTATGTCGTGCTGTACTGCAAAAGTCGTGATATTTCAGGTTACACGACGTGAAAAAAGTATTTTTATTTTAACCAACGTCTGCTTCTGTCAAAGCAATGCTTGTCGCAGTCCTGATGACGTGTGTTCGCCATGTATCGTAAGAGGCGTGGAGCCGAGCTTAGAACTGGCACCGCTCTGACTCCAGCGCGGGTCCAGTCATTTGACTGTTCGGTAGGATGCACAATTGTTGGTTTTGTCACCTTGATAATCATGTACTGTTATTATATGCTCACCTCGAGGAGCAGGCGGTCCGCGTGTACTGGTGGGAGGGGAGAGGGCAACCGTTAGTTTTTAGCTGAATATTTGCGATGCACTGCCGTAGTGCCACAAATGATTAAATTAAGTGGGTCCGGTCTCCTGTCCCACTCCCGATGGTCCGCCGCCCGTGTCAGGAAGGGACTGTGGGCCTGGACACTGCCATAAGCGGTGACGTGTTCCGTACTTCCTATGCCTGGCTGATTAGAAGTGCCCAACCATCAATTTAAGGTGGCCAAACGCCAGCCTTGCAGATTATCTGCGTATTTCCCTTCTCTTTATGAAAAAGATCGTCCCATGTGAACAATGCCTTAATTCTCTGTCGCCTATTAGAAATACTTCCCAACGACACGCACGAAAACCCGCCGGCCCCCAGCATCGAACCGCTACCTCCGAGTCGGCAAACCGATGCGCTGCCAACTGCGCTACCCACGCCGAGTCGCTCGGTACACTTAAGTTAACTAGTGTCGATAGATATGGCATGGGTCTAAATAACACCATTTTACACAATAACTGACACGTTGGTGAAAAAGTCTACCATCATTATCGAAATACCATGAAACAAGCTTTCAGATGACGTATAATTTATACCTCTCATGTACACTTGTTAGTCAGGAACGTTCGCGGAAAAGTTGTTTAGCAATCAGCCTTAATACGAGGTGCATAAAGCTGCAGGTGGCAGGAGGTGCATAAAGGAAGACGGACCGCCAAGATTGAGGAAGGCCCTCTCTCCCACTGTCAAATGTTTCTCGGTTGAGTACTCTGTGGTGGAGGTGAATTTGTATTTTGGGCGCATCGACTGCGTTCGTCATTTTGCGCACATGAATATATATATTCCGGCCCCCAAAGGAGTGCGTATTAAAACAACGATATATCGAGGAAGCACAACGCAAGACATATTGGGGGAGTCAAACACATGAAGCAGAAAAAGAACGTTGGGCTCTTTTACGACGCAATTAACTGCTAGGTCATAGAACGTCGCCAACTTCTCACGCCGATTTGTCGCGGATGGACTCGGTAATTCCGCTGGTTGCGGGACTCAAACCCATAATCTTGCGGTCAAGTGTCCATTACTCTACCGACTGAGCTGCCGCGGCTCCACCAAACGCATGACATAGGAGGTTATCGGTAGCACGTGCGGATAAGCCACGTTACTTAATGAGACTACATTGCATCGCGTGAGACGAAATGTACGACCCTCAATATACCAGGAGGTGCTGAGTTTACATCGAAAGTAACGTTAGGGATTATGCTATATTACTCAACGTTTCGACCAGGGGCCATCGTCAGGAGTGATATACAAAATGGCAGGGTTAACCATTGAAAAACGCGGGAAAAAAGCGTGCAAAAATACACGCAAATCACAGAAAAGCATCCTCATTGGTGCAGACACCTAAAAAAAACTCCAAACCAGAAATCAACTAGGTCAAGATGGAATCGTCTGAGGAAGCCCGAGCCGATGGTCCATATACATATCGACACATACATGCACGCACATATATAGACATATATCCAATGTAGCGCGTAATACATAAAATATAATTTATGTTTGTGAAATTTTATGTGATATACCAAGACGTCGTTTGCGTGTTTAGTTGCGGCCGTAGGTTACGTATGTGTAGAGATTCCAGGACCTTCAGATCAGCGTTGTCCCTGGCTGTTGCTAGAATTTCTACTTTGAAGTTTGTGTTAGTGTCGCTGTGTTCCATGTTAGAATGTTTGTCGATCATGTGTTCGCCTAAAGGTGTGTATTCTCTCCGAAGTATGGCATCTCCCAAGTCCTCATTGTACCTATCCCTGATGCTACGCTTGGTTTCTCCGACATAAAATATTCCAAGACAGCGGTTGCACGTTATATTATCAGCTCCGTTTTTCCGCGTGCATCCACCCTTGAGCCCGTTGATACAGGTGTGGCACGTTCGTTTACCAGCAGGGCATGGCGACAAGTCCAGGGCTGAGCGGACCAGGTAAGATTTCAGCGTAGGTCCGCTAGTCCAGGCTACCCTAACATGATTTAGATGAGACGAACGGATGGCTGCATTTACATATCGACATAGTTGGTCATCGACAAAAGGAAGTCTCATGTAGACATAGTTGGGATTGCTACATGCTCGATGCCGACGTTCCCCACTTATCCTACTCCTGTTGTGATGGTGGACAGCACGAGCGGCGGAGTGTACCCGATGTGCTGGGTATCCGTTTTCCAGGAAAAAAATTGTCATCTTCGCAAGGCTCCACTCGCACGAAATAGTATCGGAGGAGACTCGTGCTGCTCTCCTCATTTTGGATGTTAAAACGGCATTTTTAGTGGCCATCGGGTGGGCCGAATCATAGTGCAAGATGATGGGGCTGCCATTGGTTTAAAGTACAGTTCGGTGGTGTAGCTACCATCAGCCTGAACTACAAACAATGCATCAAGGAAAGGAATCGAAGCGCTATGAGCAGTGTGTCCTAAGGTGAACTTGATGCTGGAGTGTTCACCTTAGAACACACTGCTCGTAGCACTTCGATTCCTTTCCTTGTTGCATTGTTTGTAGTTCAGGCTGATGGTAGCTACACCACCGAACTGTACTTTAAACTAATGGCAGTCCCCATCATCTTGCACTATGATTCGGCCCACCCGAAGCATCATCGCTGGAAAAATTGAACTTCATCATTGATTAAATAATAACACACACACACACACACACACACACACACATATATATATATATATATATATATATATACAAGGGAATCACCAAAAATGCCAAAAGCCAATCTACTCAATCAACGAGCTTCGCAGGTTCTCTGTCATTAAGAAGTAGCCGAATGGTACGTCAGCAAGCGTTATACATTTCTCATTCCATCCCGTTCTTGAATAAAATGAACCTTCGCCATCTTCTGCCTTCACTTGGGTGGAGAAGTTCGCTCTGTTAGGCAACAACTTTGCATTATCGCAAGGATTTATAGGTCTTACGTTGCATTCCCGTATTCGTACGAATTTGCCATATATGACGCCAATGAATTATGAATACGAAATTATTAGCGTCGTATTCGTACGAGTTTCCCAGAGGGGCATTTGTGTTGGCATTGGGATTCAGCGACGGGCTTACCATCGTTCGAATCAATTACCACAAATGCTTTTGGTTGCACTGAACACGCTGGAAGGAACTACTTAGGTCTCGCACTTTAACAGCCAATGTCCAACGCAAACCGGTTTCTTCGGTTCCCTCACATTTTTTCGTTTTCAACCACGCTCGTCTAAATCTGATATCAGGCGATAGCCTATAGTGAACCATCGTGCAACATTTCAAATCGGTACATGTCGAGGTCAAACTTCTATGTCCAAGGTTGGTTTGATTTATGGGACGGCGATATGGAAGCGATATCAGCCGAAAGCGAGGTGCGGTTGCTATCGCTTCAATTTCCATCAAGCTGGCGTCCCACGACGCGGCTTGCTATGCAGTATCAGAAAGCTAAACAATCTGTTTCCTCTGGGACGTAGGCCACGCTGATCCTTCAGTCGCCTATTTTTCCGTTTTCTCTCAAATCTATCCAAATCTGGTATCAAGAAGACCAGTGGTGAACACTCGAGTAACATTTCAAACCGGAACATGTCAAGGTCAAATGTTTCATTGTTTCATTTCATTGAGTTCATGGATGTTCTCGCGTTTCGTCGCTAAAGCTTCAATTTGCAGAACATGGATGTCATTTATGTTGTCTTGTAGCGCAGCATCAGAAAGTCGATATTTCGAAATAATCTCTATGGGTCAAAATTAAAGGTGATTTCTTGGGTCGCTTCACATTTTTTATTCTTTTCTCCCAAGCCTACCCAGATCCAATATCAGGCGACGGCCCATGATGAACCCTCGAGTAACATTCTTAAACCGGGAAATGTCAAGGTCAAACTTCAAGGTCAAAGGCCAGTTTGAATTTTTTTCGCAGTCCTCGAGATTTGTCGCTATTGGTTCAATTTCTGCAAAGTAGATGTGATTCGACGTGGCTTATGCCGCATTATAATACTACCGAACAGAAATAATTTCTAAGGTCGAAGGTCAAACTCATTTCTTTGGTCGCCTCGCACTTGTTTCTTCGCCCTAACTTCTCCACATCGGGTACCAAGCAATAGCCGAGGTGCACCTCAAGTAACATTTCAAACCGGGACATGTCAATATCAAACCACAAGACCGATTGGTTAGCTTACATTTTTTAAAGCCTCGCGCCTCATCGTTATGTCTTCAATTTTCATGAAGTAGAGTCATCCAACGGCCTTGTCGTACTCTAGCAAACTGTTCCGAAAAAAAGGTGAACTTTCAAAGTGAACGGTCGTACTCATTTATTCCGTCGCCCCGCGTTTCTTCGTTTTCTCCTACAGCTACCCATGTTTGGTATTAAGAGATAGCCCGTGGGCATCCCTCGAGTAGCACTTCAACCCGGAACATGTTAGATCAAGCTTGGTCAAAGGTTAGTTTAATTTTGAGAGTTCTCGCGTTTGGTGGTCATGGCTTCAACTTGTATTATGTGGGTGTTCTTCGACGTGGCTCGTCGTACGGTATCAAAATGCTGTGATATCGAAATAATTTCAAGGTATCGTCGAAGGTCTGACGTGTGTAAAAAGAATGACACTTGTCTGGAGGGGCGCCATTTCTTTGGCGCGGCGCCAATGCGAAAGCACCTGGAGGGGTGCCTCTGGCTGCAAAGCTCGAAGGGGCGGGATGCACTCGGACCTTCCTGAAAAACGCGGTCTTTCCCTCCAATGGGGTGCCTTTTTATTTCCTATGGGCACCTCCGGCCGAAAAATTCGAGCGGGTACACTGGAACCTTTTCATACAGGCGCCTTTTCCTGGCATGAGGGATGCCGCCATCGACGTGCGGGATACATGCCATCAGTGCCACATCCTTTATCCGCATTGGTTGTCATTGCATCGAAGTATGTGCCCGTAATGCAGGAAGGCATATAAAGGGTATGTCCATATATACTACCATAAAACTATCATGCAATATTTGATGTATATATATACATATATATATATATATATATATATATATTAGGGCGTTTCACTTGATGCGAGTAAATTTTCAAACACGACTTTTTCAAAGAGCTCATTTATCGATTGGTGACGAAAAACTCCAATTATACAAGTTCATTCTAATCGGAGAGCATTTTGGGGTCCCGCAAGTACGTCAAAGTTTCTCTAATGCAACACACTGGCACCTCGTTGGAATATCTGCGTTGACATTTCACAAAACTGCTTTGCACTACAACTTAGTATTTTTTTCGGAACATTTGAGACGTCGAGCGGCTTTATAATTGAGAGACCTACTCTTTATGACATAATTCATGCAACACGCAAGTTGGCTACCTTGATCGCCAAGTAGGACACCACAATAGGGTCCAAAAGCGCAGCTCGGATATCTCGTGTTCAGAGTTTTCAGAGTCCTCGCGTTTCGTGGCTATGGCTTCAACCTGCGTTATATGGATGTCATTCGACGTGGCTTCCTGTAGATATCAGAATGTTGAGATATAGATATAATTTCAAAGGTGTGGAAGGTCCGGCGTGTGTAAAATAATTCAGGGTAAAAACAATATGATGGTCAATTCTCTTTTGTTCGCAGCCGCTGTGATTGCAAGCATCCTATTCAATATGACTAGGGCTCCCCAAGAAATCCGTCGTAACCGGCTCGGACGGTCCTTTCATCGCTGTCTTTCAATTTACACTGCCGTACTGCTGTTCTGGACAAACAAAATGTTGAACTTTTGTTTTCAAATTGTCAGCTTTCCTCTTTATGGCTCAACGGAACTTGTCAAGTTTGCAAGAGAAGCCACACGCGAATGCGCACAATTTTATAACTAACCGGAGTTCATGACAGCGAGAGAGCAATGCTGTGATCACGGGTCGATCCAGGAAGTGACACGGGAGCACTTGTTTGGAGGGGCGCCATTTCTTTGGAGCGGCGCAAATGCGAAGGCACCTGGATGGGCGCCTCTGGCTGCAAAATTCGAGGGGCGGGTTGCACTCAGCCCTTCCCGAAGGGGCGTTTTTCCTTCCAAGGGACAGAGGTGCACAAAACGTCAAGAATGTCACCTACAAACATTGAAACCCATAAATCTGTCACATTTTCACAAGTACAATGCGCACGCCTCTGGCACACGGCTGATCGTTTCGTAAAGGTTTCATTAAGATCGATTCAGCAGTTGCCGAGATCGGCCATGTGTATAAGCCCAAAATTTTGTTTCTCAGCGATTTGGTGACCTTTGACCTGACCCATGATCACGAAAAGCCAAACCGTATGCTTCTGGTAAGCGTTCGATCTTTTGGTGAATGTTTCATTAAGATCGAGCCAGCGGTTGGTGAGATCGGTAATGTCTGCGAGATGGCGTCTGTCGAACGGTGTATGTGAGATGGTGTCTGTTTGTTAGACCCTGCCGTTAACAGGTGCCTGTCGAACGTCTTTTCCCGTGCAAACGTTTGGGAACTGTGTCGCAATCGAGCCCTATCAACTGTCACGGCGTATATGTGACAGCCTGCTGCGCCATAGTTCAGCCTAATGGATCCGGCTGCACGCAGCCGATATTGTGCACCGGGATCTGTGCCAAAAGAGTTCGCACTGGCAAGTATCCTGTTCCGAAATTGCAGTGACAACTTACCTAAATATAAGCGAATATTTTGTGAAATACCCGAAAATAAACTGTACATGAAATATTTTTGCGTTAAAATGTCTTCCCTGAAGTGATATATCTTCTTTATGTAGTGCATACTTTTCCTCCTTCAAACAATTACATGTCGCAACAACGGGCCAGTTTCAGCCAATATCTGTCACCTACGCTGGGAGGCGAGTTGGCAGGTTTTTGCCCCTCTGCCAAGGGGTGCCTTTTTACTTCATATGAGCGCCTCCGATGGAAAAAATCGAGCGGCTACCCTGGAACCTTCTCAGAGGGACGCTTTTTCCCGGCATGAGGGACCTTCCTTGTCGGGGTACATATCCTCAGTGTCAGATCATTTATTCACCCTGGTTACCATTGGAACGAAAGGTGTCCCTGTAGAGCAAGAAAGCATGGGAAAGGAAAGGGCATGTCCATATTTGCTACCATAATGCCAACGTCCAATATTTTGTTTTCCTGCTACAAGAGGGCAACGTTTAACATATTTACAGCATTCATCTATGGTGATCGTGAAATCGGATTTAGCACATGCAACATATAGCTAGATATTCATATGTGGTTATAAGTAGTGAAACTTACTAATTGTTGTGGAACTTTTAGTCCCCAAAATATACATATTCTTAAGAATGATATATCTGAAAAATTGATTTACATTGAACATTGAAAGGAAGTATCGTAAAAGGACATTGAAAATAAGTGGCTGAAATCCAAGGATTTTTTTTTTGTGTGGGGGGAGAGGGGATGGGAGGCGGGGATATGCCCCTTTATCCTGTTCAAGCATACCGCGTCTTGGGTCCCCCCCCCCACCACCACCAAAAAATGATACGTTGTTACACCCATGCATGCAAGCATACACAACGCAGCTGTTCTCGAGATGGTGTTGCCATATTAGCACTCACGCCTTAGGCATGCCACTCACACTTACACTCACACCTTGGGCACTAAGGTTTCTTCAAAATGTCACTTCAGTTAGGTATGACCAGGGTTTGAGTTATGTCTTGGAATTCTGGAAATGGAAAGCAAAATTAGGTGGCATTACAGGTTGGTATGAAGCAGAGGACTTTGAGGAATATTCTTTTAGTTTGAATCCTGGATTATGAGAGGAAAGCATTCAAAGCTCGAGAATCACGTGGTTTGTTTCTCTCTAAAAACCGTGTTTCCATGTTCCCATCATCATGAGTAAACAGCAAGGAGATCACAGTCATTGTCGGACTGAATGAATCTTTTTGATAACAATAAATGAGTGGGTAACTTCCTGGAGTTTTCACGTGATGTCAGCCATATCTCGTTACCTGTGATGTGTGCCGTGCCACGCGCCACAAACTACACCGGAAACCAAACTTTTGCATCGGGTTCAATCTCTAGACGGGGACGGGACGGCTTGTAGGTGACAGGGCTTACCACGGCAATGTTAGAACTTATGGACATTAGCTGGAGTGGTAGCGTGTTTTCAACCCACCCACCCCCCTCCTGTTGCCTCGATCATAGCTACTAAACCACTTCGGTACGCTTCTGTGGCATGTACTGAAACAAGATAAGTACGTATATGTCTAGATGGTTAGGAAAGACAAATTCACTGGGTATGTTAAGAAAAAAGGTCTGATTACAAATACAATCCACACTCAATGTTCATGCGGTACCGTAGGTTGTCCCCGTAACTGGAGGCCTTTTTCATATATCAGACACTCACACTCGTGGCCGAGTAGCAGGTTTTTTCACCTCGGTACTTCGGCACTGACAATTTTCTACGACACAAACATTTTCCCGTGTTCTCAAGAAACGCAACTTGGTTTGAAGAAAATTAACTTTCTGATGGCCAGCTTCCCCGAAAGCCAATGTGTTGGTTTTCGGGGTGCTCGTTGTGCCCGGTGGGTCAGACGGTCCGCCGGTTATCAGACTAGCTGGCAGCACGGCCGGCCAGGCATGTGGTCCCGGTGTGCTTATCAGTGAGGGGTGGATTATCAGCGACAGATGGCACACAGCCCAAATCGGGCATGTCAAAGGGTGCGATGCAGAAGGGAGGCTTAGTAGGTGAAGGGAAAAAGTGGACGAGAACTTGTGCCTCACGCCCCATTTCGGATTGACAACTTTATAGACTTTAACATATGTACGTTTGATTTGAAACATGTGCTTATCATCACCAAAGCATTTGTGAACTGAAATAAGGGTGGGATTGAAACCAAACGGGAACGGAGTTTCAGAATATGCACAAATATGTGACACATATGAGTCTGTTTATTGATAGTTCAGCCGAATGCAATGGTAAAAGTTGGGTGAGAATTATGTTACAATGGTGCGAAAGCTTGAGCATTAAGAAAAATTGATGTTTTCTACGACGACTGTATGAATGTTGTCATATATATAAAATATTACTGCACAATATATTCATGAGTAATGGAAAAATATGATAAGCCAGATGCAAACATCCACAAATATTCTATTGAAATAGACCTCATTTTGCAATCTCTTGCGCAGGCTTTCGCAGCCAGAACAAAATTAAGAGCAGTTATCCACCACTTAATCCGTTTTGAAGTACAGACTGACATAAATGCGTGCAAATATATATATATATATATATATATATATATATATATATATATATATATATATATATATATATATTATATATATTATATATATGAATACATATTCACATACATGATAACGTGAAATAAGAATTGTTCGCCCAAAGCGTAGTTATAGGATCAACCTGATGGCCAATAGAGCTATATAGATCATGAAATATAAAATATAACTATACTGTTCGAAGTCAACGTTTCGTTACTTTGCGTTACATCTTCGGAGCAAAACAGTAAAACAATGGCGATACAAAACACATCACATCATGCATATTGCATATTGAGTATATTGAGTAATTGATGTATCTTGGGTATATTGAGTAATGAACAATTGCATATTGTAATATGCATATACATATTACATCATGCATATTGATTTGCACATCATGCATACAGTGACCGCAAACACACGGAAGCAAGACGAAGCACGATCTGTTTCATTTGTCAATCCATGTTGCCTCTCGAAAAGTGTTTCATGTGCAAAGCGGTCCCAAACCACATGGTAAACTTGTACATTAAAAAGTTACTTGGCTCCAATTTTCGTAGTAAAACTGTCATACCTACAGTTCCAAGGCTGCTCAAGTACTTTGTTCTTTTTTAAACAAAAGTTGTATAATCTAAAGTCTAAACTTATTCGATTACCGTCGAACTTTTACCCTTACATGGACCAAAAGACGATCTTAATCCAATCTTTCACAATATTCCCCATCTCCGATATAATAATATGATTCCTGAATGCCGTTTATCCGCAGTAGTATATCACGTCAGGCTTGCCTCGCGTGAGGAATCGTACGCGGGGTCTACCCTGTTTACCCTCTACGCTCTACTGTAGTGTACAACAGCATTTAGGGAGATCAGACCGCACTCAGCTTGTCCTTTGCAACCCCGACCGGCCCCAGTCAGAGAACACTCTTTTATGTGCGATACACACTTCTTCATTGACGACTTTTCAATCTTGTACCGGTGTAATCCGATCCTCGACGTCCGTATTATGGAGTCTTTGTACATACACATCAAGACATAAAGACATAAAAGATTAGTGCAACTATGAGCCACAAGGGCCCTTCTTGGTTGCACTCTGTACACTGAACCAGTTGCCCACCAAATCTGTCAATCAGCCCTCCCTGTAATACTGAAAAGCAAGCCCTCTATTCTTATAATGATTGTCTATGCTGTTTTTAAAGATGTTCAATGTGCTGCTACTGACGATGTTTTCTGGCAGCTGGTTTCAGTGTTCCACTACCCTGTTGGTGAAGAAAGTTTCCCTTAACCTTGTTCTGCTGTGATTAACTTTAATTTTGAATTTATGACCTCTAATTGTTAAATACAAACATTTCCCCAAGGTATCCCCTCTCCAGACCATGGACAAATTTAAAGACCTCGATGGGATCTCCTCTCAGCCTGCTATATCTAAGTGAAAACATATTCAATTTCTTCAATCTTTCCTCATATGCCAGGTTGCTTATGCCATTAACCATTTTTGTAGCCCTCTTTTGTACTCTCTCTAAAAGCCAACAATCTTTTTCATAGCTAGGAGTCCAAGCTTGGATGCAGCATTCCAAATGTGGCCTGCCGTATGCACAGTAAAGCTTCCTGATCACTTCCTCACTTCTGTATGATACATTCCTATTTATTGCCCCGAGCATTCTCAGTGCCTTCTTCCTGGCTTCCTTGGTCTGTTCTGATGCCCCCAGTTTTGTGTTTAGAATAACACCTAAATCCTTCTCCTGTTGAGTCACTGATAGCACTTGGCCACCCATCAAGTATGGAGCCTTCATATGCTGCTTACCTACATGCATGATTTTGCACTTATCAAAGTTAAATTTCATTTGCCATTCTTCGGACCACTTCACAAGTTCGTCTAAGTCTTTTTGCAGCGAGATATGCTCATCCTGACCTGTTATTGCCCTAAAGACATTCAAATCATCTGCAGATTTCAAAACTTTACTGCTTAGGCCACTTTCAATGTTATTTACAAATATAATGAACAGTAATGGCCCTAGTACTGACCCCTGGGGGACTCCACTAAGAACATTTTGCCATGATGACTTTGTACCATTTAGCATCACTCTTTGCTGTCTATCTGAAAGCCACAACTCTATCCATTTTAAGATGCTACCTGCAATACCATGGGACTGAAGCTGTATCATTAACCGTTTATGGGGTACCTTGTCAAAGGCCTTACTAAAGTCAAGATATGCTACATCAACCTGATTTCCCTGATCAAATTGTTCTGTGGCGAAGTTCAAAAAGTCCAAGAGGTTTGTGAGACACGATCGTCCTTTTCTAAACCCATGTTGAGTATCTTGAATCAATCTGCTACCTTCCAGATAACTAACTATTCTATCCTTGATAATTGATTCAAGTACCTTGCAGACTAGGGATATGAGACTTATTGGCCTATAGTTTTCAACTTTCCCTCTTTCTCCTTTCTTGAAAATAGGAACTACATTTGCCCTTTTCCAATCGGTTGGAATTTCGTTTTGTGAAACTGATCTACAAAATATTATACTAAGTGAAAATGCCAGTTCCTTTTCAGTTTACCGCAACACCCTAGCATAAATTTCATCAGGTCCTGCTGCCTTGTTTGGCTTTATTTTCCTGATATGATTGTAAACAACATCACTATCAATGAAATCAACATCATTTGTCAGATCCCATGTCACTGAACTATGGTGTACGGTCGGCAGAGTGGTCATATCTTCCAATGTAAACACTGATTTGAACTGCTTGCTCAGCTCCTCAACCATCTCACTATCCTTACCCAATGTAGTCCCGTTTACTTCCAGCGGACCAATTGTGCTAGAAACTTTACTCAGCTTGTAGAAACTAAATAACTTTTTACTGTCCCCATTACAGTTTCTAGCTAAATCCAGTTCTTTTGCTCGCTTTGCTCCTCTGGTTTTTGCTTCACAGTGTCTCTAGCTTTTCGATACGCCTTTAGATTAACGACATTTGAGGCTTCTTTAAAAACTCTAAATTGCAGTTTTCTGAGCCTAAATTGCTTTTATCAAGTCTGGTGTAAGTCATGTTGGCTTTCCTACCCTTCTTTTGCGTCTTTGCTTTTGGGGGACATATCTAATCTGAGTTTCCTTCAAGTAAGATTTGAACTTTTCCCACATTTCACAGGCATTTAAATTGGAAAATTCTTCTTCCCATCTGATGGCCCTTAAAGCCGCTCTCATCCCGTCAAAGTCTGCTCTGTTGAAATTTGGAACCTTTACCAAATTATCCTTGATAATTTCCCCTACATGTGCCTTGAATCTAACTATGTTATGGTCACCTTTTCCCAGAGTTTCGCCTACAGTCAAGTCTTGAACCAAGTCACTTAAATCCGAGAATACAAGGTCCAAGAATGTACCATGCCTGGTAGGTTCCGATACAAACTGGTGTAAGAACAGGTCCTCTTCAAGGCACTTCCTCTTAACGTTTCTACTGATTTCCTCACAAATCACCTTGTCAAGCTCCAGTTGCTGAGAATGTGGCAGGGTTCCTGATCGGTAGAAAGCTCCTATCCTAAGAGTATTGCTGTTGCCTTTTCCCACAGTGACAACAAGCCAAATGGACTCCACAGACACATTTTTATCCCCACCTGCTACTTTTTGAGAACTGAATAAGCTATTCATATAGAGCATTACACCACCCCCTTTCATTGCTGGACCCCTATTGCACGAAAACGTATTGTATCCCTGGATCTCATAGTCCTGTAAGTTATCTCCAAAATACCCTTCACTGACCCATGCCTCCGTAATGCAAACAAAATCTGGTTCCTCCTCAGCAACATAACACTTGAACTCATCAAATTTGGAAAGGATACTCTGAGCATTAAACATCATACATTTAACAAATGCTCCATAACCACCTTTGGCTTTTTCATATTGAAGAGGTCTTTTATCACTAGATGAACTATAACTCTGTCCCCTTGAGTTGCTGCTCTCCCTATTTGCAGACTTTGAGGTTATATTGCCTTGGCTGACACTATTGGAATATTCCTGAGTTGGCAATGCAATTTCATTCCTCCCCACCCCATTTCCTAGTTTCCCTGAAGGACATGCTCGTATACTTTGCCTAACACATGGACCCCCTTCTCAGAAAAGTGCAGGCCATCCCTCTGATAGAGGTCCCACGATGCATAAAACCTGCTCCACTCGTCTACAAATGTAAATGTTACACACGGGTGTAACCACAAATTCGACAATTGGGGGGGGGGGGACATGCTAGGGACGCGACAAGTTGAACAGGATAGAAGGGCCTACCTCTCCCCATGTTCCAAAAAATCCTTGGATTTCAGACACTTTTTTCAATGTCATTTTAACCCATTTCAATGTAATGTTCAATGTATTTTGTACTTAATCTTTCAGGGTTTGGCCGCCCGGGTAGCTCAGTTGGTTAGGGCGTTGGCCTGCACTGATCTCCCCTGTACTGGCAACACGGTTCGAGTCGCTTCTCGCGCTCACATTTAGCCCCTGGCCGAGAGTGTCAGTTGGCAGCTGGCCAGATAATGCCGGGGACCAGCTACCGGGCGGCCGTGTCGGTGCATTGACGGCACGTTAAACTTTCGGTCTAAATTATGTCGTTGAACTGGAGTTCATGGGTCGGGTGGTGGGGCCAGGGTATACGCAACAATCTCTGCTTACCAATAGAACCCTGGTTTCTAAAGCCACCCCTGCAACAACTGGGATTAAACTTATATAAAAAAAGATTCCCATTGTTAAAAATGATACTTTGGGGACTAAATGGGCCGCAAAAATTAGCAGGTTGCACTACTTATCACTGCCTATCAACATCTAGCTTGATGTCGTATGTGCTGGACCCGACTTCACGATCATCATGGAGCGATGCCGTAAGGATGTCAAACGTTGCCCTCTTGTGGCAGGAAGAACACAAAATATTTGATAATGGTTTTATGGTAGCATGTATGGACCTACATTTACCTTTCCCATGCTTCCCTGTTTTACGGGCACATATTTCGATGCAATGACAACCAATGCGGATAAAGGGTGTGGCACTGAGGGGATGCACCTCCCCCACGTGGAATGTGGCGCCCCTCATGCTAGGAAAAGGCGTTCCTCTGAAAAGGTTTCAGTGTACACGCTGGAATTTTTCCACCGGAGGCGGCCCTATGAAATGAAAAGCACCACTTGGAGGGAAAGTCCGAGTTTTTCAGGAAGGTCCGAATACCTCCCGCCCCACCGAGCTTTGCAGCGAGAGGCGTTGATTTACCATTCCGAATTTGTAAAAATCTGAATCTGCGATGCCCGTTGATTGGGTAGATCGACTTTACGATTTTTTGTGAGTTACGAAATATCCTAAAAGCCGATCTAGCCAATCTACGGGCATCGTTGATATATACGATATATCCGTATATATATGCATATATATGTATACATATATGTATATAAATGCACATATATATATGTATACATTTATATATACATATATATGTATGTATATACACACACATATATATATATATATATATATATATATATATATATATATATATATATATATATATATATATATATATATACCTACCTAGGAACAATGCTGGTGCGTTCTTTGATGTTTCTTTTCACAATGATACACGTCTTACCTGTATTGGTACCTAAAGCGCAAACTGAAAACAATAGCTACAACTGAACCAATGTCCAGCCCTCACCGACCCTCTCATCTAGGTCTTTAAATTTGTCCATGGTCTGGAGAGGGGATATCATGGGGAAATGTTTGAAATTAACAGAAATGATGCATTTAGAGGTCATAAATTCAAAACTAAAGTTAACCATAGCAGAACAAGGCTAAGACAGACTTTCCTCACCAACAGGGTAGTAGAACACTGGAGCCAGCTGCCAGAAACCATTGTCAGTAGCAGCACATTGAACATCTTTAAAAACAGCATAGACAATCATTATAAGAATAGAGGGCTTGATTTTCAGTATTAAAGGGAGGGCTGATTGACAGATCTGGTGGGCAACTGGTTGAGTATGCAGAGTGCGACCAAAAAGGGCCCTTGTGGCTCATAGTTGCGCTAATCTTTTATGTCTTTGTGTCATTATGACCCCGACTGGGACAATCACAAGACTACGATGTAAGAAAAAAACAGGACAGCGACTCCCCGTGGTCCGCAACTCCTGCTTACGCAAGAAAAGGCACGAAATCGAACAAAAAACTATCAAAATACTAACAGAAAAATCAGGAAGTTTACTCGTGCCTACTAAATATCAGGAAGTTTACTAACAATTCCTACTAGACTCACTTCCCCTGTTCATTCCATTACGTATGAAACAATTTCGAGGACGCGTTGAAGCTGAGGTATTTAGTTGTGTGTGAGTGCAAAAGGGTATTAATGTCTATAGGTTGGAACAGAGAGAGTAAAAGTAGAAAGGAAGAGTTAGAAACTTGGGTGTAGTAGTTGGAAAGTAGTATTAACACGTTCATTAATTTCTTTCATGGTTTGAAAACTAAAATACTTCTATATGGTATCTTTGTATATGAAAATATGCGGCCTATAACCCGCACATGCTACATTTCACTCGGCGAGTGGACAGTGGACATCCCGATATCGAAGCCATGTGGGATAAATATCTTTCTGTGACTGCCGAAACCTCTCTTTATCAAAAGCTTCACTTAAGGTGCATACTAGTACCTACCAACCTACCTAGGTAGGTAGGTACCTACCTCCCTAGTGTGCTCAGTGGGCTGACCCTGACCCCTTATGGTACAAGAAGTAACATTTTCCAAAATGAAGCATAGAAAGCTGTTGCATTGGAGCACTAAATTATGGCCTTAATATGAGAACCTTTTGTTTTCAGTTGGCACTTTATCTTTTCATCATCCTGCAACACATTTGCTGTGATTAACTGCCTTCTTGTAATTCCCCTTTGCCTTGCCTTGTATTTTATGTACATTTATATATTTTTCGTGCCAGCTCAGCATTTTCAGCTTCCGAGTGGTGGCTACACTGCATGTGCATGTGTTGGTTTTGTTAAGATAACTAGAGACAATTATTGCTTGGTTTTCGCTTGGGGAGCTGCTCTATGATGTGTGGCATGTGATAAGCCTGAAGTCATATTTTGAACATGGCCAGAAAGGGCATGTCATTTCTTCTATTGATGCTTGAACCTAGGAGGTTACCCTTTTTACTACACCATCAATGGTTGTGTGTTAAAATGTCGTTAGCACGATTTCACCACTCATCTCCTCTGTAAATGCATATGCACCTTTAAGTTGGCCAAGAGAATACTGGCAAAGAAGGGGCTTTGAGTTAGGTAATAAGTATGTCAATAAATTGTGCTTAAAAGAAACAATCTTTCACCTGGTTTTCTTCCAAAATTCTTAAGTTTCATGCCACACAAAGGTTGGTTCAGTTGCTGATGAAGGTGAGCCAGTATCTCAATGTATGCCAGTCCCCTAGATTGAAGAAAAATAGTTATGAAATAAACAGAAGTAGCAGGAACTGGAAAGTATGCTTAAGTAGAATTTAGTATACCTATGATGGCCATTTCATCTGCTGATGTATAGTTGTCATACAATATTTATAATGTGAGTTCAGGAAAATTAAATACACAGAGTAAGGCTACTTTTCAACTTTGATTAGTATACTATCATGATTAATGTATGCATTATATTCATACAACAATGTGCACAGATGTCAGTGCAGTGCAACTCTAAATCCAGCCAGGTCTGTAAGTAGTTACTGCACCATCGTTAGATAATGAATTCCAAGTGGCACAGCATCTGAGGCTAATAAATTTGTTGTACAATCAACTGATGTCATGGTTAATCTGCACTACATTCATACAACAGTGTGCATTTATTTTAGTGCAGTATAATTTTGAATGCAGCTAGGTCCATCAATGGTTACATCATTAGGTAATGAATTGCATGTGGCATAGTATCTGGGGATAAACAACCTCTTCCTACAATTCAGTGAGGATTGTCTGAGCCCATTTCAGTGAATGTCCCTGTGTGTTTGCCAATGATGCCAGCACAAACATCTTGAGGATCTTGATGGACATGAACAATCTTGCAACATTTGATGCCTGCTCAAATCAATCTATCTTTCACATAGTACAAATATAGTTTTATGATTGCATGATTATCCAGACATTCCACCCCCCCCCCACCCTCTATGTTTTGTGTCCAAGCACTGACTAGTTACCCTAAACCACCTGTGTATCCTGTACTCCAAATGCATAGGGAAGGCTCCAAGAGAGGTATAACAAGGGTGATGTAAAAGGTTTTCATAAATTCAGGATAACAACATAAAGTGGAACATAGTAAGTTGCTGGCCAGACATGCAGGCTTTTGTGAAATACCAGCAATGTGTTGATGGAAATGCAAGTTTATATCTACTGTGATGCTGAAGGTAGTTAGTGAAGGTATCTACTAAGATTATTCCAGTCATGAGCCACAACTTGCCTTAAGAACTGAGTATGTGTTGGGGTTCATTGCTAGTCCCATGACTTGGCAGTCCTAATCAGTGTATCTGCATCTTCTTGGCCATCTGAAATACCAGCCAGCAGATATGTAATATATTTGTACTTCTGTTTGATGTATATATTTTGGTTAGCTGCAAAGTCATTTAACTGGGAAACCATACCATGAAGTACATTCACATAAATCAGGAATAACACAGGATTTAGTGTGGAGCCTTGGGGCACTCCAGACTGGGAACATCCAACCTTGGTCAGTTTTAAGCACTTGTTGATTCAATATTAAGCCAGTTTTGGGTGATTCAATATCAGTAGGTTCTGGGCAATCCAACATCCTTGGGTTTTAGGCAGTCCAACATCAGTAGGTTTTTGGTGATCAAACATCAGTAAGTTAGATTAGGTTACTTTTTTGTGTAATCTTGCATTATTCTTCTATTGCATAACCCCACCTGAACTCTCCTTCCCCCACTCTTCCTATGTTTTTGTATGTTTAGGTATCTGGGTGTCAAGGGTATGTTTTGTAAATATATATTGAAATGGTATTCTGGTGTATCCTGATGAGATTTCAACCAATTTGATGTTAACACGAGCCTTGGAGGGGCTCTGAAATTACGCGCACTGGAGAAGGTCGGCGAATTCCGCCCCGTCAAGATCTCGGTTCCTATTGCAGCTAGAGTGAGATAATTTTAAGGGTAAATGTGTATGGTGGTCAACTCTCTTGTGTGCACATTTCATGACCTTAGCTCAAAATCTTAAAGGTCAAATGAGGTTGCATATGACATAGTTGGCTTGTTTTGGGTGGCTACTCTTAACATGGTTATGGATCGCTGGGATTGTGTTTATATGCTCTAAAATGGGCATGAATGATTTTTGGACAAAGCTAATGATGCAATACATATTATAACTCTGGCATTTGACTTCAGGTCCCGTATATGTCAGCACTTTATCAGGTTCCAGTTACCGGAAATGGGCCGCCCGCCGAATCAGCGGGCGGCCCGGCGCAATCGACTTCACGAAGAAATGGCTGAAGTATGAAGGAATGAAGCTCAATGAAGTATGGAAACTTCATGTGCACATGGTTCGCAACGACAACAAAAAAACATAAGTTTTCAGTAGGGGTTAACATGCAAAATGACATGAATCGCATGACTGTCATTTGCGTTTATGACAACCTTCCAGTTGAACGAGTTCAGTTCCATTGACCTGTCATGAACGTCACCTGAGTTGACCTTGGTGGCCTAGCATGATGCTGAAACAATGTAACATAATAATAGACAGCAAACAAGTCGCTAGTATTGTCATGAACACTTTGCTTTTGTCGATATATAGGGAACGCATCGGCGACGATTTTTGTGGTCTTACGCTGCGAAATGTTTGAATTTGATGTCCGCTAACTCGAAAAATTTTGCGCCGATTTTCGTTTTTTTAAAAATTTAATTCAAGCAACCTGCCGGACATTTGTATGCAGGTACACACAACATACTGCAAATCGATCGGTAAAATCGGGAGTTATTTACGGAAATTTGAGGGGTGGTTGGATTCCCCCACCTCCAGTGCGCTTGCTAAGCAAGTGCAACTTTTGTTTGTTTTAATTGATGCCTAATTTGAAAAGTCTTATGTTCATGATAATGGCTTTAAAAAATACTACAAGGTGGTAGTGTACAACAGACCACATCACAGCTAATCTCTTCAACTGGAATTATGCCACAACATGAGCATCTCATAACTTACGAGATGTTCATGTGTCGTGATTTGTGATGGTAAGCATGAACATGATACTAGTGAGCAAGATATGGTTAAAAATTAGGCATCTAGACGTAATCACCACAGATCGAGAAAGACGATTTTGATACTTTTTGGGAATGATGTCAATTCAGTGTTCAAGAAGTTGTATATTCCACCCTAGTTCACGAATAGTTTATCACTGTTAAGCAGTATCCGGAAATTTACTTTGTGTAGACCGAAAAGGGGATTTGAGACAAGCTAGCTGATGAAGAATGGTGCAAGCATATATCGATAATCCCTATTAATGAGTCATTTCCAACGGCCTTGTTCATTATGTCATGCTGTTGATGATGCCAGTAGTATACCCGCTCCCTTTATCAGCGGACAGTGCTGTTGCAAGATATCATTATAATTTTCTTAAAAGATTTATCCTAACCTGAGCTAAAAATTGAGAAAAAAGTGGTATGTAATGAAGTTAATGTCAAAGCAGCTGCCATTAAGTGTGGGTCTTCAGTGAATTTCAAAATTCCATACACACTGTTTTTAAGAACAATTTTTTAAAATGGGAATTTAACACTTTCTCATCAATTTCCAAATATAAACCTGACCCAGTCAAACCTAAGCTAGCCTGATCTGCTTTTGAAGAAAATACAGTTTCCTATTTATCCCCCCTCCAATACGACGCGCCCTTCAACTCCAATCCACCACCACCACTCCCCCCCCCCTCCAATACAAAATATAACTTTTCGAACTTCTTTATCTTAACATAGCCTAGCATCACCTAACTCCTTTTCTTCCTGTATGAAGATAAAATGTGTAAAGCTTGTCTCAAGCACCTTATGGTATCTTATGAATCTAATGACACCTACTGCTGTTACCTGAACGGGTTGTCTGAGTTTGGCGTGATAGCGGTGAGGAAAATCAATACTAGACGAGATGCAGAACTAATGGCGACGAACAATGTCATCTTGGTATTTAATTCAACCGACTTCTGAGATTCGGGTCGGATACATCCGTGTTAAGGTACGAGTTTTTCTCCCGAAACAAATGCGCTGTTTTAAATGTCAAAAATATGAACATACCAACCATTATTGTCGGAATCGTTCCGTGTGCAGCAAGTGTGCTTCCTCCGACCACCTCAGCGAGCATTGTACTTCGAAAGTTCCATTCTGTGTAAACTGCGGCAGGAGACAGAACCCCCACACTTCGTTCGACCGCACTTGCCCCAGCTACTCCAAAGAGAAGGAAGTAATATCAAGCACACCCAAAAAGTAACTTTTCGCGAGGAGATGGATCTTTGTGATCGCTCTCCTCCTCGAACGTCATACCCGACAAAAACGGAAGGCACTACATCGACTTCACAGCGCGTGCAAACACCCAAAACGGACGAACTCATTGCTGCGTTGAGTGAACTACTTCGTTCTTTCGGTATGCTCGTCACCCCGTCAAGTAGGCAAGCTCAGCCCGAACCTCCCTCCGAGGCGGCTAAGTGCGACGCGTCGCTCACGCCAGACCCTGAGGTTGTCACTTTACCGATGACGACCACTGAGCGAGCCTCGGAAGAGTGGAGTGTTGTTCAGCGGACTAAGAGACTCGGAACGGCCCCAAGCCTAGCGTGCAAACGTAACCTTCCACACCGACAAATCGCGTCAACGCCCAGTCCAGACGAACCCTTACCCCCTCCCTACCGTACCCACCGAATATTTCGAGAGAGAGAGAGACGACATGGCTTCCGGACGGCTTCCAGTCGTCGCACCCTCTGCGGCTCGGCCGCAACTCACGGTCAAGGTTCACCCGAGGGCTCCCGATATGGGGGCGCCTGGCCGTGCAGCCAGGACTACGTCCAGGGACTCGTCGCCCAGTGCACGAGTTGGAGGACCGTCACCTAGAAGGACACCTCCACCATCACCAACTACGCGTCAGGCCTGCGATCATTGCAGAGACTGTAAAGGTTATGGGCCCGCCTCCTAGAGCGACACCTGCACCATCACTAGCTTCACTCGCGAATCCCGCGACCACGGAGGAGACTTTAAGGGTGATGGGTCTGTTTCCTATACCACCACGCGGCGGTGAGAAGGCGGCGCACTGGGATTCCCTGCGGCCGGACGTAAGCGGCCATCCCCGTGGACACCATCACCACCGAGCGAGGAACTCCCAGATCTCGTCAGAAATCGTCCTCATCTCTCTCATAGGGTATTGGTGTTACGTTTTACTGGCATTGATTGCCATTGGGCGACCTCTATGCAAGGGAAGGAACAGGACACTATTTTAAAGCTGTGCTCCAGTACCCGATAAATCCATGCGTCTACTTTTACTATGGACCATGAAGATAGTAACAGTGTCTACCTGTGATTCTGCCTGTGATATTTCCACCCAACTCTAACCCATTTTAAATGGATCTATCGCGATCCATTTTACAATGGAACTGTAGGGGCTGAGAACCAGCAACGAAGAGGTCCATACACCACTGCCTGCGGCCATTTGCCTCCAGGAGACCAAGGTGACGCCGGCTACTTTTTCAGCATAAAATGCTACTCAGTCTTTCGTGAGGATGCGCACTCTGACACCATTGCGCATGGCGGTGTGCTGCTGGCCGTCCACCAAGCTTAGCGGCGCGGATATTGGTGCTACACTCAAAGCTGCAGGCTGTTGCAGTACGAGTGCATTTTAATCATCGTCTCACATCTATTTCCTCTCTGTACTTGTCGCCTGGTGTTGGGTTTCCAACTACTGAGTTGCGACACTTGATGTCGGAGCTGCCCCCGCCGGTTTTAATACTAGACGATTTTAATTCTCACCATGCAGCTTGGGGATGCGAGGACATCAATGCACGAGTTCGGCTCTTGGAGTCTTTCATGCATGGTGAATCTCTGTGTATTTTAAATGCCGGCACGCCGACGCACTTTACTCCGCCCTCCGGCCGTACATCTGCTTTGGATCTTAGCCTGCGCAGCCCACAACTTGCACAACTTTTTACCTGGTCCGTGGCTGTTGACCCACTCAGCAGTGACCATTTCCCTGTATGGCTGGAGTACCTGGACGGCGCAATACTTCAAACTCGACTACGCCGGTGTAATTTCAAGAAAGCGGACGGACAGCATATGAGGCACGATTAGAGATCTTCCGCGCGGCCTGGTGTGCCACCTATGTCAGTTCAGACATTTACCAACGTACTCGTGCAGACCGCCACTAACTTCATCTCCCTCACCTCTGGTACTCCTCGTCGCGCTCCCTTCCCATGGTGGACAGAGGAGTGTCTCCAGGCTGCCCGGGAAAGACGACGAGCCTTCAGAGCCTTCAATCGAAACAGCAAACCGGAACTTCTCCACCTCTCAACAGCCCTGTTATAACGAGCCATTCACCATGACTGAGCTTAGTTCCGCTGTTGGAGGCCTTCGAAGCGTATCCGAGGGTCCCGACATTGTGCACAACGACATGCTCAAGCATCTCTCAAAACGTGAACTTGAAGCCATGTTAGAGACCATAAATACACTTTTGGAGAAAGGCGACTGCCCATCCACATGGCGCGATGCTATAATGATACCAATTTTGAAACCCGACGAGCTACCTACCCATATCACTTACATCATCACTTTGTAAACTGGTTGGTTGGTTGGTTATTGGTTTTTACGGCACATCGACCGTTGAGTCATGTAGCGTCGCCAATCTCTGACGCCGATTGGTCGCGGGCGAATAGTAGCGACAAGTGGAATTCGAACCCACAACCTTTCGATTGCGAGACAAGCGACTTATCCTAGGCTGCTCGTCGCCATTTGTAAACTGGTGGAGAAGATGGTAAATGTTCGTTCGACCTGGTTTTTGGAGTGGTGTGACATTTTAACTAATGCACAGTGTGGTTTTATCAAAAACCGCAATACCATCGACCATCTTTAACTCTTGGCACTGTGGTACGAACAGCCTTCCACCAGAATCGCCATGTCGGTGCAGAGTTTTTCGATAGTCAAGGAGCTTATGACACAACTTGGCACTACGGCATTCTGGAAAAAGGTCTTCAGATGTGGTATTCGAAGTTCAATGGTTCATTTCCTTGAGAACTTTTTATCCAAACGCTTTTTTCCCGTACGCATCAGGAGCTACCTGTCAAACAGGTATCTACAAAGAGGTGGTGTACCGCAAGGAAGTGTGCTCAGTGTGGTGCTGTTCGCCATCGCGATTAACGACATCTGCGACTCCCTTCCACGTAGCATTGGTAGATCGCTCTTTGTTGACGATGTAGCAATTCAGTGCTGTACATCCAGTGCACCTTTAATGGCACGCTGTTGGCGGTATCACACTTGGAAAATCGGAGTTCCGAAAACGGGTTTAGATTCTCGACTGCAAAAACTGTTAGCATGCACTTTTGTCGGCACCGCCAGAACTGCCCGGACCCTGCCCTCCATATGTATGGTGAGCAAGTTCCTTTCCGGCGAGTTGCTCGATTCTTGGGAGCTATTTTTGGCACTCATCTTCATTACAAGGAACATTTTAAAACACTTCGGGAGAAGTGTTTTACATCCCTAAACCTGCTAAATGTGGTTGCACACACATCCTACGGAAGAGACAGGAAAACTATGTTATTGTTGTATCGCTCTCTCATTTGTTAACAACTGGACTACGCATGTTTTATATATGACAGCGCATGTGCAACAAGCAAACGCATACTGGACACTGTACACCACTCGGCTCTCCGCATTGTGACCGGCGCTTTCCGCACTTCACCTTCCGTCAGCATTCTAGCTGAAGCCCACGAGTCACCACTCTCGCTCCGCCGCGAAATGCTCTGGATGCGCTCTGCCTGTAAGCTGCGCCAATTCCTTGCCATCCCGCATATTCGCACATATTTTCCCATCGACTCCTTGCATCATTCTGTCGCGGACGTACCATGCATGCCACCTCTTTCTGCGTTCGCATACGCAGGCTCTTTGAGGACAGCGGGATTCGACCGAAGGGTATGCGGTTCAATCCGGTTCAAACGCTGCCATGGCAAGTGACTCCTATAATAGATGCAACTTTCCTCGGTTGGAAAGGACCATGCTACACCGCAGCACCGACTGTCACGTGCGCTAGAGCACATAACCTCGTTCGAGGGATACATCCCAACTTATACAGATGGATTCAAGACTGATGCTGGTGTGAGCAGTGCATTTGTTACTGGACCTCTGTCAAGATCTTTTTCCCTACCACCACATGCAGCTGTTTACACTCCAGAGTTCGTGGCGATCACAAAGGCCCTCAGCTTTATTGAAGTGGGGCAGGATACCTCGCATGTCATTTTAGGGACTCATTGAGCAGTCTCTGGGCGCTAAAACAGTTCAGAGTTTAACCTATCTGACACCATCTTACAGGACGTTTTGCGCCGTCTCGGATCACTCGCTCAAGCTGGGAAGACTATTGTCCTCTGCTGGATCCCGAGCCATATTGGCATCGTGGGGAACGAGGCAGCGGATGCTGCTGCAAAGCGAGCAGCACAAGCCCCATATATGCGATCTATGCAGCTCCCCGCGAGGGAATATGGTGACCGTTCTATCGCAACCTTTGTTTTTAAGAAGTGGCAGCCTAACTGGGACACACTACAGGATAATAAACTACGAGCAATGAAGCCATGTCGTGGGGAATGGCCCTCGTCTTACCGTAGGACGAGGCGAGACGAGGTCGTGCTCTTCCGCCTTAGGCTAGGGCACACCCACCCAACGCACCACTATCTGCTATGTGGGGAGGACAGGCCAAACTGCCCTCGATGTCACGCACTACTGTCAGTACGTCACATTCTGATATCCTGCCCCCTGCTCCCCGATGCTCGAAGACGCCTTGAAGTCGTGCAGCCGCCGTGACTCCGCAAACTCCTGGGTGACCACTGACGCGTTGTAACTTCAGGACAGCTGTTTCGCTTTCTCTCGGATGTCCAATTTAGAGCGGTTTGCACACCTCACTGACATGTATCACTACACGCTCGGAACCGTGACATGTCGCTCTAACTGATCTTCGCTTGCTCTTACTGTTTCACTGTTTCGCGGACGTTACTCCCGTTTCACTGCTTCACTGATAATGTTTGCTTGCGCTTGCTCTTTCTGTTCCACTGATGCTACTTACATTTCACTGTTTCAGTGGATGTTTCTTCTATTTCAATGCTTCACTGACGATGTTATGGGCCCTGCATTACCAACGTAGTCGACGCGCCCCTAAATTCCGATAACCGACCAACTACTGCTCTTAGATCGCCTAGAAATGACCGATGTTGGGTAACCTAATATCATTGCAGGACCGAAGGAGTCCTCATGGTGTGCCTGCCCTTCAATGCTAAGGGAAATAATATCTCAGTTATATATGATTTCCCACAGAAATGGCAGAGGAAGAAGCTGTTAGGTAAGCTTGGACAAGTCCAGTCCGTTTGTTTGCTTTACATCTTCCACTCAGGGTCATGTTCTGTATAAATAGCATATGTTCTGTTCTGCTGTTTTTGTAATGTTATTTATGTGAATGCAAGTTTTTTACCCGGTGAAATGACTACAAAGTACTTAAAATTGATAGGACCCGGGTCCATGAATCCACCACAGTAAGAATTCGGACAAGTTTATTCTGTCCATAATCATTGTTGCATAACTTTGTTGGAATTCAGACGAACGTTCCTTTGGGGGACGAGTAGTCTAGGGGCAGTGTTAATTTTTTCAAGGAAATGGGTGGAAAATACCACCTAATGGAAGTTCAATTGACCTCCCTCTCTAGGGCTTATGTGACATCCTTGCTTACTACTTGCTCATTATGAAAGTTTGCATCAAAAGCTTTACTTTTGTATATGCTAAGATGGGGTACATGGATGGTGTTCCCTTTGAAGCCAGACAACTCTTATATCCAGATATTATCCATTATTGGTTTTGGATTATATTCCAAATCCAACTTGAAATCAACTGAAGAAATCTTGAGGCCTTCAAAGATTCCAATATGCCATAGTTGGGGTGCATCAATGACCTCTGACCAGCATGACCACCACACTGCATGACAACTGCAGTCAATGTGCTCCTCAACACCTAACCTCGGACCAGGAAATTTTATGAAACCATATCACAGATCCTCTTCTGTTTCAGACAGTCTACCCAGTATCCTGAAACCCGGTATCATCCAGCACTCCTGAAGTCCTTATTCAGCAAGCAATGGAGCCCTGTATTGAAGACAGTATGCAGGCTTATCAAAGTTGCTGTAATAATGTGCTAACACTCCATATAACATCCAGGATGGTGCCATGGTGATGTATGGTGATGATATGGCAGGAACCTAATTGCTAGATCTGTTCAAACTCATAAAACATAGGCTTCACCCAATCACTGCAGCACCTCATTGCATCCAAATTAACATATGGGTGATATTTGGATTACATTATGTGAAATCATGGATAGACATACATTTTGGGCAGGTTGCATCCACCAGAGAAAAAATATGCACACTTTCAGGCATAGACCTCAAAAAGCAAGTTTATATTAGACAGGCCTTGATAAAAATGGGCATCTCAAAGAAAATACCCCCTTTGGGCCTGCATCACATCTAACCTGGTAAAATATCAAAAGTAAGTAGCAAGCAGACACATGTATGCTTAGAAACAGCTCATGTGTACACTTCAGGCATTATTTGCCTATAGCCCGTACTTCAGGTGGACAGGCGGTAATTTTACCATTTACATGCCAGAGTGGAAGAAATACCTATCAATGTCAACTAGAAACTCACACAATACACACTTTTTTAACACCATACAACATCAATCCTAAAATCATCAACCCCACATTGATCACTCCTCTGCAATCAGGTTATCACGTGCACACCACCAGCCATACCACGAAGCAAAAGGATGAAACCGTGACAAGCGCGCAACATTTGTCGAAATTCATGTACATTTCGCAGTAAAATTCGACATCCTTGTTTTATTTTTTACATCTTGCTATTTCGTTTTTGACATCGCCCACCTAATGAAAAATGAATATTTGCACACTGTCTAGGGGTAAGTTGCCCGTCTCACAATCGAAAGGTTGTATGTTCGAGTATCGCCTGTTGCTACTCTTCGTCCGCGACCAATCGGCGCGAGAGATTGGCGACGCTACATGGCTCAACAGTCGATGTGTCGTAAAGCAAATAACCAACCAACGGACGTTCCTTTGAAAGCAATATGCACAATGAGCAATCTTGTGAAGTTCGGACAGGGCAAGGTACATTCTTTTGTCGTATAATAACATCAAGTCAGCTAGTAGCTGGTTCATGGCGTGCACTCAGATTCTGACTGCTTTGTTTCCAGGTTGCGTTCTCTGTCTCCTTTTCGGACGAAGTACCGCCGCTGCCGCTCCCAAGACAGCTCCACTGTGTGTGATTGACAATGTAGCGCCTAGTGTGTGCAGGGCCGCCGCAGGTACATCGTGCGGTCGGTGATCTCATTGGGACAGCTCTCGTCACATAAACTTCGCAGCTGGATCGTCCTGATCGGCTGCCCTGCGTCTCCTGGCAGAGCGCCAGTCACTCCGACGTCTTCCAACGGTACGTTAGCTCCTACGACTTATTCCAACGGTACGTCAGCGCCTACGACGTCTCCCGACCGTGCGTCAGCGTCTCCAACGTCTCCCGACAGTGCGTCAGTGCATCCGACGTCTCCCGACCGTGTGTCAGTACATCCGACGCCTCCCGACCGTGTGTCAGTACATCCGACATCTCCCGACCGTGTGTCTGCATCCGACGTTTCCCGACCGTGCGTCATTGCATCCGACGTCTCCTGGCCGTGCATCAGCGTCTCCAACGTCTCCCGACCGTGCGTCAGTGCATCCGACGTCTCCCGACCGTGTGTCAGAACATCCGACGCCTCCCGACCGTGTGTCAGTGCATCCGACGTCTCCCGACCGTGTGTCAGTGCATCCGACGTTTCCCGACCGTGTGTCAGTGCATCCGACGTCTCCCGACCGTGCGTCAGTGCATCCGACGTCTCCCGACCGTGCGTCAGTGCATCCGACGTCTCCCGACCGTGCGTCAGTGCATCCGACGTCTCCCGACCGTGTGTCAGTGCATCCGACGCCTCCCGACCGTGTGTCAGTGCATCCGACGCCTCCCGACCGTGCGTCAGTGCATCCGACGCCTCCCGACCGTGTGTCAGTGCATCCGACGTCTCCCGACCGTGTGTCAGTGCATCCGACGTCTCCCGACCGTGTGTCAGTACATCCGACGCCTCCCGACCGTGTGTCAGTACATCCGACATCTCCCGACCGTGTGTCTGCATCCGACGTTTCCCGACCGTGCGTCATTGCATCCGACGTCTCCTGGCCGTGCATCAGCGTCTCCAACGTCTCCCGACCGTGCGTCAGTGCATCCGACGTCTCCCGACCGTGTGTCAGTGCATCCGACGTCTCCCGACCGTGTGTCAGTGCATCCGACGCCTCCCGACCGTGTGTCAGTGCATCCGACGTCTCCCGACCGTGTGTCAGTGCATCCGACGTCTCCCGACCGTGTGTCAGTGCATCCGACGTCTCCCGACCGTGTGTCAGTACATCCGACGCCTCCCGACCGTGCGTCAGTGCATCCGACGTCTCCCGACCGTGTGTCAGTGCATCCGACGTCTCCCGACCGTGTGTCAGTGCATCCGACGCCTCCCGACCGTGTGTCAGTGCATCCGACGCCTCCCGACCGTGTGTCAGTGCATCCGACGTCTCCCGACCGTGCGTCAGTGCATCCGACGCCTCCCGACCGTGTGTCAGTACATCCGACGTCTCCCGACCGTGTGTCAGTGCATCCGACGCCTCCCGACCGTGCAGTGATGACGTCCGACGGTGTGCATCCGACGCTCCGACCGTGGTCAGTACATCCGACGTCTCCCGACCGTGTGTCAGTGCATCCGACGTCTCCCGACCGTGCGTCAGTACATCCGACGTCTCCCGACCGTGTGTCAGTGCATCCGACGTCTCCCGACCGTGCGTCAGTGCATCCGACGCCTCCCGACCGTGTGTCAGTGCATCCGACGTCTCCCGACCGTGTGTCAGTACATCCGACGTCTCCCGACCGTACGTCAGTCACCCCCTCTCTGCAGAACCATGTCGGCATCGACGTCAGAAAGCGGCTGCGCCGGCGCCACCGATGACGAGAATCGCGAGGGAGCGGCTCGCCCGCTGCAGCGTCGGGTGTGCGCCGTCGGGCCGTGGGGCGTCACGTGTCTGGAGTGCGAGCTGTGGTGTCGCGACAAGCTCAGCCTCCAGCTGCACATGGACTCGAAGACACACGTCGGGAAGCGTGTGCGCAAGTGCGACGTTTGTGGCGGCGTGTGCTTCTCGCTGGCCAGCCTGTCGCGACACAAGCTGGAACACCAAGTGACGACAGACGTCGCCAAGCCGGAAAACGGCGCCAACGTCTCGCGCCCCGATGACCCTTCGAATACGGCGGCACAGTCTGCCGCCGATGCCGACAGTGGCACGTGTCACGTGTGCAAGGCCTCCGTGCAGGATGGTCTGCGGTGGCACATGCACATCAGGCATCGTCGGCAGTGCCCGAAGCCCTTCAAGTGCGTGCAGCGCAAAGTATCGCTGTCTTCCCCCAAGCATTTGGTGAAACACATGAAGAGTCCAGTGCATGTCGACTTTCAGTGCAGCGTTTGTGGCGAGTTCTTGCCGTCTCCGGTGCTTCTCGGACGCCACGTTCTGCACCACAGAACACCACGTGTCGCAGCCGTGGACTCGACATCTGCGCCTGGCTCCGATGCGCCTGGAAATGCCACGTCCCACTCTGCGAAGCCAACGTCAGACGCGGCGTCGGCGAAGTTGACTGCGTACAGCCTGGTACAGCAGCGCCGTTCACTGGGCTACAAACGATTCCGCGATCTGTGCGCCATCGACCGGCACACGAAGTCGTCCAAGCACAGTGCCAGCGCCTCCTGCAGGTGCCGCTCGTGTGGTGCTGCGTTCCCGTCGCGAGCGCGTCTGGCACGTCACATAGTCGGTCATCACCTGTCCGGTCAGCCAGCTGCCGACACGTCCGAAGAGACAGCCTCGCCTGGCGTCGAAGGAAGCGCGCCCGCCGCCTTCGGGCGACTGGACGCCGGGAACGTTCTGCGCGTGCGCGGCAAGCAGGGTCGATACTCGTGCGAGCCATGTGGCGTGTCGTTCAATCGCATTGCTAACCTGAACAGACATCTGACAACCAAACTGCACAGCACGTTTTCCAACACGCCCGGCTCCGTAGCCCGCTGCAGGTTGTGTGCGATGGACTTCCCATCGGTAGGCGATCTTCGGCGCCATCAGGCGACTCATGCAGATCGTGTTGCGCCTGTGAAAGCGGCCACACGGCATGTATACAGCTGTCCCAAATGTGGGGTTTCGTTCGACGCCAAGCAGGCCGCGTTGAAGCACGCGGCTACCGCATCGCACGGTCTCGCCCTGAAGTGTCGAACTTGCGACTGCGTGCTTCCGTCGGTGGTCGCCCTGCGACGGCACAACGTCGGCCACCGGCGGAGCGAGTCGCGCCGGCCGGCGGAGAGCCGGTGCGACATCTGCGGGCTGACGCTGGCCACCGCCGACCTGGTGGCCGACCACCGGCGCTCCCACTTCTGGGCCGGCCTCCCGCAGTGCCAGCTGTGCGAGGCGACGTTCGTCTCCACCGACCACCTGGCGCGTCACCTGCGCAACCACCGCGCCGAGAGCGCCGCGGCCGAGGCGGCGCAGACCTGACCTGACCTGCAGTCCTGACGCGCCGCCACCCGCGACGGGTTCGCGACAGGAAACGCTGCCTGGGCGGTGTCGCTCAAATTGCGCTCCTCCGTTGTCGGCAGGAGGAAGTGAGAAGGAAGATAGGGTATGGGTGTTGGTACACTGGTGATGGGCGCATTGTAGATGGTTGAGGGGTGCCATTGAGAACGGCACTGGGTAGTTAGATGAAGAGGTATCGTTTTGATACGCGTGGCGACGTTGTGATGAGTTGTGGTCGCTTATGATTGAGTGCTTCCGCTCGTTGCGATTTGTGACAGCTAACATAATACCATCCTAGGATGTTGGTTGCGTCGTGATAAAGTGATCCTGGCATATTATTTTTATGAAATGTTTTGCTCATCCCGATTACCTCTGATCTCGTTGCTTCGGTTCCTTTTTTCGGTATGTGTTACACATAAATATGCATCTCCATATATATATATATATATATATATATATATATATATATATATATTATATATATATATTATATATATATATATATATATATATATATATATATATATATATATATATATATATATGTCTTGATATCACACCACTACATTTACGTAGTCGTTTTGTATTGAACTCCGGATTGTATTCCTGTGGTTCTTTTCAAGCCATTGTCTTTAAAATGTGTCGAGTTCTTATGAAAATGAATCGTTTACAGGACGAATTGGCGTAATAGGTGGCAAGGCTTATCACCTAAGAATTGAACGAGCCATAAAATGGCCACCGTGTTTTTTTTTCTCCCTGTTTGGTTGTGCATTGCGTATTCCACTTGAAATCATGTTGAGCTTGAGCCCAATAAAATGGTTCAAAAGTAGCATTAGCAGAGCTAGTTCATCTTGGACAGCATATCATTGTGGTGGTGCACGCTTAGTCCTCACGGTCTGCTAGCGATGCACAGATAGATCACGGTCTCTGTATTCCCTGACCACGGCTCGACTATGCACGCTGTTGTCTCTAGGTCTACCCTTACGCGACTGGGCCCTGCCAAGGCGAACAGTCGGAAGTGGGTCGCGCGTCCGTGGTGCCCTAACCATAAACCACGGCCCGCGTTCCGCACATGCGACACACGCACAACCCCTCCCCTCCAAGTTCATGGTGAGGTTCCAGACTATATACGAACGACTGCTACACATCTCTACCTCCCCTCAGAATCAACGACGACGGCAGGCTGTTGGTGTCGACCCCTAACACCCTGCCGCCACAGCTCGGGCTACAGCACAATTCTTCACAACATGCACATCGTACCGGCGAGTGCGTGAATGCTACCCGTAAGAGGCCTGGGGTCGATTTGGAGGCGAGCGGGGCGGTGAGAGCGTCTGCCGCCGCGACGGGGAACTGGACTGGTCGGTGGTTGTGGGGGCGGTGACCGTCGATCGGTCAACTCGTCCGCAAAACGAACAGTGCGCGGTGGGCGGGTGGGCGCGGACGGACACGGCGGTGTGTACACGGACACGAGCGGGCGGAATGGGCGCAGGAAGCGGCGGTTGCGCTAATTGTGGCCACTGGGGAGCTTCACTAAGAAGTCACGCCGTCGAACTACGCCTACGACAGTACCTCGCCGTCTCATAATCCGGCCGAGGGTCCTGAAGGGACACGTGGGTCCCAACGCGCAGGCTGGGTAGTGGCATGGCCGCTCGGTCATAGCGGTCACGGGCCGCTTGCCGGAGTGAGTCGGCGCGGGCGTCACAATCGTCAGCGGCTCGCTGCCACTCAGGTGCGAAGGCACAGTGGTGAATGGGGACCGCTGAGCGCAGAGGACGGCCGTAGAGGATTTGAGCCGGTGGCCGGTGATCCGCTCGCGGGGTGTTGCGAAGCTCTAGCAGCCCACGAGCAAACACATCACAGTCGAGGTCCCCTGCTACAGGTCACTTTCTGCACCAGTCTCTTCACCAGTTTGACGGCCGCCTCAGCTGGGCCATTGGACTGAGGGTAGTGCGGGGTAGACATGCAATGTGTTACGCCCCAGCGCCGCAGGAAGTCTGGTGAGATGAGCAGTGTATTGTGGGCCACCGTCGCTGCGTAGCACACGGAACACCGGTGGAGGTGAAGATTTCTCGCAGGTGTATCAGAGCCCGGGCGGTGGCGTCGCCGGCGCAGTGAACAACTGCGGGCCACCCGGAGAGCCGATCAACGTACACCAGGTAGGTCTTGCCTGCGTGACTCAAGAAATCTGTGGGCTCGAAGACTTAGCTCGGCGGGGGGTCCGACATCAGTGGTTCTCGTTCACGGCATACCTGACAGGAGCTAACGGTGTCGGCAGCATCGCGGTCGGTGCTGGCCCAGTATACAGACTGGCGTGCGCGGCGCTGAGTGCGTTCGATTCCTTGGTGCGAGCCGTGCAGGCGCTGCAGAGTCTCTGCTCTGAGGCTTCTGGGGATGATCAGACGAGGACCACATACCAGGGTGCCGTCGTCAACTGTCAGGTGATCTCGCATGCCCCAATACGCCCTCAGGGCAGCGGGCAGGTCACGTCTCTGATCAGGGAAGCCGTTTGTCAAGGCCTCGCACAACGCTATGTACTCGGCGACGGCGCGGGCGGCGTCGCGGACGCGGGCCAGCGTGGCATCATCGATGGGAGACACCTGGGTTCCGTCTGGATCCAGCTGGGTCACTGAGGGCACGACGAGACTGGAGCAGATAAGTCGCGTCATCTTCGGTTTCCTCATCGTCTGGTGTGGAGTCATCCACGGGGGCTCTGGAGAGAGCATCTGGGATGCAGTGATGCTTGCCAGACTGCCAGATTGTCGTGAAGCTATGCGCCAGGAGCTTCATGTGGAGGCGCCGCAGTCGGGGATTGTCGATCTCCGGCAGACCTCCCGCAGTGGGGTCAGCCTCGTTACTCGGCTGGCCAGGGAATTGGCGCCCCTCGGGGTAACAGCCGCCCCGATAAGGGGTGTGGAAACACGGAGGTGTTTCCGGGGGCTCGTATAGTCCCCATCGTCCATCCCTCTCTTCAAACTCCCGTATTCACCCCGTGCCAGCGACCTTCTGTATGTCTTTCATCCAACCCTGCAACACCACCCCTCCCCTGTCACGAGCAGGTAGGTCAGCTTCCCCTGGTCTACCCGTTCGTTCAGTTTTATCGGGGTAGTCGCGCCCCCTCGGCCCGTCCCCCGGGGTTGACGGAGTCCTGGAGGTTGAGGTCCCCCGTTGCACGGTGCTAGTTGTGACGGGGGACCAACACACCTCTTTGGTCTTGATATCCCGGAGGGGCGGGCGGGACCGTGGGGCCTCACACGGGTCAAGTGGCTGGTCGCCTCGGGCCGGGGGTCCGGGACTATTCTCGATGCCCGCCAGCCCGGCCGGCTGGGGTCAAGGGGTGGGCGGCGCTTTTTCCCGGTCGGGGTAGTGAATATCTCTCCCGGTCCGGGATGGCGTCGCCTGTCCCGTATAGCTCCTCGGGCGCCTGGCGTCCTCCCGTCCGCGGGGCTCAGGCATCCCCCTGTTGGGCCCCTATGTGGTGGGGCGCCCGAGGAGTGGAAACCAAGTAACACTACATGGCATCCACAACACACAAAAAAAAACACTCCTGGTCACAATCGTGGTGACCAGACCACTCGCTCGGACCCGGCACCTGCTGAGGCGTACCGCACTACGTGTTCGTCGTCCCGTACAGTGCCCCAACCACCGCTTCTCCTAGAGGAAATATAGTTAGTAGCCATAGGTAGGAAGCCAGGTCGCCTTCTCCACGAGTACTAATATTCAAATCGAGTGAGCCTGGCAGGAGCCTATCTGCACTTTCGCCCTTTGAGCGTAAGCGCGGATGCGATAAACTGAGTGACGTAGTGAGATGCGATAGGCTGCGAAATGGGGCAATAGAAGTAGAGTTTCGAAGTGCAGACGACGCTAAGAGGACCCTCCGTGTAACTGAATTTAAGTACTGCGTAAGAGAAAAAGGTAGTAAGATTGATGTTACTATACCAATAGTGGTCGAGCCCCACAAGACAAAGAACCATTCGAAAGGAGTTATCAACTGTTTTGATCTTAGGGACATACCTGACTCGAAAATCGTCGATGGCCTCTCTGAGTACGGTGTAGTGGAAGTACGTAGAATCAAGGTAAGGAGAGGGAGTGACCTGCAAGCAACAGACAACATTATTTGAACTCTTAATTCGACAGACATCCCAGCTACAGTATGCGTTGGATACGTGAGGGTAAAGGTACGTGTTTTCGTCCCGGACCACATGAGATGTTTTAGGTATCAGCGTTATCGGACACACCACCCAATATTGCCGCGGCCGCCCTACCTGTGGTAGGTGCGGCATGTCAGAACACCCCGACGGGAAGTGCGAATCGGAACACCTTTGGTGTGTCAATTGCGGACAGTCCAATTTCCACATACTACCTTTGACAGAACATGTCCAGCATACCTGAGGGAGAAAGAAATCCTAACTCTGAAATGCTCCAGGAACTTGTCTTTTCGGCAGGCCACGGAGATGTACGCAGAGACACACCCCAAGGTCTTGTACGCAGAGAAGGCGAGGAACACCCTGCATCCTACCAGACACCCTGGATCAACCAATACCTCCCAGCTCCCCTCGTCCCTTGCTCAACCGACGTGACAAACGGTTCAACAGCAGTCGGAGGTACGCAACGTCGCGCAAGTCCTGGCACACCTCAGGGCTCTCCTGACCTCATTTGGACTAGTCTGCTCATCAGAGCAACCACAGCCCATCCGCCCCCTGATCGGGTGGAGGCTTCAGACGGCAGCGCATCACCTACTCCCACAGTGCAGCATGAACAGGGATGGATTGTGGCACGAAAAAGCAAGAAGCCGGGCTGATCCACCATCCCCTCCCAAAGCTACACCTCTTCCACCTTCACCACCACATCCAAGGTCCCCACCACATCCACATCCACCCATCACAGCTTGTCCTCATCAAATCCACTGTCAGCCCTTCGCCATCTCCAACCATCACTGGTGGGACCGGTGCAGCGACCCGCAAAGTCCCAGTGGTACCGCCCTCAGCAGCCCAGCGGCAATCTGCGGTGGAAGTCCGCTCCGGAGCTCCTGATATGGGGGCGTCTGGCCGGGCTTCCCGTGGCGGGTCCCGGGACCCATCGCCAGCCGCACGAGCTGCGGGGCCTCTGGTGAATCACCCATCCACGTCACCTCGCACGGATAGTGTGTCCGCTGGGAGCACACGCAAGCTAATGGGTCCACCGCCCACGCCCTCCCATGCAGGCGGGAAGCCGGCCCACTGGTCTCCCGCAGCGGGACGTAAGCGCATCTCACCATGGTCTACGTCACTACCAGATAGAGGAACCCCGATATCTCGGCCTCGTGCCCACTCAGCGTCCACGGAACTGAGTGGAAATTCTAGTGCAACATAACCTGATTCCTTTTTATTCGCAGTAACTATTCTGTTAATCACTTTATAGTTTTAGCACGTGTTACATGTCTCTTTTTACGGCTATTTTTACAATGGAACTGCCGGGGTCTAAAAACCTCGATTCTAGACCTTACGGCCGTTTTGAAACAACACAGTCTGGTAGCCATTTGCCTCCAAGAGACTAAGCTCGCACCAAATGACACCCTCAAAGTCAAGGGCTACACTGTGTACCGCAGTGATGTTCGCCCTGAAAATAATTAACATGGAGGTGTCTTGCTTGCTGTCCACCACAGTGTATCAGCAGGCGAGCTGCCTCTACGAACCACCCTTCAGGCAACTGCAGCGCAGGTAAGGAAAGGAGAGGCCATCCGCGCTCGCAAGCGAGCCCTAAAAAAAATCAGTGAGCATGGCAATACGACTAACATTTTAGAGTTCCAACAGACCCGAGCACTAGCCTGACGCACCATGCGTGCGGGGAAGCGCACATCTTGGCGAGTATACATAGCCAGACTGAGTCAAACTGCATCGGCATCCGAAGTCTGGTCCCGTCTTAAAAGGATTTCTGGAAAGTTCTAGTCGGTCCCACTTCCAGTTCTTAGCGTTTGAGGAAATGTAATAACTGATCCGGGCGATATAGCCAATCGTATTGCACAGGTAATTTCAATGCGCAGTGAACCTACTGATCCAACGTTCCTGCAACACCGTACCCGGTGTGAGAGAAAAGAGATCAGTTTTATTGCATCGGAACAACTGGTCTACAATTTACCTTTTACTGAAGCCCAAATGAACTCTGTAATTAGTGGTTTGAAGAGCGTATCCAAAGGACCAGATAAAGTGCACAACGAAATGCTGAAGCACTTACCAACGTGTGCAAAACACGCTTCTTACGGTATTCAATCTACTTTGGGACAAGGGACACTTTCCACCAGCCTGGCGGAAAGCAATTATAATACCGCTGTTAAAGCCCGGTAAAAGTGGTTCTGACCCCAATGATTATCACCCAATATCACTGACGTCATCCTTGAGAAAACTAATGGAGAAAATGGTTACCCTCCGACTTACGTGGTTCTTGGAGAACGAGAACGTTTTATCCAACGACCAGTGCGGCTTTCGGAAAATCGCAGCATGATAGACAATATTTGTATGGCTTGACACAGAGGTTCGAATGGCTTTCGCGAAGCATAGATACGTGGGAGCAGTGTTTTTCGATATTGGGAGCGCATTTGACACTGCTTTGATATACGGTATTCTGGGGAAAATTCGTCAGTATGGAATCCGTGGATCCCTGGGCACGTTTTTGAAGAGGAAAAAACTTCATGACAAATCGTGAGTTTTGTGTGCGCGTTGGCAACCAGTCTTCAAGTTGGTCGCAGCAAGTCGAGGGAGTTCCTCAAGGCAGCGTCTTGAGTACGTCCCTATTTTCGCTTATAATAAACGACATCGGCGGCTCACTACCTTCATCAATTGCACGATCACTTTTCGCTGAAGATTTTACTGTCTGGACGTGCAGTTCGTCAACTCCTCTCATGGAGCGACAGCTGCAACTCGCAATTTCGCACCTCGAAAAGTGGGAACGCATGAATGGTTTCAAATTTTCTACTGCGAAGACAACAGCGGTTCATTTCTGTTGTCGTCGTCGCCACTGTCCGGACATGAAGTTAAGACTTTACGGGCAAGACGTTCCCTGTGTACCAACGGCTCGCTTTCTTTGTGTGTAATTTGACAATCGCCTTTCATATAGAGAACACATAAAGACGCTCCGAGATAAGTGTTTTAAAATCATGAACATGATGAAGTGTGTTTCGCGAACGTCGTATGGTGCTGATAGAAGGACTCTACACCTGCTCTACCGCAGTTTGATACGATCCAAGCTCGAATATGCATGTTTTACATATGACGGTACTTGTGCAACTACAAAACGAATTCTAGGCCCAGTACATCACGCTGCTTTGCGAATAATTACCGGAGCATTTCGCACCTCTCCCACGGTCAGCATGCTGGCAGATGCCCATTAGCCACCATTGAGCATGAGACGAGAATTTCTAGGGCTTCGCTACGCATGCAAAATGCGTCAGTTTCCGACGCACCCATCCTATGAGGCTGTTTTTTCTCGTGACATGCATACAATCCTTCGTGGCCACGTGAGGAGGGGAACAGCTTACTGCGTGAGAATGAGGACACTCCTGAAGCAGGCGAGAATTCGACTGCAAGGAATCAGGAAAGGCGAACGAATAACAACTCCCCCGTATGAGCTGATCGCTCCCTCCATCGACATAGTCCTCACTGCCGAGAGAAAGGTGGATACTACCAGAGATACCAGAGAAGAGCTATTATCATGTTCATTAGAGTCCATTTCATCAGCATACCGTGGCTTCATCATCACATACACAGATGGCTCCAAGATCGACACCGGCGTGGGTAGCGCTTTCGTGAGAGGATCCAACACGAGATCCTTCCCCCTGCCTTCACATGCTACTGTCTTCACAGCCGAGTTCATGGCAATTAGCAAAGCCCTTGCATACATCGAGGTTGACGACGAGGATTTTCATGTCATTCTGACCGATTCTCTAAGCAGTAGTTTGTCATTGCGCAGTTTTAACCAAGAACATGTCATTGTACGAGACATTTTATATCAACTTACTTCGCTACATCGTATGTGAAAACAAGTAACACTTTGTTGGATTCCAGCTCATATCGGAATACGTGGCAACGAGCTGGCTGATCAGGCTGCAAGGTGTGCAGCACACGCACCATGTAGACGTGTGCTCGCACTTCCTGCTTGTTACCACTACCTAATTATTTTATCATTTCTTCTCAGACGATGGCAGGACAGATGGAGCCAGGTGGAGCCCAACAAATTGAAGGAAATTAAGCCACACTTAGCGCTGTTGCCCTCGTCCTTCAGGCAGAGTAGAAGCGACGAGGTGGCCCTATGTCGCCTTAGAATTGGACACACACTATGTACACACGGACATTTGTTGTGCGGGGATGAAAGACCCAAATGTATGAGGTGTGACGCAGTACTGACTGTACATCATGTGTTGCTATCTTGCCCGAATTACACGGAGGAACGCAGACGCCACCTCATGGTTCTCGTGCTAAGAGAGGAAAACATTGGTGGAGCCCGGACCGCCAAAAATAATAGGGAACACTAGTATTGACCTTTCACGACACGACGACTTCGGCTGGAAGGCGTCACTTTATGACGTTGGTTGTAAGATAACCTTTTTGATGACCATCGGTTCCCCGAAACACATTTGTATCTTTGTGCGGGACCATAGGCACAATGGTTGAATGGTTCAGTCTCATTGGCAGGATATATTAACCCGTCCCGTCTCTGGGGGTCTTCAACCGCCCCCTCTCAGGTTTTTCGCAGATAGGGGACGTACGGCGCGCGACAGCGCACCAAAATTTGGCATATCTTTTCCCCACATCAATTTGGCATGCTTTGTCAGAATTTTGAAGTCAGATCATTTAGGGTCAACGAGTTAGTCATGGTCAAGTGAAGTCACCTCCAAAAAGTTCAACCAGTCGTCACACTTTAACAGATACAGATATTTTAATGAAGCTTTCAGCGTTTGCTTATCTTTAGTGATGCAACAAAACGTACTAGTGGATTTTTTTCTTCTCGTTTTTGACTACATATAAATTTTGCATATTTGCCTATTGCAGTTCAAATCGAAGATTCTGGTTAAAATAAGCGTGTTTTATTAGGGAAAGTTGATTTCCAACAAACGTTCTCGGTCCGATCCACCCAACAGAGAAGGAACATTAAGAAAAACTTGAAATCTCAAAGTTTTGAAATTAAAAAAAATTGGTGGGTTGGTGGGCATTTGATGGCCCTGGTCGATTTCGCTGTCCTTTTCTGATTCCAAATAATTTTTTGTTCATATATCCCCAAAAATTAACTCCCCAGAGCCAAAAACATAATGCAAGTCGTGAAAAGTGAAAATCTAGCCTCCTTAATGACGTCACTTTTGGGGATAAATTGTTTTGGGGGTGGATCCCGACCCTACTCGTGGAGCGCTTTCCGATGACACCTCTTTCGTTTCCGTGCGACGTTTAGTTGTGAATTTAAAGGGGGTTACTATCCCCCCCCGAGACGGGGTGTGAAGATCTGACCCGAGAGACGGCGCGGGTAAAAGGATTTTTGTTACTGAGTGCTCTGCCCCAAGAAAGCATTTTTCAGAACCAAAAAGTGTACCTCTTGGAACTAATTATGGCACTTGAAATATAACACAATGGGGCACGCACAATTAGAGCAAATAGGCAACTTAAATCTCAAAGGGGCACTTTCTGGACTAATCGAACACCTCGGTATAAAAAAGCACTTTTCGTACCGAAGGACGTCTTAAGGACCCGAAATTCATCTACTTGGTCCAGTATGTAAAGCATTGAAATATTTTGGGAAATTTTTGAGAAATTTGAATCCAAGTAACAGGTAAAACATCCGACATGGATAACTTGTCTAGAAAAAAACAAGACGCACCGTTCATATTCGCTTCATATTGGCGCATCCCATATGTGGCCGAGTGGAATTTGCCACACTGCAACTCCAGGCAACTAGTTCGATTTTGCTGGACACCGGCAGATATAGTTAGATATGTACTGACTTCCTTTTGTTACCTGCAGAATGTACATAGCATGTGGCGACGCGGCGGTCTCGAGCGCTTCAGGCAATGCACTTGCATCAGCCGATCAGCTTCGGTCCGAGCAGATAATTTGAAGAAATCTGACTTAGAAACAGACATGTGCTCGACTCGGGTTGAATGGAGAATCGAGTCATGAATCAGTCGTTTTTCGATGAGTCGCGAGCTAATTCGATCCTTTTTCCCAAAATATATATTGACTCGTGGGTTGAATCACACCTTTCTTTAAAAAAGTAGTCGAATTACGAATCAATCATTCAAATCACAATGAGTCATTTGAGTCTTTTGACTCAAATGCAAGTCATGAACAAATGATACAAAGCATGTATTTTTGTGAATGGTATGCCATGACGGTAACCGGACGTAACGTAAATGTAAATGTTGCGCTTACGTACTTTTGCGCATACGCACATTTGCGTTTACATACTTTTCTGCTTACGTACATTTGCGCTTGCGTACATTTGCGCATACGTACATTTGTGTTTACGTACTTTTGCGTTTACATTGCGATGAATATGCTTTGACATTGCGATGTCAAAGCATATTTATCGGTGCCTAATTAAATAAGGTAAGTATATATATATGTATATATATATATATATACTTACCTTATTTATACATATATATATATATATATATATATATATATATATATATATATATATGTGTGTGTGTGTGTGTGTGTGTGTGTGTGTGTGTGGGCAGTGCATACTTAATCATATGGCTCATGAATCTGATACCACTGAATCGGATCTGAATCGATTCAAATTTGTCCGTCTGTTTGAGTCGCGAGGCTAATCATGCTTTGTTAGCTCTGAGTCTGAATTGAGTCGAATCAAATAATTTTGACCTGCTCTGAACCATGAGTCGAATCTGATCTCAAGACCTATGAGTCACATGTGAGTTGCGAGTCGCCTCAAACAAATTTGAGTGGAGCACACGTCTGCTTACAAAAACGTACTTCGTGCGTATATTACGTATTCAAAGTCAATATCATATTTTCAACAAGAAGTTTCCCTCTGGGCCAAGCCTATCTGTCGCAGCAGAATCACTGACAATGTATCGTCGCTGAATTGGCGCTGAGCCAAAACTCGCTAAAATAGCATTCACTCAAATAACTCTAGCTGTAATATTTAAGTCACTGAATTGGCACTGGCCGTAAAAGGTTCGCTCAAATGTCACGCACTCAACAGGTCCCCCCGCGCCACAGACCACACGTCTCTGCTCCGTCGATGCAATTTGCCAGCCAACGCGTTACTTGGCAAATCAAGCCGTTGCGGCGGCTTGACTGTGTATTGCACAATATCACAATGGCGTGTCATCGGATGACTAGATATTTCTTACCGACGAGTGACAAGACTATGACCATGGATCAGGTACTTATGTTGATACACGACATATAACTTACTTGAACACAGTGCTTGATAGCAGAAAGTAACTATTGATTATACTGGACTAGATACAGCAACTGATGCGTCACGCATCGCTCCAATCATCGAACCTCGGATGTCTTTCCCTCCAACGGCATCACATCTTCAGAACCAAGATCCCTTGAAGATCTTGAACTTTTACTACATCAATCGAGATCCAGTTAAGTAGCCATTAAGCTCAATGCTCATATCCTGACCTATCAAATATCTCTAAATTCGCCTACCTAGGTTACATACGTATGCTCCCATCAATCCAATATCTCTACGTCAAACTCACGCACGTGTGACACGTGTCTTTCCCATCGGTGCCGAAGGATCCTCCTGATACTAGTAGTTGTGACTTTACGACGCTCTCAGCAGCTGAGGCCATATGGCGTGGCCTGCCTCCCACCCTGGCAGGAAGGGCGGGCGCCTCGGGGAATCGAATCCCGTACCTCTGGCTTGCCAGACCCTCAGCTTAACCACTGAGCTACCGACGCCACCTCCTAAAACTGGAAGGCACTAAAAGGGACAAAGGGCACAAAGCAGACGCAGAGGCTAATTGCAGCAGGCTGAAGGGCATTAAGCGGCAGAGAGAACAAAGGGACAGGCGGCACTTGGAACTGGACCGGGACAGGGCACTGAGGGGCAGAGGACACCTGGAGCAGGCTGGAGGTCACGTATAGGAGGGAAGACCGTAAGAGGGCAGAGCACTAAGACCCAGATGCCAGAGGGCAATTGGAGGGTATGGAACATTATGGGTCATGGAGGAATGCAAGAGGGCAAGATGAATGAGGTGTTAAGATGCTGGTCTTAGCTAATTCAGGACACGAAAACCATTTTGCATCTTGCTAAATTGGAAGCACACAACTGGGACTTCTCAGGGTCTCTTTAATGCCTTTAAATCATCTGGGTCCCCAGTCGGACAAAATCGTGAGGGCCCGGACCAACGGACAGGGCTGGGCCCAGATTCCCCCAGTGTCCTGCATAAAGAAGCCCTGCTGTTTAGGTGTGGGGGAGATAAATCAATGATTGGGACAGTGGCCATCCCTTGCATTCACAACGTGACACCCCGGCTCACACTGCCGGCAGTTGGGGAGACCGTGTGACCTATGTTCTTGGATGTGGGCTCAGCACAATGGCCGTTCCGTTGGGCTGCAGACGGCCGCCGCGCCACTAGTGCCACTGTGTGGGCTTGACGTCTACTTGACACCTGGTGTAGTTGGGTCTTCCTTTGTAGCGTGGGCCTTGTTACGGCCCCGGACGTGGAGACGTGTTCCCCTTGATAAAATGTGGCTAAATTTAGCTTGCGTCTGGGGCGTTACATGTCCGATCAATTATATTTTTAGAATTTTCCTGCGCCCTTGCCTTTCCCGATGCCGCCTTTTCCTTCGTGACGTTGTTCTTTTGCTGGCGCTGGTGGCGATCTGGAAGTTTCCACGCTCTGGGAATCGCCGCGTCTATGGTCATGCTTTTATGTGTGTGTGTGTGTGTGTGTGTGTGTGTGTGTGCGCACACACACACACACACACACACCAAAACGCTTTCGAGTCAGGCTGTTCGGCCCGTCTCTTCAGGACATGTTTTGTCAAGGTCGGGGTCCGTGATGTTGTCCAAGTCGTGCGGCCCCATCGGGTAGCACCATCGAACTTCCTTCGCGACAAAAAAAATGTGAGCCTCCTTAAAGTTCCCAAAGAGCGCAGGGGCACACGCACTCCTGGCGAGTTCAATGGAACCATCCAGGCGACCACCCTAAGGAATAGAGATATAACCAAGGAAAATGTAAACGCATATAATAGTTTGTGTGAAAGGGGCCCATGAGACCCGAAGATGTCCATCCTGAGAGCTGACAAGGGCCGTGAGGACAAGAGAGGGCTCGCCCGAGAGCTGGAATGTCCATGCCAGCTGGAAAGAACAGTCTCAGCTGGAAGGGGCCTACAACAGCTGAGTAACAAACAAAGTACCCGAAGGCCAGAGAGGGCTGATTTGCTCTTTGGGTTTGAAAGGGGCCTTCAGGGATGAACAGGACTCCTAAGAGCTGAAGAGGACTAGTGAGGGACCATCTCAGACCTGAAATTCCACAGAGACGAGAGCTAGACAGAACTATTGAGGACTGTGATGAGCTAATAGCAGGAGTGTCCTGTGGGATGGAGAGGATCTCGTGAGAGGCAATTAGGACCTCTCTGAGAAGGGGGTCCATGTGTTAGGCAAAGTGTACGAGCATGTCCTTCAGGGAAACTAGGAAATTGGGTGGGGAGGGATGAAATTGCATTACCAACTCAGGAATATTCCAATAGTGTCAGCCAAGGCAATATAACCTCAAAGTCTGCAAATAGGGACAGCAGTAGTTCAAGGGGACAGAGTGTTAGTTCATCTAGTGATAAAAGAACTCCTCAGTATGAAAAAGCCAAAGGTGGTTATGGAGCATTTGTTAAGTGTATGATGTTTTTGTATGATACATTCCTACTTATTGCCCCGAGCATTCTCAGTACATTCTTCCTGGCTTCCTTGGTCTGCTCTGATGTCCCCAATTTTGTGTTTCAAATAATACCTAAATCCTTCTCCTGTTGAGTCACTGATAGTACTTGGCCACCCATCAAGTATGGAGACTTCATATGCTGTCTACCTATATGCATGATTTTGCACTTATCAAAATTAAATTGTATTTCCCATTCTTCGGACCACTTCACAAGTTCGTCTAAGTCTTTCTGCAGCGAGACATGATCATCATAACCTGTTATTGCCTTAAGGACCTTCAAATCGTCCGCAAATTTCAAAACCCTACTGCTTAGGCCACTTTCAATGTTATTTCAGAATATAATGAAGAGTAGTGGCACCAGCACTGACCCCTGAGGGACTCCACTAAGAACATTTTGCCATCATTAACCGTTTATGGGGTACCTTGTCAAAGGCCTTACTAATGTCAAGATACGCTACATCAACCTGATTTTCATGATAAAATTGTTCTGCAGCGAAGTTAAAAAAGTCCCAGGATTGTGAGACACGATCGCACTCTTCCAAACCCATGTTGAGTATCTTGTATCCAGTGGTGTCGCCACGAAATTCTTCCAGAGGGGGGCAAAATCGAAAGGGAGCCTCCTGCTCCCCGAAAAGGGGCCTCCATTGTGTTAGGGCCTCCTATTGTTTTAGGCCCTTTCATTTCATATTAATGTATATTTCATATTAATGTACAGTTTGTTCTTGGCATGGTGCATTATTTACTCAACACGCAATAACAATAATCGTTATTTTCGCTGAAAACTGGGTTATACTAGGGTATAAATAAGTAATATGTGGATAAATACCTAAGTGTCAAAAACAACCAACATCTCAATGCTTTCTCTCACAAAAGACTATTCCCGCTGCTCTCTAGATTGCAGCGAGGCTGATGCTAAGCATATCTTACAGATATCTCCCATTGATCAACCCACTTTCATGTCCTCCAAGAATAACTGAATATAGTTGGATTCATCACCACTGTTGTTTATTACCAGCAGCTTGATGCCCTAAGCAAAGCTTAAGCGATCATTTCTCAGTCCCAGGACGATCATTTCGCGAAGGTGAAAACAAGAAGTGCGTTGCATTGGTTCTCTGATTGGAATCTTAGGAATTTTCGATTTTTTCCTAACATTTGGTGCTGGCTGCAAGGCACCTGTCATACATGCTAAAATAACAACTTCCTCGCGAATAAATTCACGCGCCTGGGATTTCGACCGCTATTTTGTCACAGGGGCCCTATCGAAATGAAACGATTAGTGATCAACTGAATTATCCTGTGGAGGGGCCTAATCTACCACTATCCTTCCTGATTCGTCGGATTTCAACCATAACTCCCCCACCAAATTCTACGGTTTTATTTTGGTATCCCTTGAAAAATAAACTCACATTGCTGAAATTACACCTATTCCACGACAACCGGATCGGTATCCGAAAATGTCAAGCTGGAGCCCTCCAAAACTAGGAGGGATTCTCCAAAAATCAATGTCAGTGTTAGTAAAGTGGCTCTGGAGCACAGAACATGTTACCTTCACAAATTGTGTACGCCGCCGAAAAACATACCGAATCTCGGAAAATCGAGATAGGATACAAATACATGGCGCCGGAGTCTCTAAATGTCAGGCCGGAATTCGGACCTTTGAGAGAGAACAAATCAGAAACGATCGCATACCACAAAAATCGCATTCAGCCCAGAAAACTGGCGTTGGGTACCTGGAACAACACGCCTGGGAGCGATAAGTCAGGCTGGGACACATAAAAATCGCTCCGAAGCCCCAAAACTGAACTAGGGCCCACAAATGTGCGTTAGAAGCCCCAAATAAACACAATGGGATACCAAGAGCACAACGGGGCCGAAAATACAACTGACGCTCTAAAACACATAATCTCCCAAAAATTGACAGGGTCTTAAAACATGCGTTGCAGACCTAAATAAACATACATGGAGCTCTAAAGCTCTAAAGCTCATACATGAAGCTTTAAAAAGTACACTGGAAGCTCTTAAGGCATGCAGGGACCATGCTAACGCATAAGGGTCTGAAAATCTGGCTGGAACCACAAAAGGCAAAATGGTTCCAAATCGAACAAAAGGACCAGGGGCTAAGCACATCGGGATCTCGAAAACGCCCTGACACGTACAAATATTATCGGTGCATAAAAACAACAAAACCCTAAACGAGCAGGAGTTTAGAAAATGTATTAAACCCCCCAACTTGAATTTCAAATATATTACCCATCACTTTGAAATGTAGTTTCCCAATTTCAGGCATCCCAGTTCATATCACCCGGTCGCCACGACGCCAACGTCTGTGCACGTGCACACTCATTTTGCGCATTCGGCGCATTCGCAACACTTCGTACGATGCTGCGGTTTCTGCTAGGCCTTCTGCCTTTTGCTAATTACTGTCACATGATAAACTTGCGCCATATTTGACTTGCTGCAATGCTTAGTATGGGCGCTCGCTGCGAAAAGTCGAGTAATTAAATCCGATCATTAATTTCCTACCTCCTACATTTTCTGGTAGCTATGACATGCAAATTCCGCTTAGCTTTGACGCGCCTGATATCTTTGCTGCTATCCTCCCAGAATGGCTGTCGAACCGAGGCCCTTCCTCAGTGTTCTTTGTTGGACCCGCTGCGTCTTCTTGTGCAGCGGCCTAATGCATTTTCTAAACTCCTCCTCGTTTCAGTGTGTTGTTGTTTTTTTTTACACCGATGATTTTTCTTAACGCATCATGGCGTTTTCGAAGATCTCGATGTCTTCATATAACGCCCGGTGCTTTTGTTCGTTTTGGAACCATGTTGCCATTTGCGGTCTCGGCCTCTTTTGCAGGACCTGGTCCGTCCTTATGACCTCTGTGTGTCATAAGAGCTTCTTGTGTATTTTTTTTAGAGGTCCAGGTATGTTTATTTATGACTGCAACGCATGCATTAAGCCCCTGTCGCTATTTGGGAGATTATGTGCGTTTTGATGGGCCAGTTGTATTGTCGGCCACCGTCATGCTCTTAGGTTCCTGTTGTATTTTTTGGGGCGTCTGACGCACATTTGTGGTGCTCCAGTACGATTTTGTGGCTTCGGTGCGGTGCTTCTTAGTCCCAGCGCGATTTATCGTGCCCAAGCGCATGGTTCCGGGGACCCAACGCCAGTTTTCTGGGCTCAATGAGATTTGTGCATTTTTTTGTTGTTGTTGTAAATTCCGAATCCCGGCCTGATTTTTCAAGTTCCTGACACCACGTTTGTGCATCTCATCTCGATTTTTTTAAAGATACGGTATGTTCTTCACTGTCATACGCAATTTGTGAAGGCATCTGGTTGCATGTTCGGCGCCCCAGAGCCATGTTCTTGAACAGGACATTAATTTTGTTAAATCCATTCTTATTTTGGAAGGCTCCAGCTTGATTTTTTTGGGGGGATACCGATGTGGTTTTTGTAGTCACACTGTTCTTACGTGTGAGGCTAAACGCCAATTTTGTGGAGCTTCGACGGGACTACCGATGGGAATTGTGGGCCCCGAGCGCGATATTTTGGGGGACAGATTTGAGTTTGTGGGAAGTGTTGTACTTAGCTGTTGCCCCAACTCGATTTTGGCGGTTCCTATTGCAAGTTTTCGAGCCTCGGAACGAGTTTTCGGGGGTCCGAAGTACTTATTTGGAGACCCCTGCGCGAATTCTGGTGGACCGACGCGAATTTTGGTGACCCCAGCGCGAGTTTTGGAACTCGGCACGAATCTTGAGAGTTTATGCCTCAGGATAGAGGAGGAATTTTCACCTTTGATATGCCACTGTGGCCACTGAAGGAGTATACTTTTGTCCCAGAGTGACATTCCGGTTAAGAATTTATTTTTGGAGCAGCTGCGACTTTTGGGGCCCGGCGCGCCCTTCCGGGCCTCCAGGGTGATTTTCAAGGGCTGCGACGCGATTTTTTTATATAGTCCAATGTGATCTTTTGGGCCCCGACGTCATTTTCTTGGATCCCTAGCACGAGCTTTAGCTGCCTCGACACTTTTTTGGTTCTAAAACGTTTTAGGGGTTTTAGCATCATTGTTGGGCCCCAGAGTTGGAGTGTTTTTGTTGTTGTTGTGTTTTTGTGTGTTTTTGTGAGTGTTTTTCTGAGTTGGACCCATGTTCGGAGTGTTTTTCGTTGCTCTGTCTTCATTTGTTTTGGTCCCATTGAGACTGCTGTGGAATGGTACGACCAGTCGTTCCACTATATTTATTTTTATGGTCCGGTCGTAAGTTTTTGGTACACCCAGGCTCAGCGTGATATTCAGGGTCCCTGGTCGGATTGTTTTGGTTCATGCCGTAAATGTGAAACACCCCGGCACGACTTTTACCATCTCTTAGGGGTTTCTTGCAAATTATAGGCCTCATCTCGCGCCATAAGTATCTAGTCCCATTTCCTGAAGACTACTGGTTTTCAACGTCTTATGTTCTACCCTCCTCTATATTCAATGTCTTCCTCTCTCGTCTTGAAGGGCCTTCTCTTACATCCTCGGGCCCTTTACCATGGTATGTTCTTCTCATGTCCCAGGAGCATTATCTGCTAAATTAGGGGCCTCATGCCACGCTTCGTGGGCCTCCTCCTTTATCCTGGCAAAGCCTTACCAGTCTTGAGGCAATCTTCAATTTTGGAAACCCCACTTCACACCTGTTACTACTCCCATCTTAAGGACCTCCTCTCATTTTCTTGGAAATCATTCTGCTCTTCGGGGCCTCATTCAGTCCTGTAGACATGCTCCTTTTTGGGGGACTCATCTCGAGTCCGGCAGGGCCCTCATTTCTCTTCTAGAGTCCTTTTTCAAATTAGTGGCCTCCTCTTACGTCTTGAGGACCTCTTGCTCTGCGTTTTGATTCGAACATTTCCCATCTTAAGGGTGGTATCCTATCTCCTGGTGGACTCCTCTTCTCTCCCAGGTTCCTCCTTTTCCAAATTATACACAACCTTTCTTATCTCAGTGGTCTTGTTATTTCCCGGGGAGCTTCTTGGCCATCTGCGAAGCTTCTTTTCCGCCTGGGAGCTATCTCTCTTATCCAATGGCCTTTCTCCCCAATTCTAGGGCCTTCTCGTTCATCATGGAGTCTTATTTCCAACCATGTGTCGTCCTCTTCCGCATTAGGTGCCTCCCGCCATGTCTCTGGATCATCGTTTTCTATTCTGGTGGAGCCTTACTCGTTTTGGTGCCTATTTTTGCGTCTCCCAAACCTCATCTCATATCCACTGGCTTCCTCTTCCGTCATAGTGCCTCCTCTCACTTTCTGGGGCCTCCCTTCCCCTATTGCGGCCTCCTTTGCAATTATGGGGGCCTCAGTGCCAATTTTTGGCCCTCTCTTGATTTCTGGGGCCTCCTACCCTCTCCTAGGTGACTTCTTTTTAAAATTATGGAACTCCTTTCATGTCTTGGAGTCATCTTCATCTGTGTTTGGAGCCTCATTATTCTCTTAGCAGGTTGCTTTTGCGTCCTTGTCTTAAATTTTCCCTTCTAGGGTACTCGTCTTCTAAAATGTTGGCCTCATCTGGCTGGTCTCAGTAGCCTTCACTCCTTCCCAGGGGGACCTTCTTATCCATCTTGGGGCCCCTCTTGCGTCCGGATAAATATCTCTTGTCATTATTTTCTATTGTAGGGTCCTTCTCCTCCATCTTGGGGCCTCGTTTTCCAAATTAAGAATATCTTGCCACCGATCGGAAGCCTTCTCGTGTAACCTTGGGTGGCTTCATGCCCGTATCGGTAGCATCCTTTTCGTCCTGGAGGTCTCTTTTTCGTCCTGGGGGCCTCCTTTTCGTCCTGAGGCCTTCTTTTCGTCCCGGGGGCCTCCTTTTCGTCCTGGAGGGACTCCATTTCGTCTTGAAGGGCCTCCATTTCGTCATGGAGGGCTTCCTTTTCGTCCTGGAGGGCTTCCTTTTCATTATTGGCATCCTTTTCATTCTGGTGGCCTCCTTTTCGTCCTGGAGGGCCTCCCATTCGTCCTGGAGGGCCTCCATTTCGTCCTGGAGGGCCTCCTTTTCGTCTCGGAAGGCCTACTCTTCGTCCTGGGGGCCTCCTCAAATTTCAGGGAGGCGGCGCCCCCCCCCCTGCTCCACGGTGGCGACGCCCCTGATTGTATCAATCTGTTTCCTTCCAGATAACTAACTATTCTATCCTTGATAATTGATTCGAGTACCTTGCAGACTAGGGATGTGACTTACTGGCCTATAGTTTTCATCTTTCCCTCTCTCTCTCCTTTCTTGAAAATAGGAACTACATTTGCCCTTTTCAAATCTGTTGGAATTTCTTTTTGTGAAACTGATCTACAAAATATTATACTAAGGGCCAGCCTCAGAGCTGGTATGTTCTTGAAACCACAAGGGTTATCGATGACTGGTAAAATTCATAGCAGGCTTGAGAGGGCACCTGAGGGCTAACAGAACACCCTGAAGGCTAAGGAGTCTTTGAAGCTAGCCAGACCGTCAAGGACTGGGAAGGGTCCTAAGAGCTGGAGAGGATCCCTGATCATCCAGCGCTAGAGAGGTCTGGACTGTGATGTCCGAGAGGCTTGGAAGGGACTGTGGACCGAACTGTGATGCTCCCGAGACCATAGGGAGGAGCATCGATGGATGAACAGAGCCACCTACGCATGGCAAGCAACGTTACTGAATATCCAATCTCCCATTTGAGTTTTCCGCTACAGATCATTCGGAGATGGACCCGCCGTCGTGAGCTTCTGATTCAGGCACCTAATATGACACCCAAGCCAGTATTCTGCATGTTGTCACTTCCGTCTTCTTTTGCCTTGGTACTTCCCCAGATTCCATCGACCAGTTGGATGACGTAACTGAACAGCTTCCTCATTGGCTAGAAGTGAGGTAAGAATTGATGTAAATTCTAGTTTAATCATCTAGCTGTCTAGAATAATGCTATATTTTGTATCGCGCACTGGCGAATTTCTTTAACTGAAAACACAAAACAGCAGGTAAAATAGAAGCCAAAAGCATGTAATCAATACCATGAATTTCTCACAGATGTCAACTCCGTCCATTGACATGTCTACTTGCACATTCTACAATCTGGATATTGATAATCTGGATTAATCTGGTAAAAGAATCTCGAGTAGTTTATGATTGCACCACCTTTCGTCATTCGCCGTTTGCCAGTCCAGGGTGTCCGTTGCAGCGCGCTCATTCTGCGATTGTGGAGGTATTCTGTGATTCAACTCGTGGTATGCGCATGGGATCTAACGAGCAGTTGCATAAGAGGTGAGTCGCTGAAATCTGAGGAAAGGCAGTGCTATCTTGGGATGCGAAGGTGGGTTTCCACTGCGTGTTTTCTGTTTCGTATTGGCAATTCTCTACATCTTGACAACACTATTATCCAGACTGCAAAGTATGGCAAACGGTTCGACGGAGCGCACTAGCCTCGGACAACGCACTGAAACGCACCGGGAGGGGAAAAATTCGTGCCTGGGAGATAGAATACCTACCTAAGTAGGTACATGTACCAAATGAAAAAAAAACACTAGGTAAATTTGCAGTTCGTGGTAATGTTTCACTTCTTGTAGGTCGTTTTTTTTCTCAGTGCAATGCTTATGAACGTGCTTAGCATGATGGGACCATTCGTTTCCTCTGCAATTGCATGCTTTTCAGCTGGGATAAAAAATAATGCCAAAAATTAGCCATAGATTATCATGACTATGACCTGTGCATAGCTAATTTCTGGCTTGCATACAGACACCCAGCATAGCTTAAGGTGCATCAGGTGTTGCGCTTTCCATCCCACTGTTTCACATTTTGCATACAGTGCCTCAAACTAAACAATACTACATTTTTCAGTGTAGGCAAGGAAATCCAAGAAAGCAGTATGGGTACCTATTTTATTGCTGCATTTTTACACTTGTAACCTGCTTTGTTTAATCTCATGTGCTGATTGTCACATGATATTTTTTTTTTAATGGTTCTCATCATTTCTTACTTTTCTGAAGACTATGGCTCAGGTAGATGCTCAATGTCTTGATGCATGCCTCACAGCAGTACTCACCCATATGCATCCAAAATGTTGCTGTACCTGATACATGTATGTACCATGTGCAAGCAGGGATGAGCAGTCTAGGGGTAAGTTGCTTATCTCACAATCAAAAGGTGGGTTTGAGTCACTACTCTTCGCCTGCACAACCAGAGTGAGATATTGGTGACACTACATGACTTGACAGTCAGTGTCATAAAATCAATAACTAACCAGTACCATGTGCAAGCAGAACCCATCAGGCTCTGTCAGAACCCAAATGTTCAGGTGTGATGTGATGACAAGTCAGGTCAGGTGGCATGCTTCTTTTTGTCCATTATTATCATATATCTGCTGGCATAATGCTAGCTGCCAAAATTGTTGGATGATTGTTCCCTCTGTTCTGGATCTCACAAGGCTGGGTACAGTACTAGGGTATGGGTAACACCTAGATACTACTGGTGTTGTTATCAATGTTTGACATGCTTTCATGACAGCTCTACTGTGAGTGGCACTCTTCCACAATATATGTTTTCTGCCATGCATTGTACATCTGGATGCCATCTTTTTCTAGGTCATTGCTGGTGACTGGACATTGGCTTCAGAATCACCTGTATCTGGGAATAGGGTGGAATACCCTGGACCTTATTTGAAGATAAGGCCATCTCTTCACTAAGTTGCCAAAGAGGCAATATTTCCTTCTTACTTCCAGAAGTGAGCTACCAAGTAAGTCATCTGGGGTGCTATATGACCTATGCAGTCAATGTGTCCCTGAACTACAATATCTACTACAATATATAGAATGAATGTATGTACACTGTCATATATAGAATGAATGCATGTACTGAATTTGATAGAACATGCCAGCTGGCATATTATTGCTGGTGGTTGCATACATAATGGAAGTGAAACACTGCAACCAGCAGTATTTGCATCATGCCACATTGTATCACAGGAAACTGCTGGTGTGACATCATGATCAGTTGTGCAGGTGCTCAAGTAATGAATGATCAGTGTCATCTGTGCCATTACCAGACTTGGAAGCATGGGCTGTTCCTAAATTTATGGCATCCAAAATGTTGTATAATCCAGAAAATTACCCACCAATTTTGTCATTTGGAGTTCCAATGGTGCTGTTCAATAATGAACTGCTGTGTGATAAAGCACTTGCAGGCTAAAACACAAGGTTCAGTTGGAAGTGCAAACTAGTATTCTGATGTTGCAGATGTTAGTAATAATGTCATCTGTACACACATTCCCCCCTCCCAATTTCCTTTGCTTCCAAGATTGCCAACTACGAAACCAACTTTGGTCCACCGGCATTCGCGAGAACCGCGCATCGGGACAAAAATTGCGGGTCTTGTCAAAAATAGCGCCACTTTTAACTAAACGTAATGTGTATGTTCTTTTCATCGTGCATAGCTCATACACAGCTTTCAATTTGTTTACAGTATAAAATGTGTAGTGAAATACAGGTTCTAAATGCACCAGGCATATTCTCAGCTGTGAATACTATGCAAGTGATTGCTGGGTGTGGTGATAATCTGAGCGGATTATGCCATGCATGTTACGAGATGTAGGTTTTTGTCCACCAATGTTTAAGAATTGATCTACCTCCTGCTACCTTGATACGTTTTACCCACCACTGCTACCTCATACTACTTACCATCTCCAACTACTGCTACCGGAGATGGCGCGACGATTAGCAGGTTTGGGTGTCGTCCTTTTGTACCATATTTATTGGCAAGGTTTTCCGCACTATTTTTTTATCCACCTATGGTGTGCTGCACATGCGGCGCGCACGGCCGTTTGTATTTCGTACTGGAGCTCGCTGCACCTGCCGCTCGTTGGTGGACCTAATGAGCCTTGAAAGACACCTATGTTGTTTGGGAGAAAGGAGGAGATATGCCTGTTTCCGTGTTGATCTGAGACGCTAACAGCCTGCGTGTTACTTCCCAGATATGCCCTAAACCAATCGGTATCGATTCCATGGAGTTCTAGTCTAGTGGGCAGTTTGGTGTGGTCTATTACGTCCAAACATTTACTGAGTTCCAGAATGCAAAGGAGAGCTACTTTCGAACGGTCCATTGCTGCTGGTATTTTGTCCGTGACTGAGATAAGAGCGGTTTCCGTAGAGTGGCGTGGTCTGAAGCCGTGCTGAGTTTGGGCCAGTAGGTGGTTTGAGTTTGGGTAGTGATAGAGTTGTTTCTGCACTATCCTCTCAGTGATCTTGGCGATAACCGGAACCAATGAGATGGGCCTAAAATTATAGGGATCCGAAGGATCTCCTGATTTGTGAATGGGAGTTACTATTGACTGTTTCCAAGTGGAGGGGATATCAGCTGTAGTCAGGCATGTGTTTATAATGTCGAGCAGTACTTCGCCGATAAAAAAGAAAAAAATATTTGATATCCTTAATACAGATCCCGTGGGGTCCGCACGCACTTGTGCTCCTCATGTCTAGGACGATTTTCAAGAGATATGGGTGATACTTTATAGGAGCTGGTAGAGACGGGCGATAGCCTGAAACTGGTAGATGTGTGTTCAGGCATGCTTGCCTGGCGTTTGACCACGTCTGATACTTTTGGTCCGACACTAACAAAATATTGATTGAGCTGCTCAGGTAGGATCTGAGATTGTAACTCTGTGAGATACGTGTTTTGTGTCGATAATGGGCTTGATAGCACGCCACGCAGCTGGGACCTTTCTGAGCTATTTTTCAGCTATGGCGTCTGTGGTGAACTGTGAGTACGGCACGGTGCCGGTGGTGGTGGGTCTGCGTGAGGCGGTGGGGCGCAGTGGCGTGGCCGTCCTGTGGAGTCCGGTACTTGTGCAGGTCACTGTGGCGGTGCGAATCGGTACGTACGTGTGTGGAGAACGTCGCACCGGACCATTGGGAGGCTGTGTGTGAGAGGTGATGTCAGCCTGAGACGACGGGGGCTCGGCCACGTCAATTGAGTAAGTTTAGAGTGTTTCCTTGATTCGGTGTGGATTTCTTTTAAAAATCGTTGATTTGGCTTATTTCTGTTATTGGTCTGTTCAGCTGGGCGCTACATAACCCACAATAATTGATACGGCCTGCAGTCCAAATAGTCGATCATTCGTCTTCTCAGGAGACCATTCAAGCTCTCAGTGGCCTGCTAGTTGTCATTTCTGTCCTTCGTTGAAAAGCATCTCGGCGGTTTTCACGAGCGCAGTTGGACGATTATATTAAGTTCATCTTGAAGGTGGAATGTAAACAATACATTACAGACTGCTGTTTTTAGCAAGTTCGGATAGAGAGCACGAAGTGAACAATTTTGAGCACAGTGGTGTAGCTGGAGCGGGCGCCTTGCACCTTGGAACTGAACTCTGTTCAGTGAGCTGAGTCGTAGCCGGGCTCTAAGATGGGCGGGGTGCAGAGCGACACCGCCCGAAGCGGCTGCACAGTAGCGCAATAGCGAACCTGCCGGCTAACGGCTGCCGACCGGCTGGCTAACGGCGCCGGTAGCTCTCCCGACAGGCTGGCTAACAGCGCCGGTACGGCTGCCGACAGGCCGACTAACGGCGCCGGTACAGCTGCCGACAGGCCGACTAACGGCGCCGTTAGCTCTGCCGACCGGCTGACTAACAGCGCCGGTACGGCTGCCGACAGGCCGACTAACGGCGCCGGTACAGCTGCCGACAGGCCGACTAACGGCGCCGGTAGCTCTGCCGACAGGCCGACTAACGGCGCCGGTAGCTCTGCCGACAGGCCGACTAACGGCGCCGGTACAGCTGCCGACAGGCCGACTAACGGCGCCGGTAGCTCTGCCGACAGGCCGACTAACGGCGCTGGTACGGCTGCCGACCAGCTGGCTAACGGCGCCGGTACGGCTGCCAACAGGCTGACTAACGGCGCCGGTACGGCTGCCGACCAGCTGGCTAACGGCGCCGGTACGGCTGCCAACAGGCCGACTAACGGCGCCGGTACGACTGCCGACCAGCTGGCTAACGGCGCCGGTACAGCTGCCGACAGGCCGACTAACGGCGCCGAACTAACGCGCCGGTAGCTCTGCCGACAGGCGCGACCAGCTGGCTAACTGCGCCGGTAGCTCTGCCGACAGGCTAGCTAACGGCGCCGGTACGGCTGCCGACCGGCTGGCTAACGGCACTGACATCCCTGCCCACAGGCCAGCACCAGCACCAGCACCGGTGCCGGTGCGGCTGGGTGCTGCATCGACTGCGGGGCTGCGCCACCGGCCAGGCAATGGTAAACTGTCGCCGCCGCCGATAGCCGGCCCGATGGCTGCCGTGACCGTGTCGACGTCGCGTGGGTGCTTAGCGTGTCGATGGCGTGCCGGGTGGACATGCTAGCCGACAGCTGGTGACGCGCGGTAGCGCGGCGGCCCGCCTGGCTCCTCGTTGCAATGTGCGGGGCTGGCGTTTTGGCGGCCGGTGCAGGAGCGGCAAGGTTCCTTTGGCGATTTGTTATCCATTTTTGCAATGGATGATGATAAATTCTACAATAGTTTTGCGCACCAACTGAAATTACGCCAAAGAATTCGTTCAGTTCGCGAGTTTTAATCGGCAATTTCGGTCATAGTGTTCATGCCTAGATTTCTGAAGCGGACACAAACTTAGGAAAATGGCAAGCATTCATCCTCTAGGCGTAATATCTTGGTATTGTACTTGGTAATCTACTCGGTATTGTACGCTTCAGAGGCACTGGCGATACAAAGCTTACGGAATAGCCAGCCAATTTAGGCGTCTTTTTTCGCATAGGTCAATCAATATTTGTTACAGAAACTGGTATTAGGCATCTAATATGCATGATTTTTACTTCTTCATAATAAAAATAAATGATTAGGCTTTCGTTTTATCTAAATAATTATATCAATATCGTTGTACTAGAGGTCACCAAAGGCACTTTGCCAGAGGTCACGGGGGTCGTGTTTTCCAAATGTCCACGAAACACAAAGTTGACCCCAGGAATCGAAAAACGAGCTCATTGCGATTCCAATGATATATAATTTGCATAATTTATATCTACATTACACTAAGATATCGGCTCCCAAAGTTATGTGAGTCGCTTCTCCGATCGAGCTGACATGCTCAGCTCATTTTTTCGTTTCAGGGCCTCAGCTAACCCTGTATACCAATTTTCATCAAAATCTGTGGAATGAGGGTGTTAGTTTTGAAAATTCGTGTTCGAGATATGGTGGACGGCACCATAATAAATACATATATAATCGTTCACATGATCACATTAGCTTTTTGGGCTTCAGCGAAAATAAGGCTTCGTAGGCTAATACATTACAGCTCAATTTCGTAGTTGCTTGGTTTGCAACGCTGGTCGTTTTTCTCTGGTGACTTCACATCACTTGTCCGGCGATGACTCGTGCTGCAGCGGTGATATAATTGGACTGCGCTGAATTTCCGACGTCCTTTGGTGCAAGTTAGTGCGTGTTGAGGCGTATAGCCAATTCGGCGGTGTAGGGCAAGGTATCTGACGAACCAATTCGATCTCGGCGCGCCCTTGAACCCAATAATCAGCCCCCGCTAATGTTGAACTGGATCTGCACCAGACAAGGAGCCAGTCCGGCCGCTGCGTGCGCCGCGCGACAATGACTCGAGTCGTGCCGGTGTAGCGCCGCTGCCGCCACCACGTCCGTCTGTGCTGCCGCCGCACCTGCCGCCGCACCTGCCGCCGCACCTGCCGCCCACCTCTAACGCACCACCCTCCGCTTACTGTTGCAGACTATCGAAACATGCTTAGGATCATCGTCCTACAGTGGCTCGCAAATGTTGAAGCCGACGGAACTGCAGGTGCCCAGCCTGGAGCTGGGCCCTCCCAGTCCCAACTGGACCGACCTGCTGGTCGAGTCTCCACCGGGCCGGATGAAGCCGGCGCGACGCCAGCGGCCGACCGCGCCGGCCAGCGTCCGGCACGAGCGCACCTGGCTGGCCCTGGCGGCCGGCAGCCTGCCGGAGCACGAGTCGCCGCACGGCTCGCCAGAGCGCAGCCGCGCACGCCAGCGAGGTGCGCCGAGCCGCCGAGCGTCGTCCGGCCGGCCGACCAGCACCGCGCGTGGCGATTTGAAGCGGCCGGTCAGGAAGACTGCTACGAACTCGACTGCCAGCTGCAAGCCGGCGAGTGTTCGCCGCGAGACGAGCTCGACTGCCAGCTGCAAGTCGACGAGTGTTCGACGCAAGACGAGCCAACACGCCGAGTTTTGGCCGACTGGCTCCGACCAGATTGGGATTGCGGATTCGGACGTGCCAAGGGAGCTGCGGTCGCCGCGTCCGTGCGACATGCGGCAGTGCACGGCAGACACCATGGCCTGGGACACGGAGACGGATGCCACCGAGGAGTTCATGCGTGAAATATGGGGCGATCTAATGGACAATTTGCCGTCGATGACCAATGGTTAGTGTGACGCCGGGCGGGACGACTCGCTCACGAAAGCTGTGCACCTTTTCCCTTGCCGTTCGCCATGGGGATGTTTGTTTTCGGTGTGGTCTTTCTGCCAGGAAGCGGGGTGCTTCTCAACGCCATCGGCCTATCTCGGTGTCAGCATGTGAAAAGGCACACAGAGGGCGTGATATAATTTGATAAAAGCGCCACGTTTATTTGTGTTAACGGCACCTTCAGCAGTCAATTTTCGCACCAACGTCTCCGTTTCGGGGACATCGTTGCAACACTTTAAAGCAGCTGATTGGTAATTTATAAAGTTCGCGCCTCTTTTGTTTGGCCTCCTGTGGCCATAGCAAAGTTATGCTGCTGCACGCGACCGTGAGATAGGGGAGAACAAAATAGCACAAGACACATGGTCGGGGTGACATGGCACGTTGCAGAGCACCCGGCTGCCGGCACCTGCTCGTCGGTGATCCGGTGCTCCGTCGTTTCAGACGACCTGTTGAACGTCGCCCGTCCGTTGGACGACTTGTCGGCACTGGTGCCGAGTCCCGCGGCTGGCAGGATGACACCCGACCTTGACCAGCTGATGGAGGGCATCAGTGACGACCAGCTGGTGAGGCTGAGGCGGCGGTCGCCGGCTGCCACGCGAATGTGGCGAGCGCTTCAGTCCCGAACAGTTCTGTTATTTGTGAAATACAGTGGAATATACCACTGTCTGGAAACTGAATTGAGATCCCTTCCAAAGAAGTATTGCACGAGTCTTTACGTCCTCATATCTAAATTCTAACATGTTAATAAGTATCATCCTGATGTTCACTATTGTGGATCATGCGACACAAAGATCGGTTAACGCAATTCCAGGTAAGATGATTACCTGTGATGTGGTATGTCATACATTATCAGTTAGTAGGCATAGGTATTTTGCGTCTCGGTCGTTAAAATAGTCTCCCACTAGCTCAGGTATCTGGCAAGAAGCAAAAAGGTAAGTGCAAGAATATACTGTTGCGCCCCTAAACTCCAACCATCACAATTGTGTTGGAAGAATGTGTTCAGAGTTATCGTTTACATGACACATTTCGACATCCTATGCTCGTTTCGACATTTCACGCCTCATGAAAAACTACTATTTTAACACTGGCCTAGAACGTGGTGTGCGCTCGTCTGGTGATGGAAATCAAAGGTCGCCATTCAGGAATGCTGGAACGCATCTGTATTCAGTAAACGTATCTGAAAAATGATCTTTTATTGGTTGTAGGAAGAACAAGATCATCGATCAGGAAGTCGCCTACCTTGCAAATGACACAATGTGTGCAGTGGGTCTGTTCCGTGATTATTCGTTGTTGCCATTGCCTGGGCCCCTCCAGCGCCCAGAAAATGCAAAGTGGAAGGAAATCAGATTGAGATTGGTGTGGTGTCGAACAAGTGTTGGCTATTGGGTGGCCAAACGATACTTGCTGCGTTATATTGTACCATGGTAAAACGACTCGGTTACTCATGGAAAACATAAACTTCATGTCACATCGCGCTTTTTAGGGCTCAGTTTCATCGTCAAACCAGGTGCTACGCCAGGAAGTACAGCACGAACTGGGCGCGTGTCGCCTTTAGCCGCCACCATTCCACAGGCACGGGCTAGTCGCCGGCATTTCTCTGACTGCCAACGTTCCGCAGGTGCAGCTGGGAACCTCGCTTGACCTGGACGAGACCGAGGTGACCGGCGCCACCCCGCCTGCCGCCGTCCGCCCTGAGGTGAGCTGATCGGGCACGTGTCTGGTCAGGTCAGGTCAGATCAGGTCACTAGACCGGGAGTGGAAGAGATGCTGGCGGCCGTTCTGAAGAGATGCTGGCGGTCGGCACGTACTGGTGGCGCGGAGCAGACCCTGGCTCTTTACTGAGGTCGGAACTGTGGTAGTGGTGGCCGTGGTTCAGTAGTGTTGTAGTATGTTTATTGTTCGCATGGTGGTTCCCGGCGCACTTTATGCACAATCACGACTAATAGCGCCGCCCAAACTTTCGCCGGTGGGCTGCGGGATTGGGAAATGTCCAGAACGATGCAAGTGTTGAACCCAGAGCCATGGTATCCGGAGCTCAACACCCTACCTACTCGGCCATCCTCGCCCATGGTGCAGTAGTAGTAGGTAGTTGACGGTATAGTGACGGTATAGTGGGTAGTGGCAGCGGTGAGCGATATTAGTAAATAGTAGTAATTTGTAAGAGGTGCTGGTTGTTCATAACACTGATCCAACAGCTGTTTTTGGCCGAGACATACGGAAGTGTTGGTGGGGCGTCGGAGATGATACTGCGTAGGTAGTGTTGAGTTTTTCTTCGCAGAGTGGAGGAAGTAAATTCAACACACATTCACGGCGAAAAGGTTGGGAGGATGCGTGATATGATTCGACTAGAATGCGAATTTTGCTCCAATTTACATCATTGTTCTCAAAATATGCCAAATGATTAGAAGGGTTCAACTCGTAGCTTGTGTTGCTGATCAAGTGAACGACGACAAACTTTGTGCAAGCCAAGTCAGGGTGTCTATTCTGATCTCAGAAGGTGGATGTTCTGATCTCAGAAGGTGGAATAAGCTCCCATTGTATGCATCGCACCTCAATTACAAGTTGCATGACTGTTAGTTAGTTATTTAGGTCTGTTAGTTAGTTATTTAGGTCTGTTAGTTAGTTATTTAGGTTTTAGGGCGCATCAACTGCAGTGGTTATACAGCATGACAGCATAAGTTGCATGACTGTCGGATGAGTTTTGTGTGGAGATGCTGAAAACGCTGATGCAGCTGTTGACTTGATCTTTTGAGGTTAGGACATGTTGATTGGCGTATGCAGTGGCAGTCAGGATTTTCTTTAGGTATGGGAGCCCGACCCCAGAAAATGTCTTGAAAATAGAACGCAAAATATACTTATGGATTTTGCGTGGTAAATATCTCAAAGCTTCTCGTTCGATCCTGCGTATTTTTGGATGCTGTGGGGTGAGGGTGGCGAGGGGTGATACCTCCGCCTTGGCTGCGCCTCTGGGCGTATATATACCTGCTTGTCGCCGTCCGCCAGATAATTAACCGCTGCTTTCGGGCTGCAAGTGTGCACTGAACGGCGAGCTGCTGGCCCGTCTTAGGCACCTTGTGCGGCTGCCACTGCTGCAGGTCGTATTGTTCAGCCGTTGCAGCTTCTGCCCAGTGAACACTGATCGACCATGCCGGCAGGCGTCCGGGTCAACGATCGACTTGGGTGCTCTACTGGAGCAGTCGGAGATCCTGTTCGCTGACCCGCTTGAGGCGCCGCCCACGACGACGGCGCCGGTGCCGGCGGCGTCTCCGGTCAGCTCCACGCGCAGCGGGACGGGCGCCTCGTCCGCCGCCAGCTCCTTGTCCGGGGTGGAACCGGCGGCCTGGCCCACACACTACGTGCTGGTGCTGCCCGCCGCCACCGCGCCCGGCTCGTGCGCCGTCGACGATAGCGCCGACGAGCCGGCGCCCAAGCGACGGCGTGTGCTGTCGTCGGACGCGACTCCGGCCGAGAAGTACCGCCACATTCGCGACAACAACAACGTGGCGTCGCGCCGCAGTCGGCTGCAGCGCAAGCGGCGCGAGCAGACACGCGGCGAGCGCGCCCAGTGTCTCGAGGCCGAGAACGAGGTGCTGCGCGCCAAGGTGCACGTGCTGGAGGACCTGCTGGAGCAGGTGAAGGCGCTGACGCCGCTGCTGACGGCTCGCGCGCAGTAATGCGACGCGGGGCCGGCGGCGGCGGCGAGCGTCAGGTGGTTTGATCGTCTGGCTTGAGGACTGGGCTGTGACGGGTGTGGCGCCTGCCCGGCGATAAAGGCATCGTGGACCATGCTGGAAGCCGAATTCCGTGAATTCCTAGACATGCCACCGGCTGTGAATGGTCGGCGGCGTGCGGTGCGTCTCGTAGCGGGCTTAGACGGGCGCTGTGTGTACACGTTAGGGTCGCCGCCGGACGGCCTCGTGTCCTGGTAGGGAATTGCCAGGTGGACGGGCGGCGCGTGTTTTTGGCAGGTCGGGTACAATGTCTAGAGCTGAAGCGGCTGTTCAGTCCTACTCAGACACACTGCCGCTGTCGGGTGGATGGGTGTGCTGATCACCCGGTTATGTGCAAATCGTGTCTGTTGTGTTCGTGTAGTTACGCGTTTTGCGGAGTCTTGAGCGGCCCGCTAGACTGCTGCGTATTTATTACCTCGTGTTTTCCTATCGTTCGTGGGACATTGGAGACATGTGCTTGTAGGTAGTGGCATCGCAGCGCATGCGGAAGCCTGAACAATGCTAGCGTTAGCCAATGTTCAAAGGCACCGGAAATTTCATGCTCCTTGGCGATCCAGCGTGACCTAACAGTTACATAACACGATCCGCAGTATGGTGTCACAATATTGACGGGGTCATCCCCCATTGTTCCTGCACGTTTGTCTCGTGTGACCTTTTGATCAGCGATATTGGACTTTGCACCATCATTTTAGTGTCTGACGTGCACGGACATCAGCTGTTTACTCGCAATACATTCGAAATAGCTAGTTGTTCCTTTGAAGTTATCGGTAGGGTAACATTCATTGGAATATCGGGCTGTTGTCCCTGTAGCAGTGGCGAGGGTGGAGCAGCTCGGTTTGCTCTCAGCCATTCATCGACTGGGTGAGTTTTTTTTCATGGCGGAATTCCGACGCTTCCAGGCATGCGGTGAAAACAAAATTCGGCGCGGAATTAATGGTGCGCGCGCACGGTGCGATTCGCGGGGAAGGTCAATTGGCTCGTCCAGTGAGTGCAGGCGGCAATGCTCCAGAAACGCGAACCATTGCTCTAAACCCAACTGGATTGTCCGGGATCTAGCAGTCGATCGCAACAAGAGGAAAGTACCGGGGGAAGGTAGAGGCTTGCAGAGAAGACTTGCATGCAACTCCATCAATATCCTATCTTTCATTGGTTCCCAGGGCACTTCGCAGTGCGCCGGCGGATTTAAGGGATCGTCTACGTGCAGAACAGCAGCAAGCTGGATTTTCTGTAATCTTACCCTTAGGCGCAAAATTCCACCTTCTGATCGATTTGTAGTAAAAAAGTGATGCGTACGCGTGAGGATGCTACCGCAATCTTTACTAGCTGTTGCGTGTAATACGCGGCCATCGATAGATGATCAGAGCAAATTCGGTTACCCATAAATCCCTTGCGAGAATTACCGTATAGTTTGTAAACAACAGTATTTGCTGAAATCTTATTCTCTCCTAATCGTATCGAAAACCGATTCTTCCGCCATGCTCAGTTTTCTCCCTAAATGGTCGCCTCTTGCCATTCGTAAGTTGCTCCGCTGATTCTGCCAAGACAATCGGCAAAATACTTGCTCGAAGAACAGAAAATCGCAGCTAAGTTTTCTAACACGGTCAGCTCACGCTCAGCCCATAATAGCGGCCCCTTCAAAAACGCTCAAAATATAGCATAGGACTCATCTTGATGGGCTGAACACAATGGTAGTCTCCAAAGCTTGGTGCATACCATGTAATGGTTTAGCTTCCAAAGCTAATTGCATGGTAATATTACAAATAGCACAACAAAATCTAAGCATGCGACTTTGGGTATTCGGTTTTTTGACTTTATGATTCTTGGATGTTTCTTTTTTAGACGTTATGACTCTTGGACTTTATGATTCTTGGACTTTCTGTCTTTGGACATTATGTCTTTGGACTTTATTTTTTTGGACGTTTCGATACGGACCCCGTCAGATATACTTGGCTCACATGTGACTAGTCGTGCCAGCGACCGGACTCGGGAAGGACTAAAAAACAGACACCATCTCACCGACACGGTTTGACCGACACCATCTCGCCGACATGGACCATCTCAGCAACCGCTGGCTCGATCTTCATGAAACCTACACCAAACGATCGCCAGTGTGCCAGAGGCGTGCCGTTTGGACTTTCGTGACCTTGGGTCAGGTCAAAGGTCACCAAATTGAAGAAAAACATAATTTTGGAATTATTGACATGGCTGATCTCGGCAACCGCTGGTTCGATCTTAATGAAACCTTCACCAAACGAACGCCCGTGTGCCGGAGGCGTGCGGTTTGGACTTTCGTGACCTTGGGTCAGGTCAAAGGTCACCAAATTGAAGAAAAACATAATTTTGGAATTATTGACATGGCTGATCTCGGCAACCGCTGGTTCGATCTTAATGAAACCTTCACCAAACGAACGCCCGTGTGCCGGAGGCGTGCGGTTTGGACTTTCGTGACCTTGGGTCAGGTCAAAGGTCACGAAATCGCAGAAAAACACAATTTTAGGCTAACCGACATGACCGATCTCGGTAACCGCTGGGTCGATTCCAATGAAACCTTCACCAAACGAACGGCCGTATGCCGGAGGCGTGCCATTTGGAATTTCGTGACCCTGGGTGAGGTCAAAGGTCACGAAATCGCAGAAAAACCATAGTTTTAGGCTCACCGACATGGCCGATCTCGGTAACCGCTGGGTCGATTCCAATGAAACCTTCACCAAACGAACGGCCGTATGCCGGAGGCGTGCCGTTTGGACTTTCGTGACCCTGGGTCAGGTCAAAGGTCACGAAATCGCAGAAAAACCATAGTTTTAGGCTCACCGACATGGCCGATCTCGGTAACCGCTGGGTCGATTCCAATGAAACCTTCACCAAACGAACGGCCGTATGCCGGAGGCGTGCCGTTTGGACTTTCGTGACCCTGTGTCAGGTCAAAGGTCACGAGATCGCAGAAAAACCATAGTTTTAGGCTCACCGACATGGCCGATCTCGGTAACCGCCGGGTCGATTCCAATGAAACCTCCACCAAACGAACGGTCGTATGCCGGAGGCGTGCCGTTTGGACTTTCGTGACCCTGGGTCAGGTAAAAGGTCACGAAATCGCAGAAAAACCATAGTTTTAGGCTCACCGACATGGCCGATCTCGGTAACCGCTGGGTCGATTCCAATGAAACCTTCACCAAACGAACGGCCGTATGCCGGAGGCGTGCTGTTTGGACTTTCGTGACCCTGGGTCAGGTCAAAGGTCACGAAATCGCAGAAAAACCATAGTTTTAGGCTCACCGACATGGCCGATCTCGGTAACCGCTGGGTCGATTCCAATGAAACCTTCACCAAACGAACGGCCGTATGCCGGAGGCGTGCCGTTTGGACTTTCGTGACCCTGTGTCAGGTCAAAGGTCACGAGATCGCAGAAAAACCATAGTTTTAGGCTCACCGACATGGCCGATCTCGGTAACCGCCGGGTCGATTCCAATGAAACCTCCACCAAACGAACGGTCGTATGCCGGAGGCGTGCCGTTTGGACTTTCGTGACCCTGGGTCAGGTCAAAGGTCACGAAATCGCAGAAAAACCATAGTTTTAGGCTCACCGACATGGCCGATCTCGGTAACCGCTGGGTCGATTCCAATGAAACCTTCACCAAGCGAATGACCGTGTGCCGCAGGCGTGCGGTTTAGACTTTCGTGACCTTGGGTCAGGTCAAGTCACGATATCGCAGAAAAACCATAGTTTTAGGCTCACCAACATGGCCGATCTCGGTAACCACTGGGTCGATTCCAATGAAACCTTCACCAAGCGAACGGCCGTATGCCGAAAGCGTGCGGTTTGGACTTTCGTGACCTTGGGTCAGGTCAAAAGTCACGAGATCGCAGAAAAACCATAGTTTTAGGCTCACCGACATGGCCGATCTCGGTAACCGCTGGGTCGATTTCAATGAAACCTTCACCAAACGATCGGCCGTGTGTCAGATTTGAATCATAATTTTTGGCTTCTATAATGATTTCAATGTTATTCACTTCCTATCTTATTTACAGCACTCACGAGGAACTAACGAATATTTATTTATATGACGTCAGTAATGATACAATCAACACTTGTTTTGTTAGCAAGTGACTTCAATGAACGTTCCATTTCAACAACCTTGGATAGTTCTCTTGGCCCATGTGGTTTGCGGAGTTGCTGCTTGTGTTAGTATGAGGCTGATTTTCGTCCTTTTCCGGATCTTTAATGAATGTATATCTGAATGGAATGTTATTTAGCGGTAGGAGTTAACCAATTCCGAATAAAGTACAATGTTTACTTATAATTCTTCAAAATTTATTCACTACATTTTCGGAGTGCGCATGTGATGAACATTGCAATTACTATTGTAGGTAGTTGTGTTAAGTTAAGTAATTTTAGCTATTATTTTAGTTTGGTATATGTGTCAGTTTAATGGTAAATTGTAATGTCTTACCTTTAGTCTGTGCATCAAGTTGGTTTAAGCTTTGTGCACACAACTCGTATCATGTAATATGGTCTTGCTCAACAGAATATTGTAGTTTAATTAGCGATTGGATGAACTTTTGTGTGCAGTGTGAAAAGCTAATTTTGTGTTGAGCTTTCATTTTGTACAAAAAATAGTTACAGGGTTTGTTTCTGTGGCTTCACAAACATCCACAGGTCATTCCTGTCAAACCCAGTGGGTATTTTTATGCTGCCATCTTCCTCCAGTGGAGCAAAAGCTTCACCATCAGAAGAACGGGGTCCAATTGTGATTTTTCACTGGAGGTTGTCATGGCACACTTGCTCAGTATTCATAGAGCCATCACATTTCCTTTATCTCAACAATGTATCCACATTTCCTTTATCTCAACAATGTATTCAACAATGGCCTAATGGTTAAGGTGTTGAGCTCTGGGTACTAAAGGTCCTGGGTTCAACACTAGCACCACTCAGGACATTTCCCAATCCCTCAGCCCTCCACCAAAACAGTGGGTGGAGCCATTAGCTGTGATTGTGCATAAAGTTTGGTGAGAACCAGCCAATAAATAAACAATGTATGCAAGCCATCATCAGCTTACTCAGCCAGTCAGCTGATGGTGACATCAAACATACCAAGACAAGCTCCCAGAAGGTTTAGGTTAGGCTAGGTTATGTTTTCACCCCCTTGGAGATATCCCTGGTGATTCTGTGGGGGTTATTCATTGCACCTGGCTGGATGTGTGTGTACATTTGAGTAATGTCACCAATAGCTGACTGGTGGTCTGCTGATGGCGACTCAGATGCACTGTTGATATAAAGAAAGTGTGAGTGGTAAATCTTTGAGTAAGGTTATCCACTTGATCCATATATTTGATGGTGAACAACATCCTCATGTCAAATGAATATAATCTGCTTGCATTGACAGAATACCAGGATCATTCTTTGCAACAGAAATATGGAATTGTCACAACTATGAACAATAATCTAAGTAACAGATGCAGACCACATCTTTTTGTGGTCATTGATCTGTCATTCAGCCTAAGGGAAGACTATTACTCCACAGTTTGGATCTGCCACAATGTGGTGCTATTTGGATTTGGATGTGCTGCAATTTGGTGTGAACTAAAATTCCAATCATCAAGGTTGAGTGAGTTAAGATGGGAAAAGTTAGCATCTGGTAGAGAAGCACCTTGGAACCAGGGAGCATGGCGAGTCCAGACACCAGATTATAAGCTATATGCTAAAAAGGCAGGTTGTAACAAACTGCAAAATGGAGATGCCTAGTGCTCAAATGCCTAGTGCTTCAATGTCTAGTCCTCAAATGAGATGAAAGGTCTTGCCTGGTCCATTCCATAGGCAAACATAAGTGCTAGTTGAAGTCCCTGAGGACACCTACATTGCCAAAAATATGGACAACATTGGGACTGTATTACAAGGCATGCTATAGACATTGTGCTATCATCATCATTATCATCATCATCACAATGGAAAGATTGTGGGTTTGAGTCTCACCTGTTGCTACTCTTCACCCATGACCAATCAAGGTGAGAGATTGGTGACACTACATGACTCAGTGGTCAATGTTTTGCCAAAATCAATAACCACCACCATCTTGATAGGCACAGTCTTTTAAGGGATACTCAACACAGAATTTGATCTTGAAGTTCTCAATGTGCATTTTTATCTTGAAGATCTCTACAACATCCAAGGATGGATGTTGCAAACCTCATTTAAAACTAGCAAAGCTTTTAATAAAGTTACACATCTGAGGCTAAGTCATCAACTTCAGCAACATGATTGTTGGGAGTGTTGAAAGAGTTAAATTATTCATGGAACAGGGTGTAAATATCACTTAATACACACTGAATTGACATCCTTGTGAAAGAAGTACTACCATCATGCTTCTTGGTGCATGTTTGTGATCCATCGCCATCGCCAGGTTTTGTGACCTGACCCGGAGTTATCACGGCTGTCAACGCGACGTTGGACAGCCGCCGTCACTACTAATCTTCTGCCGGCTTGCCGATACCTCAACGAGAACCGCGAGCCCAAGTTACCTGAACTCCTTTAACAAAATCCCTTCCGATTTTGACCACCAATTGGGCTGCATCATCAAGTCATACAATATCGCCGTACGATTCATGTTTGTTATGTGTGCTAATCGACGAATAGATAGAATAGAATAGAGAAACAAACTGAATGAGTTGTGGAGAAACAAAGCGCAGTTGTGGTGGTTAACATGGATATATAACGAGGCTATGATGGCCCGAATTAAATAACAAATGGGAAACGTTGAAATAAATGCTCATGCGCTCAACGCATGTGAACCTGAAGTCCTTTGTGACACTATGTTGTTTGTTGGTGTCGTGCGTGTGTCGCATGTGTGTACGCGGACAGTGCTTTATGGTTATAGCACCACGGATGTGCGACCCACTCAGATCTGTTCGGCCCGGCAAAGCCAGTTGCTTGAGAGCAAGGCCATAGACAACAGCGTGTCTAGCCATGCCGCGTATAGCGAATACAGATACCGTGATCGTGCAGTGCATTTGTAACGGACAGCGAGGCTCGAGTGTACACCACCACGGTTGGTGGAATGTATATGGCAGTCAAAATCGTTTTCCATTTACCTGGCCATCACGTCCTCATCCACTTAACGATCTCTGTTCCCCAGAACCCAGGACAGCCATCGACCCCCGCCCCTTTCGCTTGGTGAAGACGAGCTGACATCCGATCGGCAGGTCAGCGCGTGTCTGACAGGATCATCAAGCTGGATGAGTCGGTCCAGCTCACTTCATCACGCGCCACGAACAGTTCATGATAGCAAACAGGTGCCTGAGTATCATGGCTGGACAAGTATCTGACAGGTGGACTGGTCAACCAACTCTTGGATGTCCTGCATAAGAGGACGAAGAAGTCACCTGGTGATGGCGCGAGAGTCACCCCGCCCGGAGAAGACACTTCACAATGCGTGTTGTGATGGATTCAAGATTCATTTCTGTCGACGTAGGCGTAGCTGTCCTGACATGGCGTTGAGTTTGTATGGGCAAAATGTACCTACAACAGTGTCTCGTTTCCTTGGTGTGCAGCTTGACCATCATCTAACATACAGAGATCATATAAAAACACTCAGAGACAAATGTTTTAAAGCAATTGCAATACTGAAGTATGTGGCTCGTACGTCATACGGTGCTGATAGAAAGACACTACACCTGTTGTATTGTAGTCGGATCCGCTCGAAGCTTGACTACAGGGTGCGCGGAAAGTCCTGGCGCTTTTCTGGTATGCTTGCCAGCGCGCGCTGTGATTGGTGGCCAGTCTGTCAATGGCCGCAGGCGTGACCCTCGCCGACCCGGTCAGCCGGGGGCGTGCAAATATGACCTTCGAATCGCGTTCAGTCATGGATAAACAGACGAAGCGGCACCTTGTTGCTGGCTGCCTGCGCGCGGCGGCCGGGTTCGGCTTAACCGAGGCGCAAGTTGCGGAACGATGCAGCGTTTCTCGGCGAACGGTTCAAGCGGATAAAGGCGAAGATCCGATCTGTGGAGTCCTTAGAAGATGCCCCCAGGTCAGGTCGGCCGCGGTCGCTCAGAACTCCCGAGAACGTGGCCGCCGTGTCAGAAGCAATCGAAGAAAATCCGCGGCAGTCAATCAGAAAACTGGCGAAGAAGTTCAGCTTTCCCGAGACATCAATGCGGGAATTGATCCACCAAGACTTGAACATGGAGTCCAGAGTGCTCCATAACAGGCCGCGTTTAACCGAGGCAACGCGTCTCCGCCGTCTGGAGAAGAGCAAGCTGCTGCTCAACTTCTTGAAGAGCCCGGTGACCACCGGCTTCGTTCGGATCTTCTCCGATGAGAAGCTCTTCCACGTCGACGCCCAGCTGAACCGGAGGAACTCCCGCTACCTGTCCGACCAACCTGTTGACGAAGTGGACCCCCGGATTCGGTTCAACTCCGTGAACAAGCACCCGCAGAAGGTGATGGTCCTGGGTGTCGTCGGGTCCGACGGGCAGAAATGCCCCATCATCTTCATCGACGCCAACGAGAAAATCAACAGGCAGGTCTACGAGGGGCTCCTGGACACGCACGTCATCCCCTGGGTCAAGGCGACCTACCCGGAGGGCAATTTTGTCTTCCAACAGGACGGAGCGCCCGCCCACAACGCCACCGCCATCCAAGCCAAGCTGACAGAGGAGCTCGGCGGGCCAGATCACTTCTGGCGGAAGGAGATGTGGCCGCCTCAGTCGCCCGACCTCAACCCGCTCGATTACAGCGTGTGGAGCGTTCTGCAGGATGAGGTCTAGGCCACTTCTCATCCCAACCTGGAGTCGCTCAAGGCTCGCATCGTGGCGGCGTGGGAGGCGCTGGAGGCGGCCTACATCATCAGGACCTGCAAGGGCTTCCGCTCTCGCGTCGAGGCCGTCATCGCCGCCGAGGGCGGTTACATCGAGTGAGCGGTTGGTGAAAGGATGTGGCTTGTTGTTCCCAGTCACTGTTACGACCTGTTGTTGAATATATATGAGCCAGTTGCATTTGTTTGCGAAAATGTTGAAAAGCGCCAGGACTTTCCGCGCACCCTGTACGCTTGTTTTATATACAATGGCGCGTGAGCTACTACAAAGCGTACGCTTGACCCAGTACATCATGCCGCGGTACACATAATTACGGGGGCATTTCGCGTGCTAGTAGATGCTCATCAGCCTCCACTGTCTATGCGACGAGACATGCTAGACCTTCGATACGCCTGCAAAATGCGACAGTTCCCGACACACCCATCTTATCCGGCAGTTTTTTCTCATGACGCGCACGCGATTCTTCGAAATCACATTAGGAGAGGAACGTCATACTATGTGCGAATGAAGACGCTCCTGGGACAAATGGAAATACGACTACAAGGAATTCGGCAATATGAAGAACTGTCTGTTCCTCCGTGGGAGCTGATCTCCCCGTCTATCGATGTTCCCCTTGCTGACAGGAGAAAGCGAAATGTCACAAAAGAGGAGTTGCACTTAAACTCGTTAGAACATATATCCACGATGTACCAAAATTGCCTCCACCTACACGGCCGGCTCGAAGGTAAACACCGGAGTGGGTGGTACCTTTGTGACAGGATCCGTCAAAAGATCATTTTCCCTGCCACCACATGCCACGGTCTTCACTGCCGAGTTGATTGCCATCAGCAAATCACTGGCATACATCGAGGTTGATGACGAGGTTTCACATGTTATCCTGACTGACTCTCTCAGCAGTCTCTTGGCATTGCGTAGTTTCTATCCCCAAAACGTCATTGTACAAGACATTTTATTACAACTCACTTCGCTCCATCGTATGGGAAAGCAAGTCACACTTTGTTGGATTCAAACACATGTATGAATCCGCGGAAATGAGCTGGCAGATCAGGCTGCAGGGCGTGCGGGATATGCGCAATGTCGTGCGCTTCCACTTCCAGCAAGTGACCACTACCAAACTATATCATCATTTCCTTACAGGCAGTGACAGGAAAGCTGGCACCGAATGGAGCAAGGCAAATTAAAGTGAATCAAACCACACTTAACGCTATGGCCATCGTCATTCGGCCGAGCTAGGAGGGACGAAGTTGCCATTTGTCGACTCAGAATTGGACACACGCTAGCAACACATATATACTTACTGTGCGGGGACGACAGGCTGAAATGCGTGAAGTGTAATGCCGCGCTGGCTGTGCATCACGTGCTGGTGACGTGCCCAGCATATGCAGAAGAACGCAGGCGGCACTTCGGATATGAAGCGCATACTCTTAGATTAGTGGCAAGGATCCGGAGCTTGGGAAATTTTGGACGACTCCGGCTCCGGCTCCCGGCGGCTCCGGTTCCGGCTCCGGGAAAAATGTACCGGCTCCGGCTCCGTACATCCCAAACGTGATAGATCCATTAAGTAAGAGCTAGGATAATTTTTTTTTAAACTAGCCCCGACCACTCAGAGGCGCTAACTTCAGACAATTATAAGTAACTTTCCAATATAAACCCTGTATCTCTCTTTAAATAAACACCAGCACCCGCCCAAATCACTTCTCGGTGTTATGACCTCGTAAACTGACGCTTGCTTCGTGCCGTATTGGAGCAATCAGAAGAGGGGAGACTCGAATCAACAACACTCCCGATCCCGCGAATGGTCCAAGGAATACCGTTGTAAATTGTAATGTTTGACCTCATCTCAAATAAGGTACAAGAACCCGTAGATGATTGAAACAATGAACTTAACTAAACTAAACATGGAACTATTGCATTGACTACTGAGGCTAGAATATGGTTTTTGGTTATTCTACCATTGTTTGCTGATATTTATACATGTTACTCGTATTTCAACATTTTTGCTTTTAAAAGTCCGTTTTCATACCATACCATACCATACTAGGTATGATGTGTTGCATTCATTTCACGTTTGCTAATTTTGGTTGTTTAATTTCACCCGTCTCGGAGTCGGAGCCGCCCTGCTTTTGACGGCTCCGGCTCCGGCGGCTCCGGCTCCGCATCCCTGATTAGTGGACTTACTTGGAAACGATTCCCGATTTGTATACAACAGAGCAGTTTTGGCCTTCCTCGCGGAGATACTAGTTCAAGTCATATATGTACCTGCCTAGGTGACATCTTACTCCCCCAGACATGTTTTACCCGAACGTGACAATCTGACGCGTTTCTAAGCTAGTCTGATATGGGTGCAGTATACTCCACATGGGTTGACGCACCCTAAAACCCCAATAATCATCAGCAATGCGTGTTGTGCGCGGCTCGAAACCTTTCTACGTTACCGGTCACGTTACCGCGTAATTGATCATGTTACCGCGATGTGTAACTGAGTGAGCCAAAATTGAGCGGTTGTGCGTGACGGATGCGTCTAAAAACTTTCAGATACGAATCTCGCAAAACCACGCGCCGTCGTATACTTCATTGCAAAACTACGCGCCGTCGTACGCTTCAGTTGCCGGTAAAACTGTTTTTATAACAAGCTGTTCCTGTTTAGTTAGTTATCACCCAGGCCAATACAAGGCCAGTAAGGGTTGTTGGACTTAAAGGTCAGTTGTATTATTGGCGTCACAAATAGCTTGGTAGTCAGGTTGGGCGTATTGACACCTACATCCTGTATAGATATATTGTTTCCAACCACACATACTCGCCATTGATCTCATAAATGGATTGGCAACCAGGCCGAACGTCCCAGCATCTGAATGCCCTGCTTACGTATGCTGCTTCCCACCACCCCTATACACATGCAGGATGTACAGGTGCCAGGATGCCCAGCCTGACTGCCGCCGAGCTATTTACGACGCCAATAGTACAAGCGAGGCGAATACTAAACTATCGCTGACATGAGATGTCCGGCGATCTGCAAGCGAAACATGCTTTTTTAATTCGTTTGGAGAGGGTTTCATTAAGGTCGAGCTAGCGGTTACCGAGATCGGTCATGTCTGTGAGCCTAAAACTGTTTTTTCTGCGATTTCGTGACTTGACCTGACCCAAGGTCACGAAAGTCTAAACCGCACGCCTGCGGCACACGGCCGTTCGTTTGGTGAAGGTTTCATTGGAATCGACCCAGCGGTTACCGAGATCGGCCATGTCGGTGAGCCTAAAACTATGGTTTTTCTGCGATTTCGTGACCTTTGACCTGACCCAGGGTCACGAAAGTCCAAACGGCACGCCTCCGGCATACGGCCGTTCGTTTGGTGAAGGTTTCATTGGAATCGACCCAGCGGTTACCGAGATCGGCCATGTCGGTGAGCCTAAAACTATGGTTTTTTCTGCGATCTCGTGACCTTTGACCTGACACAGGGTCACGAAAGTCCAAACGGCACGCCTCCGGCATACGGCCGTTCGTTTGGTGAAGGTTTCATTGGAATCGACCCAGCGGTTACCGAGATCGGCCATGTCGGTGAGCCTAAAACTATGGTTTTTCTGCGATTTCGTGACCTTTGACCTGACCCAGGGTCACGAAAGTCCAAACGGCACGCCTCCGGCATACGGCCGTTCGTTTGGTGAAGGTTTCATTGGAATCGACCCAGCGGTTACCGAGATCGGCCATGTCGGTGAGCCTAAAACTATGGTTTTTCTGCGATTTCGTGACCTTTGACCTGACCCAAGGTCACGAAAGTCCAAACCGCACGCCTCCGGCACACGGCCGTTCGTTTGGTGAATGTTTCATTGGAATCGACCCAGCGGTTACCGAGATCGGTCATGTCGGTTAGCCTAAAATTGTGTTTTTCTGCGATTTCGTGACCTTTGACCTGACCCAAGGTCACGAAAGTCCAAACCGCACGCCTCCGGCACACGGGCGTTCGTTTGGTGAAGGTTTCATTAAGATCGAACCAGCGGTTGCCGAGATCAGCCATGTCAATAATTCCAAAATTATGTTTTTCTTCAATTTGGTGACCTTTGACCTGACCCAAGGTCACGAAAGTCCAAACGGCACGCCTCTGGCACACTGGCGATCGTTTGGTGTAGGTTTCATGAAGATCGAGCCAGCGGGTGCTGAGATGGTCCATGTCGGCGAGATGGTGTCGGTCAAACCGTGTCGGTGAGATGGTGTCTGTTTTTTAGTCCCTCCCACCGGACTCGCGCACCGACAGCTGAAGCCGATCGCGATCCGGACCGCTGGCGGCCAACTTGCGTCTGTCGCAGCATCGTTGGGGTTAGTGATGAGCGAAGTGTGTTCACGCTTTGCCTCGAAAAGCTGCTAATCGATAACATCCGACAAGTGATAAGTAATGTTTTTTTTCTCGCTAGGTATGGAATGTTAATATGATGCACTACCATTGCCAAGCAAATTTGTTTGTGTTTTTTTATCCGCCAGTTGAAATGTAAGCATTTGCAGAAGAATTCAGGGGCCTCATCATGTTAACAACATTCATACACATTGCATTCCAAAAAGAAATTTCAAGCGCACCAGTGCTGATTTTTGTGGCCTGGCGTTGATTTTTTTAACCTTAAGGACCCCTCCCCAAACTCGAAAGGAAATTTTGACCGCTATTCGTTTTTCTTACTTTAAGCAACGCGCCGATAGTTTCTAAGCAGGTACACAAACAATGGCGTATATCGGTCGGTACCATCTGGAGTTATCTGCGAAAAACCGGAGGGGTAGGCGGATTTCGGCCCCCCTCCAGGGCACGTGTTAATCTCCCTTTGAAGTAACCATATCAGAATATTGTTTTTTATTTAAATCTCAAATTTTGCAATTAAAAACCCTAAACAGATGTAGCCTAACCCAGTTGTTTGCTTCATGAAGGAAAATTGCGTAACACTTCCTCATTCACACCGTAAATGACAATAACACCATATAAACCAGCCCAACCTACTTCAGATAATTTATTCATTTCTTATTGAAGCTCTACATTTATGCCAGTTCAGTCGTCCATGACACAGTGCCAGTCATAAACAAATGATGATGTAAAGAGCGGATCCAATGGCTACATAATTATCAATAAACCAGTGAAATCCATAATAATGTCATAAAGCCATAACGTGTTAAAATTTATAGAGCCACGGGGGCCAACTAGGGTAGGCCTATGCAACTATGGCAGCAACAATAGGTGGTAAATTCGGTATTATTGTCCTAAAAGGTGATTTTTGATTCTTTTGAATTTTTCTTCAAGATACCATGGTTATGAAGGTGACTAAGATGATGGGACCACTTGTTTCCTTCATGAAGCAAGCACAATAATACCGAGGTTTCCGAAAAATGTTCGCAATGTATTTATTGGATTCATTTTCTGAGAATGTATCTGAGATTAGGCTGGGTTTTGTGTCTTTTCAATTTTGAGAATTCTGAGAAAATCAATTGTTCCACATTTTTATAATTCATTTTTTATCCTTTTTTCTCCAAATATAGGATGTGCTTGGTTAGGTTGGGTTATCTTCCATTTTTTCAAACATTTCTTTTTATGCTATGTTACCTAACTGAAAGCCCCCTTCTGACATTATTTTGTTTACAACCTGAAAAGTAAGAATTTGCACAGGAAGTCCTATCATCATAAGTCACCAACGTAAACATCTTATTCCAAAAACAATCCCCCAAAACTTAAGAATAGCTTTTAAGACAAATTTGCGATACATTTTGAAGAGGACAATACACCACGGAAAACCACTGTCTCAAAAATGAATTTTTAGCCCCACACAATAACCTTACAACTGGCATAACCCACTAAGCTGTTCAGTTTCCATAGCATAATAATGATGCCATAGAATAACAATCAAGATTGTTTGCTCATGAGCAATGCCACATATGTCTTGCTAAGCCTGCCAGGTATTATATGTTGTCAACCTCAGGTGTGTTCGTTATTGTAGCTTCAGGCTGCATCAACTGCGTAAGTCATAGAGCGCTCGTAATTTTATGGGTGTACGCAGCGAGGTTGGCAAGATGCTGACATAATTACATTAGTACCATGTGGAAATACACTTGGTATGAAGACACACCCACCTTATACAGACTATGACTGGCTTGTGACTGGATTCAGAGGTTCTCTTGATCCTATAGAGACCTCTCTTTTATCACTAAAATCTTGCCGCACGACTGCACCGAACCACACGCCATCGTATCCCAAACCAAAATGACCGAAAGTTCGCAGCTGTTTCTTTAATCAGCGCTAATGTTCCCGCCTTTTTCTCGCTGCTCATTTAAGCTGCCCAGGTGCTGACTGTGAGCAGCCATGGAGCATTCAAACTCACGCCAAAAAAAACGAACTGTAATAGTGCTAGATATAAGCAGTTGAATTATTCTGGACTGCTTGACATAACAACCTTGGCTCATCAAGCATCCTCATTTTTGCCTTGCAGTACCTGCAGGCTACTTGAGCAGTCTCCTCGCATCGACAACTTTTAACCAGGATAACCGGCTTGTTCGTAGGATCATCAAGCTCGTGAAATCCCTACGTGACATCGGCAGAAATATCGTTTTCTGTTGGATTCCTAGCCATGTCAGACTCGCGGGAAATGAAGCTGCTGACATAACCACCAAAAACGCCATCAACAATGGCCGTGTGGTCCATCTACGGCTCCCTCCAAGGGACCTATACCCTACTATACTGTCAAATATACGGTCAGAATGGCAACGAGCCTGAACTCGAAGCTGAGGGTTCTAAAACCGACACTAGGAAAGTGGCAATCCTCGCACCGAACCAAACGACAGGAAGAGGTAGTACTCTGCCGATTGAGAATAGGTCATACCTTTGCAACACACAGCTACATGCTGACTGGTGATGACCGACGTCTATGCCCACGCTGTTCTAATCCGCTTACTGTGTACCATGTTTTAGTAGGCTGCACAATGTTAGAACCACTACGACGCCAGATTTTAGGACCGCTGAACGCCGACACTTCTTTACGTATGCTAATTGGGAACGACTCTGAGGTCGTGGCGTCTGGGAGTATTTTTACCATCCTTCGACAAGCTCGCCTAGAGGTGATATACTCCCACTCGTGAATATTAATAAGCCATGATAGTAGCACCGTAGATTGAGTATAATACAGTTATGGGCGTAAAATGACCCTGGATGTCGACGCGCCCCTAAGCCCCACCCACCCCACCCCTAAATCCACCACCACCACCACTACCTGCAGGCTAAATTAGCCTCTTCCAGCCGAATAGTACACATGGTGCTTGTTCTTGCTTGAGTGGTGCTTGTTACTAGCATCCTGAGCGAATAGCGTTGTTAGAAACAGCCATTTAACATGCAATTTACAGCAAAAGTGGTAGTCATTTTTTTACAGTGTAAGGTGCCGAAATTCGCCATGGAAACCATGTCGCTTAATTTGGCTGATAAGCTCTTCAAGCACAATCTTGATACAACATAAGTCAACTCATACGTGCACCCCTTCCCTCTAATTTAAGACATCTAATTTGTAATGACTATTTTAGCAACGATGCAAAATGCCTACTATTATCCACCAATCTTGCACAGCAAACCACATGACAGGGAATCTTTTCCCCTTAAATTGTGCTCAAAGATATTCATGCAACACAATCCGCAATTGAGTGAATAAGCATAACACTTTGGATCGGTGTAGTCGTGCGGAAAAATTGCACTCAAGAAGAGACGTCCTCTCTGGGACCTAGAGAACCTCAGGATCCTGAATATCAGATCTGTCATAGTCGGCACAAGATGGGTGTATCTTCACAGCAACTGCTTTGCCACATCCCTGGTATTACCCTGCTTATGTCAACGTCTGGCCAATCGCATTGCATACATCATTGGAATACAATACAATAAGAGAGTGTCAACATTAAATTAATGTTAATATACTCAGGTTTGTGCGGAAAAGCTCTGCATTGACAATGCATGAGTTGTTCACCTTTTTATTTCCTCGTTCTATGACATGCTTACATCCGAGCAACGTGGTGACCTCACTGTGACGCTTACTTAACTTGCTTATATATACGTTAGGAGTCACGAGCGGACATAATACCGGTGGTGCCTCTGGTGGTCGATTTATGAAAGAACACCACCAGAGTGGGCTCGGTCTGATTAATGCTATATTCCAGTTTCTAGAGAAAGTGCAGGTGATGTCCAATGGCCAAATTTGAACAACATGGAAACAAGCTCTCTTATGATGTGTGGTTCATTTTATTATCAAATCATTTCACCCTGTCACTGCCTATAAAGTGAAGTGAAAGCAATTGGCCACCCAATATCTTGTGATAAAAGTGCGCCATACATCTTCTGTGTGATGAGCTGATAATTTCCAATGTTCTTAACCAAACTAAAATCGAGGGTGCCACATTTTTATATCATCTTACATAACTTCCATGGAGGTTTAACCCTGTCACTTTTGCACTTAATTCCATAATTTGTGTTCCAATTTATCACAGCGTACTACATTAAATGGTATATCATATGTTATACATTACCGACTTAAAAGCCAATGCTTTCAACTAAACCGGCATCAAATCAGCTACCTTTTGATGTCATGTTCAATTACTTTTATGGATATCTAACCCTATTATTTTTTGCACTGAATTCAAAGATTTGTGTCTGTAATTATCACATTGTATCCCTTCAAATTGAGTATCGGATGTTCTACATTAGCGAATTAATTTTCCATGGTATCAAATGAACCGCCATAGAATCGGATGCCCTCTGATGTCATAGTCGATTACTTTTATAGATATCTAACCCTGTCATTTTTTACCTTTTGACATGAAGCTGTCCGGTATTATTGACGTTCTGGCATGGCTCGATGCACGTCAAGCGCCGACGATTGCTGTCCAGAGGATCCGGAGGGCCTCCGGGGGTGACATGACAAAAAGTAACGTAAAGTTCTACCCTTCAACAATACTAAGCAGCATGGGCTCTGCCACGCTAAAATGGTATAGGAGAAATTCACGGTTGTAGATGCATTCTTTCCATTCAACGCCCATAAGCGCACTAGTCTTAGACAATATCGAGGAAACCTGTCGGCCTCGACTGTACTAGCGACAGATCTCATCCCATGTACATCGCCTAATGTTCGAAACTGAAAATCTGCCTGTTACTTTGGCGTTGGGGCCCATTAACATTCAGGGAATGGTCTACGCCCCACCATATTATGAATGGCAGCGAGCGGTCGGGGATGGGCTGGGGGCGGCCAGCGTCCGGCTGCCTATGGTGGAAGGTTTCAGAATGCAATGCGCAAAGTAACAATATGCGCAATATATCACTGTAAATGACAATGAAATTTGCGTCTGAAGGCAACTAACTTTCATACATGCAATTCACATAATATTTTATGAAGACAGAGTCTCATAAATTGTAACTATATTCGTCGCGCACACACTAACGAACAATTTGGGTTCAAGTACCCAAGTGGTGCTACGTATGCTGGCGCCATATACGAACCGTACCTAAGAGGTGGTTGTTTTTAGCATTAAGAATCTAGGCGGTTCTAAAGCGCACTCATCACATGGTTGCTCATTTAAAGCACTCTGCTACTAAACGTAGCGCAAAGAAGAGACCTGCAAGTTATAAGCACCATGCTTATATTAATCATCTGAAATTTTGCAACGCTCACGTCAGCTCGCATTGCATGACCGCGAAACACTCGTAGGACACAGACAGACAGATAGACAAACAGACAAACATTATTGAGGTCATCCACAATTGACTCGTGTCTATTATGACTTCACGTCGAAGGGACAATAGAACACAGCACAAAAGGTAAAAATCACAGAATAGAAATAAAAATGAATAAAATACAGCAAGTCGAGCAGTCAGTCAGTCTGGCACGGGCAGCACGTCAAACAGGTACTGCCGTAGGTGGCGACCAAAGGTCGACACGGGAAGTCGCGTCAGCTCAGGTGGCAGTGAGCTGTACATATATGACGCTCTGGAACTAAAACGTCTCTTCCCAATCTCGGTGCGGGACCGAGGGACATGCATGTTATGGTCTTGACGGGTGGTCCGGTCACGAATCTCCGCCATGGTGATGAGATCGTGAGCCAGTGAGTCTGGCTCACCATGAAGACGCACCTTGTGTGTGAGGCGAAGGGTGTGATAACTAGCCAGGCTCTCCGCGCCAAACCAGCCCAGCCTCCTCAGCAGATCCGAAACGTGGCCAAACTTTTTATGGCCGAAAATTATCTTTCCGAGTAGTTTATAATTTGTTTTAATGCGAGATAGGTTCTTTTTGGCTCCGTTACCATACGCAGAAATACAGTAGCGGATCTGCAAGAAGGCTAGAGCATTGACCAGCGCGGAGATGACGGCAGGTGGAAGGTGCCTCCCTCAGATGCGACAGACCACCCAGAACTCCAAAACAACGCCGAGTCAATTCTGAGACGTGCGAGTCCCAGCTGAGCGAGCAATCGAAAATAAGACCGAGATTTTTGCATTCCGAAATGGTGGGTAGATCGTCATCGCAAAACTTCACTGTGATATCCCATAAGGCACGCAGATTTTGTCGGCTGCCAAACATGATCAGCTGTGTCTTAGTTACGTTAATTTTCAGTCCATTTGCTCGAAACTAGATATCGAGGGGGCCAGAACTGTTTCCATATGAGTGAGAACATTTTGAATTTCAGATTTCTTACCACTGACCAAAATTTGGGTGTCATCGGTGTATTGAACAACCACAGCGCCTTCGGCGAAAAGGCTGAGGTCGTTGGCGAAGACACAGTAAAAGAGAGGTCCGAGAGATGATCCTTGAAAAACGAGGATGCTGTTGGGCAACGGGGCAGATTTTTGGACGACACCCAGACTCTCAGCAAGGCTGACACTCTGGGTGTGGTTCTGAAGACAAGCCGAAAACCAGGAAGCATGGATGCTGTGGAGACTTAATGTTGACAGGAGCTTTGAGTGATCTATCACATCAAAGCACTTGCTCAAATCCAGCGAGCAGAGAAGGGACACCTCTCCATGGTCACATGCGGATAGTATCTGGTCAGATATGGAGGTTAGAGCGGTTTCCGTTGAGTGACGAGGACGGAAGCCGTGCTGAGTTTGGGAGAGGAGGTGGTTACGGACAGGTAATTGTAGAGTTGCTGGTGGACGGCACGCTGTACAATTTTCACAATAACTGGGACGATAGAGATAGGACGGAAATTGGAAGGGTTACAGTGATCACCGGATTTGAAGATGGGATGGACGAGGGAGTGCTTCCAAGAATCAGGAACATCGGATTGGGTAATGCTGGAATTGACCAAATGCAGGAGCACCTCGCCTAACGAGTCGAAGCACACCCTGAACACGTGGATGCTGATACTACTGGTGCGCTCGGGTTCCTGATTTTAACAGTCCTGATGGGAGCATGGATGTCAATGATAGGTAAAAAGATGGCCAGAAAACAATCCCACTTGAGCGTGACGGAGGTAGAATTAAAAACAAAACTCCAGTCAGCCAAGCAAAGATCATAAAGCAAAACATTCGGATGAATACAGCGAAAGCAACGGGAGCGAACAGTGGCTCCGCACGGTCTAGATCTGGGCACATTGACAGAAAAACGAACAAATTTATGCGGACTAAGGTCACAAAATTGTGTACGGCAGTGATGCACAATGTTACGACAGTTGGTGATAACCACGTCAAGGAGAGAGCCAGTTGAATATGTGGACGAGGTTACACACTGAAATAACGAGTAATCCAAAATGAAATTAGACAGCGCACGCCTACCTTGGTCCGTGTCTGGCTTCCGCCAGTCACAATTTAAATCTCCGTAAATAAAACAGTTTGGACTTGGGATAATCAACAATCACACGCTGGAATTGTGCTTCCAGGTGTACGAAATCAGCTTTCACGTCGATCACATTCCGTCGCGGTGGACGATATGCGATGCAGACAGCGTATCATAACCTCCACAGTTCATAACCTCCACAGTTCATAACCTCCACAGCTCACAACCTCCACAAATTCAACACATCGCAGCGGTTGTAACCTCCACAGGTCATAACCTCCACAGGTCACAACCTCCACAAGTCCGCAGCGGTCATAACCTCCACAGGTCGTAACCTCCACAAGTCCGCAGCGGTCATAACCTCCACAGGTGGTAACCTCCACAACTCCGAAGCGGTCATAACCTCCACAGGTAATAACCTCCACAGGTCGTAATCCCCACAGGTTGCAACCTCCACAAGTACGAAGCGGTCATAACCTCCACAACTCAGCAGCGGTCGTAACCTCCACAGGTTGCAACCTCCACAGATTCAAGAACTTTTTTAATTTTATAGAAGCATCACTTCAGATAGCTATCGCTAGGTAGCAGCACGGTCTACGTATTACACTAATGAGATTGAATTCTGAATCATAGGTAACAATATTTATCGCTAGATGGCAGGATGATACAATTGAGTACGTGCTCTTTGCGTGCAGCTGTCCTATTGTTCGAGAGCTCGGTAGCCCACGCATCGACGCGTGGGAAAGTAATGCGTTGCGCAGTGGCCGATGATCGTATAACATTCACACGATTTTCGCCTGCAATGCGTCGACGCGTGGGAAAATAATCCGACACGCAGTGGCGGATGATGGCAAGACATTTGCATGTTATCCGTCTGCAATATGTCATGCAATGACCAGGCCATGAAATGCAATGATGCCTTTTCATGGCCTGGTCAGGCGTAGGAACGTCCCCAAAAGTGAGTGGGCCAGGGTGAACAGCAGGGACGCATCAAGGAATTTCGTAAAGTACCATGGTTGAGCACTTTTGGGTTGATAAACCGATAATTTTAATGGTAAACACACAACTTTTACCACTAAGGTAGGGATCGCTAATGGGATGGGGCAGGCCCCAGGACGTGCTTATGGCCAACAAGATGCGTTACTGAAAAGGACTGCCATCACTGTATAAGTACATTCAAGTTCACAATTCTCGCTGGACTTTAAACGAATGGGTGCATTTGTAATACTAGGTTTACCTTCTTGATGGGAGTGAAACAATTAGTATATTACTTTTCAAACAAAATTTCTTCAATTTCCGCTGTGTGCGCATGTGTGGGGTGAGTGCAGGCTCATTACAGCGTCACTAATGGATACGTGGTGTGCCCTAGTTTCCAAGATATAGTACCAAATGTCCGTGAGACGTCATCCGTTGTTCACCGATGTTCATGGGGAGAAAGAATAGAACGCCAGTCCAAATTATCCCGTAAACGAACATCTTGAAATGGCCAAAAGCTGCAGGGGGTCATTATGAGTTAACCGATCTATGCTTTTGCACAATTCAGATTGTTGTTCATTGAGTTGAGTTTTCCCCTTAGCCATTCTTACACGTTCATATTTTCATGGCAAGTTACTTGAATGTGAAGGTAAGAAAGGGTTTGATTTTATTAAGATTGCCAGATATAGCCATACTTAGTACTAGAGAGAGAGAGAGAGAAAGAGAGAGAGAGAGAGAGAGAGAGAGAGAGAGAGAGAGAGAGAGAGAGAGAGAGAGAGAGAGAGAGAGAGAGAGAGAGAGAGAGAGAGAGAGAGAGATAGAGAGATAGAGAGATAGAGAGATAGAGAGATAGAGAGATAGAGAGATAGAGAGATAGAGAGATAGAGAGAGAGAGATAGAGAGATAGAGAGATAGAGAGTAGAGAGATAGAGAGATAGAGAGATAGAGAGATAGAGAGATAGAGAGATAGAGAGATAGAGAGATAGAGAGATAGAGAGATAGAGAGATAGAGAGATAGAGAGATAGAGAGATAGAGAGATAGAGAGATAGAGAGATAGAGAGATAGAGAGATAGAGAGATAGAAAGAGATAGAGAGATAGAGAAGAAGAGAGATAGAGAGATAGAGAGATAGAGAGATAGAGAGATAGAGAGATAGAGAGATAGAGAGATAGAGAGATAGAGAGATAGAGAGATAGAGAGATGCAGAAATGCAGAGAGGCTTAGATACAAATATGTATGCAGAGATACATATGTGCAGAGATCAAGAGATACAGGGATCAAGAGATATAGGGATCAAGAGATACAAAGATCAAGAGATGAAAAGAGAGATGGAGAAGGGGAGAGGAATATATGGATATAGATATCAATGCATGTATGCATGTATATATATATATATATATATGTAGATGAAGACATGGACCTCTATTTAGACAAAGATATATAACTTAGGTATACGACGCGCCTTCAGTTGTTCTTGTGCCTTGTGTTCGCCGATTAAATTCATGATAGTTTTGCAGGACTCGCAAGCGTTTGTTTCAGCGCTGGACGCCCGGCAGCCATCCCAGAGACTCGTGTGTGATTATGTGGCAATCCCAAATTTGTCTGCATGAGACTTCCTTTTGTCGATGACCAACTATGGCAGGTAAATGCAGCCATCCGTTCGTCTCATCTAAATCATGTTAGGGTAGCCTGGACTAGCAGACCTACGCTGAAATCATACCTGGTCCGCTCAGCCCTGGAATTGTCGCCATGCCCTGCTGGTAGACGAACGTGCCATACCTGTAGCAACGGGCTCAAAGGTAGATGCACGCGGAAAAACGTAGTTTATAAAATAACATGCAACCGCTGTCTTGGAATATTTTATGTCGGAGAAACCAAGCGTAGCATCAGGGATACGTACAATGAGCACTTGAGAGATGCATACTTCGGAGAGAATACACACCTTTAGGTGAACACATGATCGACAAACATTCTAACATGGAACACAGCGACACTAAGACAAACTTCAAAGTAAAACCAACCTTTGGGGATTACGACCTGTGGAGGTTATGACCTGTGGAGGTTATGATCGCTTCGGAATTGTGGAGGTTAAGACCTGTGAAGGTTATGACCGCTGCGGACTTGTGGAGGTTGTGATCTGTGGAGGTTATGACCTGTGGAGGTTACGACCGCTGCGATGTTTTGAATTTGTGGAGGTTGTGACCTGTGGAGGTTACGACCTGTGGAGGTTATGATACGTCTCCGCGGTGCAGGTGATGAATTGGGGCTTACTGTCTGATTTAACCAACATCCACGTCTCCATCTTGCTGCTGGGATGGCTGGCAGCCGTTGTTATTTTCAGGGGACACGCGGTGATGCCTTCCCTGGCGGCCACTCCTCCGTACCTTCGCCCGTCGGGGCGATCGGCCCGGTACAACTGGTAGCCAGGTAGCAGCAGTAGTCCGTTGGGCGTCGCAGGCTTCAGCAAGGTTTCGGCCAGGAATTTGACGTCATACTTGTAGCGATGTAGTATTTCAGATATTTCCAGTAATTTTGGCTTAATGCTTTAGATGTTCAGCACGCAAATGTTGAGTCTTGAGCTGGGAGCTGGCCATAGGTTCCTATTTCGGCGTTGGGCGCCTTTGCTCCTCCGCTTCCTGGCACCAGGTGCGCGCCTGCCGCGCCTGCGCTGGCGAGGGTGGCCTCCGGAGCTCGATAGGCCGCCCGGCATCCCTGACCTACTGCCGGCGGGCACGCGGTCACCCAGCGATGTGCCGCCGCTTCCAAGGTCACCGATGGGAATCGAGTGCCGGACACAAGGCGGGGACAGGTGAACAGCAGGGGCCGCGACCAGCACGATTGCACGCACCACAGCCAGCAGCACGATAAGCCGCAGTAAGACCCGATGGCTGGGAAAACACATCAGTCCCATGATGGGACCAAAGACGATGATGTGTCGTCGTCCGCCGGCTGGTAGATCGCTGATCGCCTCCAGCGGAGCCGGGCCGAACGCCATTCGAACTCTCTCACTTTCGCACGTACAGACGGTTAACCTCAGGGATGGCATACGGCGCACTTCAAAAACGCTTCTCTACATCGCGATCTCCAACGCCATCGACAAAATGTTGGCTTGTGACGTCATGGAGGTGCACATCAGTGACCACCGGGCAGTCACAGTCACAGCTAAAATAGACTGTCCATCGTTTCAACACCAAAGGATCACTTTTCAGCGCACCCATCACCTCCACCCTGGTCAGCTGCCCCTAGCTTTTCTCATGGTAGACTGGGCTGGCCGGTATGAGGCCAACACAGTTGACGACAAGTGGGACGCATGGTTGAACATCTGGAAATGTGTCATGGATGCTCACTGCCCTACCGTCACGAAGTTAGTGAATCGCCGCTCAGTGCCACCCTGGATCGCTGAGAATGCTGACCTCCGCACCCTGACCCTCCGACGTGACTGGGCTCACAGCCAAGCGGACCGATCTGGGAGTGACGAGGATTGGCGACTCTACCATGAGCCAAATCAACGGACCTCCACTGAGCTCGTGGTCGCCAAAAGCCGTTTCTTCGATCGGACTTTGAAAGAAAATGACAACGTCTGGCCGCACGTTCGACGTCATCTCTTTCAGAAGAAGACAACTCCACCATCAACTGAACCATCACGTTCCAACCAAGAGAAAGAGTTGTTCACTGACGACCAAAACTGCCATTTTTCTTCAACTGGCAAGCGCGTGGCTGCTGCTTTGCATTCTTTAGGGGATTTAGGCCCAATTACAGTGCATCAACCTCGCCCTCCGCGCGTTGTTAGCTCAGCATTCAAGCTGAAGCCCGCCACTCTTCCCGAACTCTCTCATGCCCTGCGTGATTTAAATTCTACCAGTGCTCGTGGTACCGATAATGTGTCCCTGAAATTGCTCAATATGTCGTTTCCTTCGGTGTGTGTTCATATTTTGCACATAATCAACTTCAGTTTATCGTCATGTACTTTTCCGGAACTGTGGAAGTTGGCTGAAATCGTACCAATCTTCAAGAAGGGCTGCCCTGACGATCCCAAGTGTTATAGGCCCATCTCGATCTTGAGTAACGTGTCAAAACTGTGCGAGAAGATAGTAGTCAACCAGCTCACTGCGTATCTCCACCGAAATTGTCTTCTTAACAACTCGCGACATGCCTATCGACCACTTCACTCTTCTGAAACTGCCCTTGCTGATGTAGTAGCTTATATCACAAATTGCATCGAAAGGCGCCGCGTTTGTCTGCTCGCATCAGTAGATTTGTCTAGTGCCTTCGATTGCGTGTCTCATAGCCGACTCTTAACCAAATTAGAGTGGTACGGCATCGACAGCTCTTGGTTCAGATCTTACCTTTCAAATCGCAGACAGGTAGTTAGGCCCGGAAAACTTGTATGCAACGTATCCTGTGGTGTTCCACAAGAAAGTTTGTGCGGTCCAATTTTGTTTTTGTTGTACACAAATGATCTTCTCTCGCACATAGGTGATGTCTTTAAAGTCGTTGCTTACGCTGACGACACACAGGCGATGTTGTCATCGAAATTGGAGGACATAATGTATGTAAAACGTCGTCTCGAATCGTGCTTGAAAACTATGAGCTCGTGGTACCGTGTAAATCTTCTCAAGCTCAACCCATCTAAAACGCAATTTGTGATTTTTGGTTCTCGCCAGATGATCGCGCGGCTACCTAGCATCAGCCTCTCTGTTCTTGGATCGGATATTTCACGTGTCTCATCTATTAAGAACCTGGGCGTAACCATGGACGAATCGTTAACATGGAGTGAACAAATTGGCGATATTGCTAAGAAATTTAACCGCATTATCTTTCCTCTAGCCAAGCATGTACGTTCTCTTACTGAAGAAACGCTGTCGAAGTTAGTGCTTGCACTGGTTTTCCCCCATGTAATGTACTGTTGCTCAATCTGGTCTGCTGCATGTGACACCGAACGCGTGCGAATCCAAAAAGTCATAATGAGGGCAGCTAGGATCATAACTAGGACTTCTCGCTATGGCCATATATCGCATGTTATCGAGCGGTTGGGCTGGCCTAGCTTTCAACGCTTTGTTGACATTAGGGATTGCTCACTGGTTTATCTTGCAATGCATCACTCGGGAGCACCTAAAACCCTGCGTGATCTTGTGACATTGAGAAGTGATGTCAGCTCTCGATCTACGCGATCAACACCGTTTTCAGTAGAGCGCCCACGCCTGAAAACTTCTTTTGTGCAACGCTCTTTCATGTACCGTGCTGCAGTTCTTTGGAACAGTCTCCGCGAGGAAGTTAGGGCCGAGAATATTTGAGACGGGCTTTTAAGTTTAAGCTAAAGGAGGCGCTGAGAAGAGCTGTATGTGAGAATGTTTGAGTATTGTATGCGTGAGTTTCTTAATGGTTCAGTAGCCTCCTGTCCCACCCCCTTTTTTAAGCGTTTTTGACATTTGATGCTGAGTGTCTCTTGGTACCAATACAAGGAATACAATACAATACGTACATCCCCAAACACACAAGGACTGGCACTAGAGGCACGGGTCGGGCGAGGAGCGCCGGTGCCGCGACCCGACCTCGGGAGGGGCGCACGAGCGACGACACGCGCAAATAGCCATACCCGCATGGCGACGGATGTACATGAGCCGATTTGCTTTCAAAATATAAATCAATGGTTACCTAGTGGCACCGTCAGAAGAAGATGAGCCGACTTGCTTCAGAAAAACACGAACTAAAACTGAAACTAAAAATTAGCATGACGTAAAACGACTACCCAGAGAAACCATCGGACGCAGATGAGCCGAGTTGCCTTGCAACTCATAACGTAAATGGCTGCCCAGAGGAACAGCGGACGTAAAAGAGCCGAATTGCAAAACACCGTACTAAGCCCACTGAACCCTGTATGACTTGGTTATACTAACCCGCGACTGACAACCAACACGCGACGGCCGGCGTGATAGGCGGTGTGGACAATTACGTCTTGTACGCACGATAAAGATCCCTCGGTGCTCTTCGATTAATAGCAATTCTTACTAAACCCAATTCCGCTTTTAATGCCGATACATAACTCTTTCGAGAACGTATTGTATAATCTGGGCGTTTTGGGCCTTTGGGTTTGTGGGTCTGTGGGCGTTGCGTGCCACAGCGGTCGCTGTTGTGCCCAAAATAACTAAAGACAACTGTGTACGTAGGTATTCGGCGTGTGCGTGTAGCTTGGCGAGTTGATGAATGCACTACGTTTTTCGTTCTTGAAACAAATTAGGGTAAATTTGCATTATAGGGTGTCTTTTACATTTTTCCTACGATTTTTCATTGGAATAAATACCCACCTTAACATGCCATGTTTGTGAAGGTGACTACTAATGCTCCCCTAAGCCCCAATAAACAAACAAGGTGACTAAGATGTTGGGACCACTTATTTTCTGTACAAGTGCTTTCTTTTCAGGTTGTAAGCAAAATAATGTCAAAAAGGGGCTTTGTGTTAGGTAATAGCATAAAAAGACATGAACATGAAACCCGACCCACCATAACCTAACCTCAGCTGCTTTTGAACCAAACCAAAGAACTTGTGTGTAGTCTCCATGTAGAGCAGAAGGCATGTTGCAATTTCCTGATGTTCACAAGTTTAATTCTACTTATAGTCAGCAGCATCATTAGTAAAACCAATTTGGTTATGCAAACTGATGAGATAATGATATTTAGTGGTCACCTTTGATTTTCACATATCATTATGCAAAGGCATCTCCATCTATCTTGTTCCTTAGACCATGAGACCTGGGACCAAATTTCCACTGTAAAATGAGTAATTAGGCAATAGCTATCAAACATTTCCATCAGTATTTTGAAGCAGTATTTATTTGTAATGGAAGGAAATCTGATTGTTCATTTGTTGGCAATATATATATATACATGTACATATATATATATATGTACATTTGTCCCCTGGCAGCTCAGTTGGCTAAGGTTTGACTGAATTGAAGGACACAGGGTTTGAGTTGCCTCATGCTATCACATTTGGCTCCAGCTAGCAGGGTCAGTTGGCAGATGGCCTGATGAGGTCAGGGATGACTATCAGGGTGCCACAGTGCTTGGAAAAAATGGAGTTTGTTGGTGTCATGCATACCAATGTATTTTGTACTCCAGGATTGTGACTAGACTAAGTGAGATATTTTGTACTCCAGAAGGGAAAAGGAAGAACAACATTGTTTGGTTGAGTGCTACCATGCAAAGTCCATACCTGAAAACAGCTAGCAGGTTCAGCAGTCCCTACATGCTGATACATCAGTCTGCCGCCAGGCGTTGAGGAGGAAACACGTGTTTGGTGGGGCTACTACATACGAGCTAAGTGTTGCGGAAAAGGACGGTGTACTGGGATAAATTGTGTATAGATATTTAGCGGTTGCTTCTGAGCGTATATTTCAACAGTTTTTATCAAATAAGTATTTTTGACCAGCAAATTAGGCTATATTAACCCAGGGAGGCTGCCCAGCGCCATTTTGTTAAGTTCTAAGGGTGTTGGCTGTGTCAATTTGGTGTTTAAGTTTAAGATAGATTTTAAGACTAAGATAGTAGGCATAGCATTACACTAGGTATATCTTCATATCCTAGTGTAACTGCAGGATTGTTGGGTGTTGTGGACGGGCACTACAGTGTTTGATTCAGTGGTGTATATTTGTGTGGTGTGAGCTCTGTAGTGTGTAATTCTAGAGTGTATAATTCTATAGTGTAGGCTTCTGTAGTGAATAAGTTTGTGTCAAATTGGTGTGTAAGTTTAAGATAGATTTTAGGACTAAAATAGTGGGCATAAATTACAGTAGGTATCTTCATATCTAGTGTAATTATACGGGATTATAGTGTATTGTAGATACTTTTAGGCTATATTACTGTATTACTGTAGATATATTACAGTAGATACTTGTAGGCTTACAAGCTTACAGTAACTAGACTTAGTACTAAGAGTAGAAAGAAAAAAAAACAACAACAAAAATGGAAGGAGACTGTGGGAATTGTAAGTGTGTGGGAATCATTGGGGACTTGAGTAAGAGGTTAGATATGTTAACGGGGGAGGTGGAGCGCTTGAAGTGTTTGGTGGCGGGACCCATCATGGGAGGTGCCAGCCAGGCAACTCGGGTGCCCGAGCGGAGGACTGATGGGAGTTCGGATGGCTTGGTCCGGGATGGTGGCAGTTGGAAGGTGGCAAGGCGCCATAGCACCCGACTGGCGCTAAGGAAGGTGGACATGGGCGTCCCAATTAAAAATAGGTTTGATGCACTGGAGGAGAGGGAAGGTAATGATGAGAGGGACGGAGGTGGGGATGACCAGATGGCTGAAGATAGAGATGGAGAGAGAGAGTTTTTAGTCATAGGGGATTCCAGGGTTCGGTACATGGATCGAACATTTTGTAACAAGAACCCCAGCAGACGGATGCGTGTTTGCTACCCGGGAGCGCAGGTGAAAGATGTTAGGGATAGGCTGGAGGGAGTAATGAGGGGAAGTGGAGAGGGTGCAACGGTAATTGTGCAGGTTGGAGTTAACAATGTAGGAAAAAATAATACAGAGGAAACAATGAAAGCCTATAGGGCTTTGATAGGTAGTTTAGCAGGAAGTAGGAAAAGAGGAGTGGTGACATCCATCCTCCCTATGGTCCATGCAAGCATGGAGTGGTATTCGAGGGCCATTGGGCTCAATACCAGGGTGGCCAACATTTGTAAGGAGCTTGGGGTGCAGTTCTTGGATTTGTGGGGGAGTTTTGGGGGAGGACGGAGATGTTTGCTTTAGATGGATTACATCTGAGCAAGAGAGGAGTGGAATTGCTCAGCAATAGGTATGAGGAGGCTCTCAACAGGAAACAGGGAAACTAGGCAGGACATGGGGGGGATGTAGCTGATAAAGAGAGAAGCATAGCAAGCAATGGAAGGAATAATTTATCATGTTTTTATGTCAATGCCAGAAGTGTTAGGAACAAAATTGGGGAACTGCATGCATATATGTTGTCTGAACAGCTAGATTTGGTGTGCATAACAGAAGCATGGGTTAACGAAAGCATGTTTGGAGACAACTTGCAAGAATTTGAATTGACAGGCTACAACATGCATGCCTATCAAAGAGAGGCAAGGATAGGAGGTGGCATTCTCTTGTATGTTAGGCAAGTAATGAAATGTCATTCCATAGAGGATGGAGTACATAGTGCAGGAGTAGAATCTTTGTGGTTAGATATAATTCTGAAGAATGGAACAAAATTTAGGATTGGGGCATTCTATAGACCTCCAGACCAGAATGAAAACACTGACAGGCTGATGCAGGAAGAGATAAGTAGGGAGAGTACAGGAGAGAACTATTTTGTTGGGGGATTTCAACATAGCAGGATTGGGAAACAAAACAATAGGTGTAAGCAAATCAGAAAGATGTTTCATGGCTTGTTTTGAGGACAATTTCTTCTTTCAAATGATACACGAGCCTACAAGGGAAAATAAAATATTAGATCTAGTGCTTACTAATGAGGAAAATTTTGTGCAAAATGTTAACGTAGGAGAGACCTTTGGTAATAGTGATCACAACATTATACGCTTCTCATTATATGTTGGAAGGGTAGCAACCAACAGAACATTGATTCCGAATTTTACAAAAGGGAATTACAGTGAGTTCAGGAGCTTCCTAAGTGAAATTAATTGGGAAGTCATATTGAATGGCTTAGATGCTTATGAAATGTGGACAATGATAAAAGATAAGCTATTTCAGGGTCAGGATAGGTTCATTCCCAGTAGGCAAATTAGATCAAACAGGGTTAAGCACCCTTCGTGGCTGACTAGGGAAGTTAAGCAATTACTGGACTCAAAGAAACAAGCATTCAAGAAACTAAAAGATACTAACTCTGGGTTAAACCTAGAATCATATAGAATAGCTAGAAATAAAGTTAGGAGGTGTGTTAGAGCATCTAAAAGACTTGCTGAAATCAACTTTGCTTGAGAATGTTCAGCAGGTAATGCTAAGAGATTCTTTAGCTTCTATAAATTTAAGGCTAAAAAGTGTAGTGTAGGACCACTGGAGGTAGATGGGGAAATAGTGGTTGATGATTGCGACATTGTGGAATCCCTAAGCAAGCAATTCTCATCAGTCTTCACTAAAGATAATTCTGGTACAATAGGAACATCTGTAGGCCATGCCATGGCAGGTGATATGCTGGAGGATCTTACAATAACTACAGAAGCCGTAGAGAAGCAGTTGCAGAATATAAAACCTAATAAAGCTTCCGGACCAGATTAAATATATGCTAGGATCTTAGTAGAGTGTGCTAAAGCTTTAGCAACTCCCCTAGGTATCATTTTCAGGCGATCTATGGAGTATTCAGAAGTACCTGAAGATTGGAGAAATGCAAGTGTAGTACCAATTTTCAAAAATGGAAATAGGAAGAGTGTAGGAAACTACAGGCCAGTCAGTTTGACCTCATTAGTTTGCAAAGTACTAGAAAAGCTAGTTAAACAGAATGTTCAGATTCATCTTGATAGGCACAACCTTTTAAGGGATACTCAACATGGATTTCGATCTCAAAGGTCTTGTTTAACTAACCTATTGGAGTTCATTGAGTATGTTACCAAAGAAGTAGACAATGAAAGCAGGATGGATGTTGTGTACTTGGACTTTAGCAAAGCTTTTGATAAAGTTCCACATGGAAGGTTAATTCATCAATTACAACAACATGGGATTGTAGGAAAAGTTCTACATTGGATTGAAGCATGGTTGCAGGGAAGGAAACAAAGGGTAGTATTGAATGGATGTAAATCTGGTTGGAAAGATGTTCTGAGTGGAGTGCCACAGGGCTCTGTTCTAGGGCCCCTCCTCTTTATCATCTTTGTGAACAACATTGAAGTAGGGCTGAGGAATAGAGTGTTCAAATTTGCTGATGACATCAAGCTGGTAGGAGTGGCTAACAGCAGAGATCAATCTAGTAATATTCAACTAGATTTGGACGACCTAAAAGAGTGGGCTGATCAATGGCAGATGACTTTCAACTATGATAAGTGTAAGGTTATGCATATAGGGTCTGCAGGCGAGACATTCAGTTATAAAATGGGAGGGAGGGAACTGGATGTTATTGAAGAGGAAAGGGACTTAGGTGTGTTGGTCTCAAAAGACCTTAAAGCAGAAAAACAATGTATCTCAGCTAGAAATAGGGCACTCAGAATGCTGGGACTCATTAATAGAAGTGTGAAATATAAGAGCAGGGAAGTCATGAAAAAGCTGTACTTAGCATATGTGCGGCCCCACTTGGAGTACTCTGTACAAGCATGGAGCCCCTACCTAGAAAAGGATATAGATATGTTAGAAAGAGTCCAGCGCAAAGCCACTAGACTCGTCAGTGGATTAAGTAACTTAGAATATGGAGAAAGGCTTAATGCATTAGATATGTACTCACTCAAGTATAGGAGATTAAGGGGAGACATGATTGAAATGTACAAAATTGTTAGAGGGCTAGATCAGGTCAATTTGAATGATGCTCTGCAGTTTAGAGTATCCCATAGGGGTCATCAATTCAGGTTAGACAAAATGAGGTGCAGGACAGTTAAACGACAACAGGTCTTCAGTCAAAGGGTTGTTGACCAATGGAATAGGCTGCCTGCTGATGCAGTGGGGAGTCCCTCATTGAATGTCTTTAAAAGTAGGGTGGATAAATTTTTTAGACAGGAAAATGTTGTTTTTGAATTCTAACTTGTGATGCATGGGATATTGAGTATTTTCACTAGCTATATAAGGTATAACATTATGCTAGTATTATGTTGTACTATATGGGGTGTACCTAGCAGTGGATTTGGCAACTTCCTTTGCGATGTCATACTGATGAGATTGGCTGTGGTGGCACAGGTGGAGGGATTGCATGGGTTTGGAATTGATAGGTGTGAACATGTACTTTCTAATATCTTCTAGACAGGCTTGACCCAGATGGGCCCTTGTGGCCCTTATTAAGCCTTAACACTTTATGACTTTATGACTTTATAATGACCACAATACAGCTTTGAAAGGTGGTAGGATGTTTGTCTGTGTTGCCCTAAAAATGTCTGCACAAATGGAGGTCTGTGATGTCATGTACATGATGTGAGAAGATACAATATTTGTGTCAATATAGTCAGTAATTAATTAATTATTGATTAAATATTTATTCAATGTTGATTGAATATTTTGTTGATATTAATTCAATATTTATTCAATATTTATTCAATATTTATTCAATACTGGTTCAATATTTGTAAATTTTTTAAATAAATATTTTTTATATGTATATTAATCAATGTTTATTCATTATTCATCATTAGATATTTGTGCTGGAGTGCTTGCCAAGAAGTACCAAGAATCCCTAGCTGGCAAATCTGGGGTACTTGGTATCACCAGAGTAAATACTTCAAACCTTGTTTGGCCATTAAGGTGCTTTGAATGTGCAATCAAAGGTCATTTTGTTTGACAATTTTTTTTTAGACACAATGTGCCCATTCAATGCAAGTCACTTTAAATTTCATCAAAATGGCTCCAGAGCAAGCAACTTCTCTGAGGCAATAAAACCAGGAAACCAATGCCATTTGTGAACTTGTGAGTGACTAAAATAATTTGTTGGAAATGTGTGCAAAGATAAATCAAAGAGCATTGGTGTTCAGCCCCACTAAGACAAGGTTGATTGTCAGCAAGTGCATAACTGTCTTTTGTACTCCAGCTCAAAATTTTACACTGCACTACCAAGAAAAAAATATGGAAATCCTACACAGGGGTGCCATGTTGGTGCATTGATGGTACATTAAGCTTTTGGTAAAAAAAAATTGTGGTTGAACTGGAATTCGTGGATCAGGAGGTGGGGGCAGGATTTACCCAAGAAGCTCTGCTTGGCAATAGAATCCTGGTTCATAAAGGCATCCCAGCAAGAACTTGGATTAAATTTAAGAACACAAAAATTCCTACAAAATATGGTTGACTGCTTCCATCATTTTATAGAAGCATTTGGTACACCATGTCCTGTTGTCCATCTTAATTTCATGTCCCCTCATTTTGCTTGGTGTATTCCTTTAACATTGACTTGGCACCTATGTAATTGCATATCATTGAAGAAGATGCAATAATTGGCAGACAATGTAACAACTTAAAGGAATTTTAAGAAGCTTTAAGTTTCTGCACATTTTTTCAGGTCTAATGTTTAAGATTTCAGTAGGGTGTTATATTGCCAACAAAAAGCCTACATATATTTTAGCAAGGGCATCATTTTTATAGTGATCTGGTAGACATCACCACTCTATCTGCAGTGTTGAAAGCAGATTGAATAATAAGATGTCATCTGGTATTGCTACCATAGCTATGTGGTGTTATTGATGCATTCCATAATTAACAGCCAAGGAAATATGGTGGTGTTGTGCTCAGGATATATACAAGACAAGTTTTACACACATTTTAATTCCATGAACAGAGCGAAGGGATTAGACTTGGTTAGTCTAGGTTGGATTTCATAACTTGAAAACTGTTTTGAAAAAAAGTTTCTTAATTTGTTTTCAGAAACAGGTCATTTATTAACTTTTGAACTAAGAAAGGATTTTTTTTTGTTCTGGTGTGTTGGCGGTCAGACTAGGTTAGGTTATATAAGTTATGCTATTTTATGTTGTATTTTTTATTTTATGAAAATATATTTGTATGCTATGTTACACAACTAAAACTCTTTTTTGGCATTATTTTGCCTGGCAACTGAACAATAAGAACAAAAGTACAACCCAACTCCATAGCCACACAACATACCCACAAGAAGACTCCGGTAACCCCAAACACGTAGAGCCCAACATGGCCTCTGAGCTGATTGCCTAGCTGACCACTCTGCTGCAGTCCTTTGGAGTGCACCTGTCGTCACATGAGAGGGAAGCTCACCCAACTCAACATGTCGACGATGCGATGGAGGTCCCACCCTCCGCAAAGGGATCCCTCGTTCGCCCATCTGAGGAAACTTCTCAATCAATCCCTGAGGGTGGGGAGTGGACTCTGGTTCAATGGTCCAAGAGGCCTCCATTCCTTCCACCCAATCCCGGCCCCTCCACATCTACCTCATCACCTATCTCCAAGTGCCCCCATCCCACGACCCAACCGCACTCCAATCTCGTCTTCCCACACATGCCCCAGCACCGCCTCCAAATCTGTCCTACCCACCTCCCTACCCGAACCCCCGCCTTTTCCCTCGAGTCAGGCTTCACCCCGACCCTCGATTTCCACTTCCGCACCAACATCGCCACTCCGAGACCACCAACGACCAATCAAAATATCAGATATCACCCTGCACTACCAGGAAACCGAGGGACGGGTCCGCAAGGAAAAAAGAGCGCTCTGATGGAAGGGGCCCGCGAGAAGAGCCACCTGGGAGCTGAAGAGGCACCAGTACGGAGGCCGGCCACCCCATCGCCACGACGGGGAGTAATGGAGGGACCGGCTCCATCTGACAATGAGATGGGCCTCCCCCACCCCCACCCCAAGCTGGGCCCCAGAAGCGTGGCCTGCCGCCATCAGTCTCTACCTGGGGAGGAGTCAGCCCGCTTTCGCCCGAGAACTCAGTACTTTGGTCCGAGTAGACGTGAAACTAACGGGTTGCCAGCGGTCGCCTCTATGGGGCGGAGGACAGAGCCCGAACCTTAATAGCGAGCTAACTTTATGTCATGATCACTCCTAGCTTCCGCAACTCTAGTCCATCACGGCACTTTTGCCATTTAATCTGTTTTAGTAACTAATCCGATGACTCCATCCGTTTTACAATGGAACTACAGGGGGATTCGTTCGAATATGGCGGAGCTGGAAGTATTCCTAAGCACACGGTGTCCAACTGCAATATGTCTTCAAGAGACGAAGCTACCTCTTAACTCATCATTTCGACCCAAAGGCTGCTCTGTGCTTACCAAGCACATGTCATCGGATACACTCGCACATGGGAGAGACATGTTAGCAGCGAGCCATGTCTCCATGCAAGGAGGTAGCCCTCAACAATCCTCTCCAAGCCGTTGCTGCTAGAGTTAGCTTTGGTCGCCTCACAATTACCTTGTGCTCCCTATATATCTGCCGCCGGCAATTCCGTTCCCTTCCATCGAGCTGAGGCGGCTGATTCTGGAACTGCCTCCTCCTATTATATTTCTTGGCGACTTTAACGCACGTATCGCCTGGGGATGAGACACCACCAACTAGCGAGGTCGTTCCGTGGAGAGTTTTATTAATGACGAACCCCTCTGTCTTTTGAACACTGGTGCTGTCACCCACTTCGCACTCCCTTCCGACTCTACATCAGCGATTGACCTTAGCCTTACAAGCTTACATTTGACGCAGTATTTTACGTCAGTGTATGAAGACCCTCTTGGCAGCGACCATTTCCCCTTGCTTCTTGACTGTGATGATTCATTATTTGGGCTCATGGGCGCATCAACTGATACTGATTATGTAGCGCCCATACTTATTGACTACGATGATCGGGTTGTAGTTGGGTTGAAACCTCGGAGATGGAATTAAAAAAAAGCTGGAGAAGTTCCAGACAAAGGTGAAAGGTTCGATTAGAGAGGACGTGGACAGTATCCCTCCTTCAGTGGAACAGTTCTCCTTAGTTTTACAGTCGGCCGAAGCAAGTATACCGCGGACTTCTGGAACCCCCGCCCCGCCCCAGTTCCGTGGTAGTCCGTGGCATGTGGCGACGCCATACTCGAACGTAAATGGGCCTTTGAACGTGAGACAAGACCAGTGTGCCCACGGTGCAACTCGTCCCTGACAGTACATCATATTCTGACATGTCACCTTTACGCACAGGACAGAGCCCAGTACTGTGGGACCCACAGAACGCTCTTCAGCCTTCTGGCAGATGACTCAGAATGCTTAGACACAATGAGCCCATTCAATGCAAGTCACTTCAAATTTCCTCAATGTGGCTCCGGAGCAAGCAACTTTTCTGAGGCAATAAAACCAGGAAACCAATGTCATTTGTGAACTTATGAATGACTAAAATAAGTTGTCGGAAATGTGTGCAAAGATAAATCAAAGAACATTGGTTTTCAGCCCCACATTTGTTTGTTTGTTTGTTCATTTCCACATTTCCAACAAACACATTTGTTGGAAATGTGTGCCGCTTCTTTTTTAAGCAGGTTTTCCAATAATATATCCGGGACATTGAAGCATTGAAGATGTGCTAAACTGTACCACAATTCCATATATCTGAGTAGGTAGTGCATACTGTTATGGGCTCTAAATGACCTTTACTAGTCGATGTGCCCCAAAACTCCAACCATCATCGTAAACGGGCCTTTAAAAAAATTACCAAAAATAGTCCCTCCGTGAACTTAATAGCGCTCCAAAGGGCGAGAGCGTGAGCACGACGAACGTTAAGAGAAGCCAAGCGCACTTCCTGACAGAAATATCTGTCCACCCTGAACCGAACCACCCCAACGACACAAGTGTGGTCCCGGATCAAGCGGATAGCTGGGAAATTTAACTCGATGCCTCTTCCGGTGTTGCGTGTGGCTGGTGCAGAAGGGTGGTTCCAGACGTGAACCACCCTTCGGATGTCGCAAATACAATTGGTCAAACGATAGTGGCCCGAGGTGAAGCAGGTAACTTGGAGCCAGGGTTTATCCGTCAGAAAGCTAACTCGGAGAGCCAAGTAGTTGACTGTTCCACTTCTGAACATTTTTCATTCAACGAACGATTCACCGCAGCGGAGCTACGCTCAGCAAAGGGAACCCTAAACATGTTGCAGAAGGACCGGATTTCATTCACAGCGAAATGTTGAAGCATCTTCCTTCACTAACACTAAAGGTACTGCTAACGACCTTCAGCAACCTGTGGGAAGAAGGCGGATTCCCAGACGCGTGGCGAGAAGCTACAGTTATGCCTGTATTAAAACCAGGGAAAATTGGACTCAATACGATGCATTACCGGCCCATCGCCCTGATCTCGTGTCTGTGCAAATTGCTGGAAAAAATAATCGATGTTCGACTTACGTGGTTCCCAGAAACACAATTTATTTAACCACGTCCAGTGCGGTCTTGGAAAACATCGTGGGACAACAGATCATCTTTTAACACTTGACACCGCTATACGTCTAGCCCTCAGGTTGAATCCGTGATCACATGGGAATTTTCATCCTTACTTTTTGACCTGGCGATTCTTTCGTGTCCGTGTAGGACACGAGCTGTCGGATCAGTACCATCAAACTACTGGAGTCGTACAGGGAAGCGTCCTCAGTGTTACTCTTTTTTCTATTATGATTAATGACATTGATGATGAAATGCCACAAAACATGGGGCGATCACCATTCGTCGACGACTTCACGATATGGTCCTCTGCTTCCAATACAGCAGCAATGGCGCTTCAGTTGCAACTCGCGATAAACAAGCTTCCGTGCTGGAGCACCAGAAATGGCTTTCGGTTTTCCACATAAAAAACCGCTCCAATTCATTTTTGTCGCCGACGTTGCATCCAGAAATTGGACGTGGAATTATACGGCGAGCCTATCGCTGTTAAACCCGTCATCAAATTCCCTAGAGTTCAATTTGATAGCCGCTTGACATATGAACATTAAGACGAGAGAAACTTGTTTTAAATATCTCAATCTACTAAAGTGTATTGCTCGAATGTTGGGCACTACATAACCAGTAGCAGTTGATGCGCCCTTAAGCCCAAATAATCAATCAATAATTGCTCGAATGTCTTACGGTGCTGACCGTAAAACACTGATGATGCTTTATCAAGCACTTATCCGGTCAAAGTTGGATTACGCGTGTTACATGTGCGATGGTGCTTGTTCTAGCATCCAGCACGCTTTAGACAAAGTGCACTATGTAGCGCTGCGCATTATTACTGGTGCTTCCCGAACGTTACCGGTAGTTAGCCTGGAAGCAGAGACAAATGAACCCTCGCTGGCACTGAGGCGAGAAATGCTGGGCATGCGATATGCTTGTAGGCTGCGCTAATTTCCCACACACCCTACCTACGATGCGGTGTTCTCCCGCCGCCTTTTGGCACTCTTTTCTGGCAGGCGAACACAGGGAACAGGCCCATTATGTTCTCGTATGCAGGCCCTTTTCAGAAAAAGTCGAACCAGAGTGCGCCGAGTGACGAGTGTTCAGAAGCTACCGATGGAAGTTTGTATTGCCCGCAATTGAAGTGTCCCTTTCAGTCATGAGTAAAGGGTGTCATGTCATGCGTAAAATTCCGTCAGAGGTGTGCCTGTCGAGAACACTGGCGCACCTGAATGCCTACCGGGAACACCATGATTTTCATTTACGGTTCCAAGTACACCACGGGAGCAGGCTGTGCTTTTATGTGCGGTGCCAATGCACGTACATTTAGTTTGCCTGTGTATAGCTCTCTGTATAGCTTTAGCTCTGTATCTACGTCTCCGTGTATAGCTTGGAGCTAATTGCGATCATAAAGGCGCTGTCATTCATAGAGATCTCACAGGACACGTTACACGTGATTCTAACTGATCTTCTTAGCAGCCTTTTGGGACTGACCGAATTTTATCCCTCAGACCCTCTACTATTCGACATCCTCATACGCCTTGCTACGTTAGAACGAGAGGGAAAACTGTCCGTTTGTGTTGGATCCCGAGCCACACCGGGGGGGGGGAGGGGTCCGGTAAGGAGCGTGCTGACTCTGCGGCGAAGTGGACGGGACAGAATCCACGCCCACACATTTGTCCATTCCCTGTCAGGGTTCATTTCTCAAGAATATCGAGTTGTATCCTTCATAGGTGACAGAATGCCTGGGAGAGAGACGCCAACAACAAACTTAAGGCAATCGAGCCACACCTGGGACATTGGGCTTCATGCCTGCGTAGGTTTAGACTAGGGGAAGTTACGCTTTGCAGGCTGCGTATCGGACACACTTGCACTACCCATCGCTACATCCACTGTGGGGAGGAAAGGCCACAATGTCCCCTCTGTTCGGAAACTTTCACGGAGTGCCACGTACTGTTCACATGCCATTACTTTGCACGGGAGTGGATATTATTTTACGGAAGAAACTTGAATTACCTAACATGTGAAGACTTTCTAAACTATTGAAAACTAGTGCACTCGGGAACTTGTTCCGTTACTTTTCAGCGATCGGATTTAAGACCACGTATACACCGAGCTAATAGTACCAGCGGTGAAGCATAACACAATGTTATGGGCGCGAATTATCAAAACTGGTCCAAGCGCCCTAAAACCTAAAAAAACTAATTCACTAACTAACTCATTCGTTGATCGCAGTCTGTTGTCATTATCTTGCCTCCGTTTCAGGCCCGAGCATAATGGCCTTCGCGGCCGAACTACCGTGACATCTGTGCCGAGATGCTGCCCCTCTGTCAGTCGGTGACGTTGGTTTGAGAGCGACAAGGCGTTCAGACCCCTCGGGTGAGTAGGAACAGCTGCATCCGTCGCGGCAGTTATTCACTAACGATAGCTGAAGCTGGCTCCAGTGTAGTTGTTGGCACATACTTGATACGGCTGGTGGTGCAGACTGAATACAACTGACAGTGTAGACTTTACACAGCTGGCGGTGCAGACTGAATACAGAAGGGGTGTGTGACTTACAAGTTATTACAGCTGGCAGTGTAGGCTTGACACATCAGGATGGTGGGTACTCGATGCAGCTAGTGGTGTGGGTTTAGTGTTAAAGTAATGGTTTTCGTTACGTGTGAGATGTTGAAACGAGTACATTTGAATGTTAAAATTCGCCATGGAAACAATGTCCCTTAACATAAGTTATAAGTTCTTCCAACAATATTGCTCCAACAGCATATTCCTACATGCACCGGTTTCCTTTGTTTTGATATACCTAATTCACGGGTACCTATTATAGCGATGATTATACGATATAGTATTGATATCCTTACCAATTGATATTGTACAACAGACCACATCATAGATAATCCTGGATTTGTGCTGGATGTTCGTGCATCGCCATCTGTAAGAACAAGCATCAGCATGATATTCATCAACAAGATGCTGCCAGAAATGAGGTATTAAGAAATCATAACGACTCATCAGGAAGCACAATGCCAATACTCAGTTGGGAGGGATGTCAGCTCAGTGTTTATCAAATGGTATATGCCACCCTATGTCACGAGAAAATGTATAGCTGTGTAGGTTTGATGTGCTGCCATTCCTGGCTGCCTGGGACACTGAGCAGGTTCATCCCTGCATCCCTGATCTGCAACCATCCGTGAAGTAAGCATTGGCATGGCTGAGGAGGGCAGTTCCAGCAAACATATTCCATACATCTCACGTTTCAGCTATTCTACATAAAGTTAAGTACCGCCATACGATCGTTTCACTCCGCATTACTAATGCAGCTAAAACTTGAACTTCTTCGTAACCTCTTTGTAGTTGCCGTGGAAGGTGGAACCTTAACGTCCTCGTAACCCAGTGTTAAAAGGATTTCTCGTTAGGTGGAGGATGTCGAAACGAGGACAGCAGGATGGCGAAATCGCTATGAAATAATGATATTACAAAATCTGCAGAGTCCTGCAAACACAATTTCGACGAAATTGTGTACATATCACTGTTCCTGCTTTGTGTGTTTTGAGGAGGTACCTAATTTGGTGACACTGATATCAACAATAACGATACAAACACACATGCTATAAATTGGTATTGTGTAACGTAACACATAGGTAATTCCTTCACCTGGAATTGCACTTCGGAATTTTCGCTACCACTATTCTAGACCTATTATGATAGCATAAGCATGATACTTGTAAAAGGAATACAGTTAGAAACTGGAAATCAATGATTCAAAAACACACACCAAGAAGCATGATATCGATACACCTTGGGGGAGGATGTCGCTTCGGTGTTTAATAACTAGTATATTTTACACTATTTTGCGAATAATTTATCACTGTGGTAGCCTCTTTGCGGTTAATGTTGAAGGAAAGGTAATGTGGATGGTGGAACTTTTACCTCCTCGTAACCTTTGTGGTAACAATGGAAGGTGGTGTGGTTGGTGGGTGGACTGACGTTCATTGCAACGGTCGGCGCGCTTTAAGGCCGAAATATCTAACGAACTATCTACATCGTGGTGTGGATGTTAACCCTGTTTAGTTAAGTTGTTCGCAGGCATCACTCAAATTTTGAGTGTAAGGGTATTATTGTAGTATTAGCATTATAGTAGAACATTCATGGCCACGAATGTTCTACTTTTGTGCCATGCTCTGCGTATGTCGTAATATGGATACACGTGTGTCACGTAATATCATATGTCTTGTTTGCATGCACATGGTGACATCGTGTATCTCGGTAGCGTTGTCGTTGCGCGCCATGCCTCATCCCATGCCCGGCACCGGTGGGCGAATGGACGAGTAGTCTATGGGTAAGATGCCCGTCTTTAAGATAGTGGGCTCAAGTCTCGCCTGTCGCTACTCTTTTCCCGCGACCAATTGGCGTGAGAGATTGGCGACGCTACATGACTCAGCAGTTGACGTTTCGTATACCAATGACCACCAGCGGGTGAGGCGGAGAGCCTGCGGGCATGTGTGGCTACACTGATGTAGCATATGGTTATGACCAGCGGGTGAGGCGGAGAGCCTGCGGGCATGTGTGGCTACACTGATGTAGCCCCTTCGACGAGGCACCACCTTTACGCAGTGAGGGGGATTGAGTGCCTTAAGCACCCAGAATCCCAGTCCATCCGTGATCCGACGGGGGGCCAGACTAGGAGTGCCTCACTCGTCCCTCCATCCATACACTCCAATTCCAATACCCATCTCATCTCAACGTCCATGTCCTTCACCAGACCCCACAACACCAACTGTCCCTGTCATGAGCAGGTAGGACAACTTCCCCAGCCCCTCCCACCAGCTCAGTTGTATCGGGGTAGCCGCGCCCCCTCGGCCCGTCCTCGGGGTTGACGGAGTCCTGGAGGTTGAGGTCCCCTGTCGCACGGTGCTAGTTGTGACGGGGGAGCAATACGTCTCTTTGGTCCCGATATCCCGGTGGGTCGGGCGGGCTCGTGGGGCCTCATGCGGGCCAAGTGGCTAGTCGCATCGGGCCGGGGACCTGAGATTCTTCCCAATGTCTGCCAGCCCGCCTGGCTGGGCCCAAGAGGTGGGCGGTGCTGGATCCCGGTCGGGGTGGTGAGTCTCTCTCCCGGCCGGGCGATGGCGCCACCTATCCTGCATGCCTCTTCTGGCGCCTGGCGACCTCCCGTTCGCGGGACCCAGGCGTCCCCCAATATGACCCTTTGCGGTGGGGCGCCCGAGGAGCAGAACACAATCACACTGCATAAGGCAACCAAATTAAACAAAAACACCCCTGGTCCCTCTCGTAGGGAACATACCAATATGTCTTCAGTTCCACGCATCTTAGTATTGCGAGGAAATTCTGGAAGTCTATCCTCACTGTCGCCCTTCCAAAGGCGAGACGGTTGCGATAGATTCGGGAAGATTATACCACGCGAGAAGCTGAAGGACAGCGCCCTGGAGATGGAATTCGCACTAGTAGGTGAGGCGAAAAACGCCCTGAAAATGTCTGAGTTTGTTTACAGTGCCCGGAAGCTCGAGAGGAAAATCGATGAAAGTATAAAATTACGTCACGAGGACTCATGAACTGCTTTGATCTGAGAGATGTGCTGGAGGAGGAAATTGTGGATGGCCTGTCCGAGTTTGAGGTGACGGAGGCGAGGAAAATGAAGGTGATGAAAGGGTCGGAAATGATCTTATCGAACAACATAATTTATCGAATCTGTCGAGCAACATAATTTTAACTTTCAACACCACAGATCTTCCGTCTGAAATCCGTGTGGGCTGCGTACGTGTGGAAGTTCGTGTTTGTATTCCAAATCCCATGAGGTGTTCTAAGTGTCAACGATATGGGCATACCAGCCAGTTCTGTCGAAATCGCCCTGTGTGTGGCAGGTGCGCGTCGGATTAGCACACAAGTGAGTCGTGTACGTCTGAGATGCATAATTGTGCGAACTGCGGCAGAGAACAGAACCCTCACACCCCGTATGACCGGACATGCCCAATTTGCGCAAAAGAGAAAGAGATAATATCAATGAGGTACACGCAAAAAGTCACATTTCGGAGGTAAGAGACATTTATGAACAAACTCATCCAAGAATTTCATACGCGTCCAAGGTTAGAAATGCCATGCTAATTTCACAGAACACACAAACTGACAAGTCTTCTGAGTTGATCCCAAAGTTGTCAGCTTTTCTCCGAGCCTTTGGAGCGCCTCTCGAGTCACCAGCGGGGCAAGGGTGGTGAGCCCAAAAGGACAAAATCACGACAGAGGTCCCACCCACGAGTGGATGCGCCATACATCCGCAGGACTCCCGATCAACGTTACAGGGTGGACAGTGGGCTCTGGCCCAACGGTCTAAGAGGGGCCTCTCCGGTCCTTTCAATAAAATCCCAGCTGTTCACGTGAATCCTCTCAAGTTGGCCATCTAAAATTGTTGAGCGCTGTATGACCAACGAAGTCCATGCGCTCGTAAGCCTAAATAATCAGCCAACCATAAAATCCCAGCCCATATCCATCTTCCTCATCACCAACCTCGAAATCCCCATCTACCACTTTACCTCGGCCCCCCAACCCACCTTCACCTCCCACACGCCCCATCACCGCCTCTAAATCTATCCTCTCCACCTCCTCCCTACCTGATCCTTCCCCCTTCCGGTCAGCCAGACCTCACCCCATACCCTGAGCTTCAACTTTTGCACCTACATCGTCAACTAGGTATACTAGAGCCATCCACATTCCCGGTGTCAACCTCCAATACCACCAGAAGGCCGAGAGGCGCGCCCGCGAGGCGAAGCGCGCCTTGCGGAAATGGAGAAAGCTCGGGCGACGAGCCGCGATGTTCCTGATAGGGCACTTCCCTCAAGGCCGGCTACCTCCTCGCCGCGATGTTCCTGATAGGGCACTTCCCTCAAGGCCGACTACCTCCTCGCCGCGCAAGGGAATTGAGAGTCCGGCGGCAGTCAAGGCTATTCACGAAATGGGTCCTCCCCGCCTCCTCCCCGGCTGGGGCCCCAGAAACGAGGCCCGCCGCCTTCTGGCTCTCCACCAGGTCAAGAGTCACGAGTTCTGGGCCCAGAACTCAGTCCCTCGGACCGAGTGAAGGTTCACCGTCCGAACCACCGGCGATCTCCTCCATTGGGCAGACGAGAAAGACCAAGTCTTAAAAAAACCGTAACCCGAGCTGAAACATACTTTTATATCTTGTTAGCAATATAGTCTCCAAATCAACTACTACGTTGCGCTCGCTAATTTTACAATGGAACGTGCGCGGTTTTAGAGCGAATTTTACTGATGTGCAGAGAGTTTTATCTCGGGGAAACTGCCATAGCTGTTTGTCTCCATGAGACAAAATTAGCGCCCGGTATCCATTGCGCCATAAATGGATATTCTATCTTCTGGAAAGATTTAGGCAGTGTTAACGTGGCACAGGGAGGTGCTATGTTGGCGGTACATCACCGCGTGCCAATGCAGCAGGTCCCATTGTGCACCTCGCTACAGGCAGTTGCGCCACGTGTGGCTGTTATCCATCGTGCAATAACAATATGTTCCTTGTACCTATCGCCTGTAATCCCTATTCCTGGCACAGAACTGAGAAGACTAATGGCGGAACTCCCTCATCCAGTCCTGCTTGTAGGCGATCTTAACTGCCATCACACTGCCTTGGGTTGCAATTCAGTCAACGCTCGCGGAAGACACTTACAACGTTTTATCCATGATGAGTCCATGTTTCTTTTGAGCACTGGTTCGCTTACCCATATTACGCTACCATCCGGGAACACATCAGTTTTAAACATAAGCTTCTGTAATCCACACTTGGCTCAAAGCTTGGAATGGTCTGTGGGCACTGATCCTCTCGGGAGTGACCACGCGCCCGTATGGATATAATATAGAAATGGAATAACTCATGGCGGGAGACTTCGGCGGTGGAACATACGCAAAGCCAACCGGATAGAGTTTGACGTCGAACTTAGAACGAAATTCACACCCGATGATGAACATACACCATCAATAGCCGACTTTACGCAGCAGCTCATTGACACTGCCACTACATATGTTCCGCTGACGTCTGGAGCGCCTCGTCGCGCTCCAATGCCGTGGTGGACCCCGGAGTGCCGTGATTCCATCCTGGCCCGCACGCGGGCTTTTCGAGCGTTTGATCGCAGTCAACTGTCAACTGATCGCAGTCAACGGTCAACTGAATTTCCTTCAGAAAAGCCAGAGCATTTGCGCGGAGAACAGTGCAAGAGGCCAAACGGACGTCCTGGCGTAATTAAATTGGAGGCCTCACCACATTCATTCCCTTGGCCGAGGTGTTGGTTCGCATAAAGAAACCGGTGGCAAGTTTTTCCGCTCCCTTGCCCGTCCTATGGATCGGCAGTCGTGATGTGCTTCAACCATCTGAGGTCGCGAATGAGATTGGCCGAGCATTTTCCAAACGCTGCTCTGCTGGCAACGTTGATCCGGAGTTCCTGCGGCATCGCTCTCGCAGTGAAAACATTAGTAGAGACTTCACGACATCTGAACGATTGTCCTACAACGAGCCCTTCTCTAAACCTGAGCTTTTCTCCGCTATTCAGGGCTTGTGCGATGTGTCCGAAGGGGGACGAGTAGGCTACGGGTAAGTTGCTCGTCTCACAGTCGAAAGGGTGTGGATTCGAGTCTCATCTGTCGCTGCCCGCGACCGATCGGCGTGAGAGATTGGCGACGCTACATGACTCAACGGTCGCTGTGTCGTAAAACCAATAACCAACCGATGTGTCCGAACCAGGGATGCGGAGCCAGAGCCGGAGCCGGAGCCGGAGGAGCCGGTACATTTTGCCCGGAGCCGGAGCCGGAGCCGGGATACTTCCCCGGAGCCAGAGTCGGAGCCGGAACCGTCCAAAAATTTCCCGGCCCCGCATCCCTGGTCCGAACGATCTGACATGGTCCACAATGAAATGTTGCGGCATCTGCCATCATGTGCCGAGGACGTTTTATTAACCCGCGCCGTCTTTCGGGTCAAATCCTCCCACCCCGTCTCGGGGGTAGGGAGGTTGAAGACCCCCCCTCTAAAATCCAAACTTAGCATCACACGAAAATGAAATAGGTGTCATCGGAAAGCGCTCGACGAGTAGGGTCCGGGTCCAGCCTCCCCCAAAAATGTCCCCAAAAGTGACGTCACCAGAGGGGCTATATTTTCACGACTTTTCACGACTGACATTATGTTTTTGACTCTGGGGAGTTCATTTCGGGGGATATATGAAAAAAAAACAAAATGTATTTGGAATGAGAAAAGGACAGGGAAATCGACCAGGGCTATATTTTTTGCCCCCCCCCCCCCACCAAATATTTTAAATATTTTTTTTTATTTCAAAATTTTGAGTTTTCAAGTTTTCTTTAATTTTCCTTTTCCAATGGATAGAGCAGTCCGAGAAACGCGCGCCGTTCGTCCGCTATCCGCGAAAAACCTGGGCGGGGGGGCGGTTGAAGACCCCCCGAGACGGGACAGGTTAACCGTGCTTAACTCGATGTGGACAAAAGGTCACTTTCCTGATGCCTGGCGAGAGGCTACACTTGTACCACTCGTAAAACCAGGCAAGAGTGGCGATGACCTGCTGCATTACCTACCCATTTCATTGACCTGTCTGTGCAGATTAGTGGAGAAAATGGTGAGCGCCCGTTTGGGATGGTATCTGGAAGATAAGAACATTTTAGCAAACTCTCAGTGTGCTTTTAGGAAGAATCGCTATACGATAGACCATCTTGTAACCCTTGACACTGATATTCGTTATGCTTTTGCAAGGAAACGCCACCTCGGAGCATTTTTTTTACATAGAGGGCCCCTTGTTGCGACACGGAATATTTTTGAAAATACATGAATGTGGCCTCCGCGGTCCAATGGCAACGTTTATTCGAAACTTCTTAGCAGATCGCCGGTCTCGTGTTCGCATCGGCAGTGAGCTCTCTGACTGGTTCCCACAACTTAATGGAGTCCCGCAGGGAAGTGTGCTTAGCGTGCCATTATTTGCCCTAATACTTAACGACATTACCTGTGCACTACAGCCTTCCATTTGCCGCTCACTCTTTGTAGATGGTTTCGCTATCTGGACCTCAAGCACATCTGTACCGGCAAAGCAGAGTGCTGCAGCTTGTAGTTCGGTGTCTAGAGCTATGGGGAAATAGGAGTGGTTTCCGGTTTTCACAAAGTAAGATTGTAGCCATGCACTTTTGCAGGTGTCACCGATGTCCAGACATGGAAATTCGCTTGTACAATTTGACAATTCCAACTAAACCGACTACCAGGTGTTTTGGTGTTATATTTGACAGTCGCTTGACCTACAGAGACCATTTTAAGATACTCCGCGACAAATGCTTTAAGACACTGAACATTCTGAAGGTGGTGGCACGAACATCGTATGGTGCTGATAGGCGTACGCTGCTTCTCCTGTATAGATTCATAATACGGTCGAAATTAGATTATGCGTGCTTTGTATATGCTGGTGCTTGCAGTACAGCTAAACGAACACTAGGGACAGTTCATCACACCTCGCTGCGTATTGATACTGACGCCTTTCGCATCTCCCCGGTTGCCAGTCTTTTAGCAGATGCAAACGAACCACCCCTCGCTTTTCGCCGTGATCTGCTCTGGATGCGTTATGCCTGTAAATTACGGCAGTTCCCACAACATCCAACATATCGGTCAGTGTTTTCGCGGAGTGTTCAAAATCTGTTTAGAGGAAGGCAATAGGGAAGTGCCTTAACCTTTTACATCATAATTCGCGCGTTATTCCAGGAACACATGAGAGCCTGCCGGCATGTGTGGCTACACTGGCGTAGCATATCGGTATGGCCAGCGGGCGGAACGGAGAGCCTAGCAAACTGGCGGGCACTCGTGCTAAATTCGTGCACTCCTTGCTCAAAACATTCGCAATGTGCGGATGTTTGTGCGACAATTTAGCAATTGTCGGCCGGCAGCTCCAGTGATCTGGTTGTGTGATCCGCTCGCGTCTGATGGCACCGAAGAGCCAAAATACGCTCACCTTTGCGTTAGCAACCCGAGACTCTTCTCATCAGTGACGACAGTTGACGTGGTCCCATGAAGCAAGGGCGCCTGTACGATTTGCGCGTCATCCAGCCGTGGCAGCTTCTTCATGTTTTGTCATCTCCTAGGGTGGCATGATTAGCAGGCCGGCCGGTGTGGGAGTTTGTCGCCGGAACACTTTTCGCCGGAAGCTGCGCGACAGACCAGCGCACTTGATGTGGTCTGAGACTGATGCGTCTTTGGATGTCGGCACGTCTGTCTGACTGTCGGCAGGCTATGGATTTGAACAGCATGACCTCTACAGGCTTGGGCACGACGCGACACGCCTTCGCCTGGGGAAACGTGTCCTAGTGGGATTCCCACATAATGGGGGGAGGGGGTGCTCCATAGGATCCCGTGTTGAAAGTTGAAATTATTGGGACGGGGGGGGGGGAGGTGTCAGCAACATTGAGAGGCACTAGCCCCCTCAAAAGTACCAAAAACAATACCCATGGGTAAAATTGCCTTGTTAGTATGTGTAGCAGTCTGCAAAACCAGAATCCATGCGAAATTTGCATTCCGATCTGTATGTAAATTGTGCTATTTGAAGTATGTGTATCCCTGTTCTGCATGCAAGTCTTTTGCGCCCGGATCTATTAAAATTTGCATATTTGTGTGAGCATCGTGCGGGATGTAGTCCAGTGGCCGTTCACAGAGTTCCGACAGTCCCACGAGCCGATATCAAAACCGACTTTTCATTTTTTTAACCAAAGTGCAGGATGGTAATATGCTAGCAATACTGACCGAACCGGATGTGATTTTCTACGCGTATCCATTGAGAGTGAAAATCAATCGAAAGGGGCCTCCCGCGATGTCCGGTTCGAATACTCCGGGCCATGTCCCTGGCGATAAATTTCCTGCATTGGTTGCGTGCCATTCACGCTGATTGCAAATCGCCATCACTGACCTTGCTTGACACCAGTCTGGGTCGCCACAGAACAGTTATCGCAGTCACACCGCCCCGACTGTGGTCCTATTCACCCGGACGTCTGCTCAACCCCAATCCACCCCGGCCAGCTCCATGTCCACCCTGACCTACGCCCGGCCCGTCCCGGCCCGTCCCGCCCCGGCCCGGCCCGGCCTGATTCCTGTCCCGTACCGACATGTGCCGATCCGTCCCGCTCCAGCCCTGGTTCGATCCCACCCGATCTCAGCTCTGTCCAGCGCCGTCATCCCGGCCTCGCCCAACTCGTCCTCGTACTCACCTCGGTACCGCCCCAGCTGATATCGGTCCCGCCGGAACTGATCCGGGTCGGGGCCGACCCGACGCTCCGTGCTGCCGGTCAGACCCGGTGCGGTTCAGTCACACCCAGTCCGGTCCTGCCGGCGGCACCCGCGCTTCCCGGCGCTGCAGAGCGACCGTGCACCGATGAAAGTGGTGGCGGCGGCGGCGGCGCGCGCGGCGCCAGCCAGCGCCAGCGCTTTCGCACCAGTCTGCCGACCTCGGCGCCTGTGAGAACACCGCGCCAGACGCGTGTGTGCGCGAGCCGGTGTGCCGCGCGACACTGCCGCGCGACACTGCCGCGCCGCCGCCGCCCGACGGGCATGGGACGCCGCGACGGCGGCGACACGGCCGGCAGCGGGTCCAAGCCGAGCCGACGCAGAGTCGCCCGGCGACCGTCGTGAGTAGCCATCGGTGGGGGCGTAGATCTCTCCCGCTGTGCGGTGGTGATCCGCTCTGAGCTTCCAGTCAGCCTTCGTCCACCCTACGGCGAATCCCTGTCCAATCTATTGGTGGGTGGCGCTCCGACTCCCATGACGACGTGGGCGGAGGTGAGGGTGACCCCCGCACCCCAGCAGAGCGGGCGACCTCTTGGGGCCTGACCTTTTCGCTCGTGACCGTCTGACCTGGGGGTGGAGGGATCTCACGGACCGCGAAATCCCATGATCCCGTGATCCCTGATCCCTCGATTTGTGTTGACCCGCAGAAGCGGCGCCGCATTCAGGGAGCCCGGTTGTGGGCGGGTCTTGAAGTTTGTGATGTGATTGTTGTAATGCAGGCGGGATGGCCGGAAATACGGTGTTTGACGCCTTCATCGCAGCCGTGTGTAGCCTTTAATGCTTTTGTCTGCTTGTTTCTGGGGATATTCAAACTTGCATCTTCGCGGGATCCACTTCATGCTGGAAGTGAGCAGTTCCAGCCAGTTCCAGCCGCATTGTCACGCTCGCATTCACCATTGATGCTGGTCGAATCGTGACCTGCCCAGAAAGTTGTTTGAATTTAGACCCTGATATGTAGTTGTCGCACGCACATTCTTGCTGACGACCGTTGGAAGAGTGTGCGAAAGGGTGCTGCAAACAAAACACCGTTTTAACTGAGCAACCAAGTATCAGCACTTTCTTTCCCTCCTATATGATTGCTTGTCTGATGCGTACTCAGTTTTAGAACCCCGCTGATTCGTGGTGGGAAATGAAGCTTATTTTTGTCGCAGCGCTTGTGTGTAGCTATTAAGTTGTTACTGTTAGAGCATTTTGCTAGTATTAAAACTGTTATTTGGGTGATGGAGGCGATTAACTGCATTAGTTCTGGAACACCCATGCCAACAGCTAGCCTTCCACCACACATGCTACCTATTGGGATGGCATATATTCACTTCTTTTCATTGTTTCGGGAATCGCGAACCTGCACCGGGGAGATATCGAAGCGTGATGCATTGGCCTCTCAAACTAAAGGTCGAGGGTTCGAGACCCACCCGTCGCCGGTTCCTGTCCCCGATCGATCGGCGTGATCGATTGGCGACGCTAATTTGACCGGTTATCATGATGACCGTTGACCGATGACGATGGTTGTTGATGCATCGTAAAGCCCCAATACCAACGAATCAACGAATCTGCATCCTGTGCACGTACTTGCCGTTCAGCAGGTAGAAGGCACACGAAACAGGCAGAAAAAGTAGCATGTATGCGAGACGATCGCGCACGGCAAGGTGGCGCGTAATTCATCAGGTGGGAGGGCGCACTTCCGAGAGAGCTCGAGTTTGTCCTCCGGAAAGGACAGCCCAAATCGCCGGTGACATCACGGTCCAGGTCGGCGTCGATTTCGTGCTTCGCGGCGCGGAGCGCGCACACCCCGGTTCAGCTGGCTAGCAGGCGATACGCTTGTTATTAGACGATCATTAGGATCACATCAAACGACACACACAGCCGGTGAGGCGAAAACAGAGACGCACAGGGTGTAATCTTGGAGACGCAACCACCCTGTGGTGTTGTCTTTATTCGCTCATTTTCGTTGGCAACCAAAAGGTCTTTGGCAACAGGCGATCCAATCAACCAATGCAAGTGCAGGAATAGCGGAAGCTTGCTGCCTCTGGGGGCACTGGAGCTCCTCCGATGTTCGTACTAGCACGCCTGGAATAATTTCGGATGTTAGGATGGTACTTCTCTACCGTTTAATATCACCCATAGCTCAGACCCCGAATATGACGATACAGGTACAAGTATGAGTCCAGTGAAGCCAATTCCGTTTCTGTTCGGTGCTCCACCGCAACTACAACCGCCAAGCGAGTTTCGCCTGGGTCCTCACGCATTTGCACGCTTCGCTATCCGCGCCAGACAGGATTCTGGCTCGACTTTGAGCGGGCACCGGTCGCGCCGACGACGGCAGCTTTCACCCGGTGCCGATCTGGCCGACTCCGTTGGGGCCACGGGGTCAGGCCGGCGACGGCCGCTAATGTCACGATTGGCGCCGCGCCGCCGCCGATCGCCGCCGGTCCTCCGGCGGAAAGATCGCTTCTCGGAAGTCATCGAAGCAAGCTGTACGCCACACCCGGGAGCAGGGTGGATTGGGAGTGGGGGCGGGGGGGGGGGGGGCTGTGATGTTTGATGGGTTCAGCGCCGTGTGCCGAAGGAAGTCTGTCGACAAGGCAAAAGAACGGGAAACGACGGGAAAACGTGCAGAATACAGGGAAGTGTGGAGATATAATGTGATGGAAATACTTTTCTGACTCGCTGGAAAGAGTGGGACAACTAAAGATCAAGGGGCTCTGCAAAGGAAAAGATTCGCTTCAATGAGGGTGTATCTTTCATAATCATGTTATTGTCATCCAGAATATTATCCGTCAAATTATCCTGTTCTTTCGCGTTGGAAGCTTGAATGTCACTGTTTGATAACGATTCTGAGTTTTTCATGCCGAGACATAAAGGAAGTTACCCTCTCTGTTTCCAATGAACCGAATATGCATCGAAAATTACCTTTTTAATAATAATTATTTTATGTTCTTACTTCGATTTCAAAATTATGATTGTACAGAACAAACGCAACCGTGGCCAGCACAACGATGTGCCGGGGCAAAGGAGAGTCAGACGGGATGAATGTGTACTAAGTAGCTGGCACTTCAACGGTGTAATGAAGAGAATACCATGCAGATGAAAACAAACCCAACAAGTCGGGCCCAGAATGGGGGATAGGCACCAATTGCAGGAACATGGTATGTCTCACACCCCCTAGGGAATACCTACCTAGGTCCATGTGTCGTCATCTTTCGGAGTGGTACCAGTGACAACTATGGTTTCACGAGGTTGCACTGAGCGTATCTGGCCAATGGTCTCAAACACAATAGAATCTATTGATGAGTCTGATATTCATCCGGTATGCTCGGTGTTCATCTCTCCCATCGCATCCAACGCCACATTCATGGCATACTTGTTGCCATTTTTTAACCTTTGGTTTTCATCAAGTTCGGACAGATCGTATTTGCAGGTGACAATATGACAAACTTGGTGAAGTTTCGTAGGGCATTAAGCTTGTTGGCACATGTAATCAATCGATGTTGTGTGACATGTGCATAAGGTTCCCGTCAGGTTGGTTGAAGAAATACAAGTTTTTAGGGTTTTTCGCCTTTCTTGTAGTGACCATAGGCGGTACCGCATTTCAAGAATGTTTGTACGATCGATATACTCACATTCATCATTGCGAAAGGATTGCACGTGGCTGCTCACAGTTGAAACAGTTATTGAGTTAGATTAAAGGTCACGCACAGTAGCGAATGTGAGGATAATCAGACTGGCCGATTCCCCAAGCAGCAAGGTGTTTTTCCCCACCGCTGATTTTCTAATCTCCAATTGGAACCCAATCGCCTAGAAGAAGCCTCTGTAACCCAATCGCCTAGAAGCCTCCGGAACCCAATTGCCCAGAAGCCTCTGGAGCGCAATTTCCTAGAAGCCTCTGGAACCAAATCCCCTAGAAGCCGAGGAAGCTGGTTGACTGAGGGACTGCACGGCAGACTAGCATCAATGTCTTCTCCGTTGGTCTGGCAACGACGCAAGTGCCGTCCGGCTTTTTGCGCTCTCCATGTCTGTCGCCACTTTCCGACCAGCCCGGCGGGCCACAGACACGGCGGCAAAGATCAATGCGGCGGCCGGCCGTAGCCGGGCCGCCGGCCGCGGCGCGGCGTGTTTGAGATGACATCGGGTCAAGTTCAAGGTCGGCCGGCTGCGGGCGGACAGCGCCGGGGGCGGCGGGCCCGGAGGGTGAGGTGCCACGCGTTGCCGATGTTTTCACTCTCGCCGTGATCTAGGCATAGGAACGTCGAGAGTGGTGGGGACAGGGACACTTTCCCCAAGATATCGCCTGCTAAATGATGTTTTTTTTTTCTGGTATGATTTGCAATGAAATAATTTTCCTCGCCGGAGCATGTCGGAGAAGCCAAAAGCAGATAATAAAGTTCAATATTTTCCCGCCGGTTTGGTACATCAGGATTTCCTATTATCCTGCTCCCAATATCTGGCCTGATCCGCCCGACATCAACCCCCGGGTTCGCGTATAGGACCGGTATAAAATTTTACAAGTCAGTTCATACTGAGGTCATGCTTGGGCATGCAAGCAAGTTGCTGGAATAATCAAATTATAAGCGCAATCTCCATTCTAGAAACATATATTTCACCTCCATTACCTAACATTAGTTTTCGTTATTTCTGAATGCCATCTTGTGCACCGCGCGGATCGCCCATCCGTCATTTGCGCAATTTCGCGCCGTCGCGCGTCACTTTCGTCGCGCGGGTCGCGCACGTCGGCGGCGCGACTGACGGCCGACGGGAGATGACGGTGGGACCGGCACGCAGCCGGCCGGCCGGCTGGGAGGCGGCGCTCGGCGGAGACGGTGGCACAAGCAGTGATACATTATGAAATATGGCGCAATATGTCACTTATTGAACACTGAATCGACATCCTTCCCAAAGAGGTATCGATATCCTGATTCTTGTTGCATGTTTGTGCAGTCTTTTGCCTGATTTCCAACAGTATCCCGTTTATAAGTAGCATGCTTATGCTCACCATAACGGATTCAGGGACGTGATAACGAACACCCCGTAGCGCAATTCCAGGTAAAGGGATTACCTATGATGTGCTTTGATATACAATGTCAGTTTATAACATATGCATATGCATCGTTATCGTTGATATCGATATCCCCAAATTAGGTACCTCTTAAAACACGCGAAACGGGTAGTTATATGTACGGAAGTGTCTCAAACTGGGTTTTTGAAGCCCGAGGTATTTAAAACAGCATTAAACAGCAATATTTCCACTTCGATTTCGACATCTTGCTGTTCTCGTACTGAGCTGTTGGATCGCGCCGACCGTGGAGCCGAACCGTACTGAGCAGGCGGATCCCGCCGACCGTGGAGCCGAACCGTACTGAGCTGTTGGATCGCGCCGATCGTGGAGCCGAACCGTACTGAGCTGGCGGATCCCGCCGACCGTGGAGCCGAATCGTACTGAGCTGGCGGATCCCGCCGCGGCGCTCCGTCTCCGTGCCGCCGCCGACATAAAGAAAAGTACAACAGGGACGGACGGATTACAGTATGATGGGGATCATGAACATTCGGAAAAGTAACGCCAAGCCGGCTTACGTGGGACCCGGTGTCGGGCTCGCAAAATGGTGAGGATGAGAACCGCCGAACGGCTAACAGACGAAAGTAGTGTAGAGGGCAGGATCCACACAGCACGTGCAGTACAGCGCAGGCCGGCCGGCATCACCGCCTCCAGACAGGCTCCGCCTACCGCCTGCCACCTGAAAACGAAGCAGAGGCCCGCGCGCCTGGTGGCCAATTGCATCGCTCTGTCACCGCGTCACCGCCGCACCGACGGTGGCGAAAGTGGCGCGAATCTGGCGCGGGACTGTGCCGCGACATGTTGCTGCGCTCTAGCAGGGCGTAGTGCACGCACGTGATCTGTGCACTCTCAGAGCCCGGTGGCAAGGGGTTCTCAGGTCTGTAAACAGCTGTTTTGCGTATCGCTGTGAGATCAGGCGGATTGCGCAGACTGTCTGCCAAGCCACGATCACATAAATAATCGTTTTTTTTTCGCCACGCAAAAATCAAAATAGTTTTTTTTTCAATTTCATAATTTTGAGTTTTCAAGTATTCAAAATATATATAATCGGTAGATCAGACCGGAACACGTTTGAAGTCAACTTGCTGTAACCAAATATGCTTATTTTAGCCGGAATCTTAAATCTTAACTCTAACGGGAAAATATGCAAAATTAATAAGTAGCCAAAACCGAAAAAAAATTATCGGGTGCGTTTTGTTGCATTCCTAAAGATAAGCAAAACGTTGTAAGTTTCGTTAAAATACCTTTATCCGTTAAAGCGTGACGGCTGCTTGTACTTTTTGGAGGTGATCTCACTTGACCTTGACTAACTCTTTGACTCTAGATGACCTGACCCCAAAAGTTTGACACCACATGCCAAATTTATGTGGAAAGAAGTATGCCAAATATCGGGGCGCTTCCGCGCTCCGTTCTTCCACTAACCACGGAAAACCTTATGGGGGTTGTCAACGACACCCCCCCCCCCCTAGAGACGGCGCGGGTAAAGCAAACTAAATAATTTGAAAGACCAAAAATCAAACAGAGTTCTTCGGCCCCGCATTTTCCTTTGCTCAACCTACCCACATCTGATATCAAGCAATAGCCCGTAGTAAACCTGGATTAATGTTTAGCGTCGTTCTTTCTCTATTCGCTGAAAACCTTGAGGGTGGAGGCGGATAACAATCCCCTCTATGTGGTGCATTGTGCCATAGTTTTTACACTGAATTGTTTACTGTTCATTTTGTTTGTGGTGTCACTTCAAGCAACCCGTACCTGTACCTCTTAACGCTCATGTTGTTAATCGTGCTTACTGCAGAGGCTTCCGCTCAGGTTCTGCCCGCTTGACATGTGCCATTTCATTGCTCCTTGTAGTGTAATGCAGTGGTGCAGAATCATGTAGTCCGGTGATTATGTATATCAGTACTGGTTAGCCGTCATGCTTTTTCATGAATGAATGCAATTATTACTGCATGTGCGTTTCATGCCGTGAGTAATGCACGTCGATGTACCCAAAAAGCACATTGCAAGTCATGGTTAATAACTGTATGGCATTGTAGTGGCAACGATTTACTGCTACAATAATCTGATACCATGATGCTGAAAGTTCTGGGTTCCACAATTGACATATACCGAACCATTTTGAAGACAGAAACCCCTCAGGAACGCTTCTTAAATGCCAGCCAATTGCATAAAACCACCATACCAGACCGGACTCAATCTCTCAGTTACCGGGCCGGGCATTGCCGGGCTTCTGATTTTCGCCAGGAACAGCATCTCCGTGGCGGAGGTGCGCGGCTCGCCGGCGGGCGTGCACCAATCTCCGGAGGTCGGGCTACCAGACGCGCCGAGTGCGCATCCGACCGTGACGGGACGCTTTGTGCCAGGACGGGGGCCCCTGCTGGCCGTGCAGCACACGCTGGCCCACGGCCACGACTTGCAGCCGAACACTGCCGAATGTGGGTCGCCGCTGTCGCCAGCGTGTGTCGGAAGGGCATCTGAGCGGCGCACGGCTGCCAACAATGGCGCCAACCGAGATCTTGTCGTTCGTCGCCGCGCTTTAAGGAATTAGTTGGGTTGTTTTATGAGGTGTCGGGGGGGGGGAGTGATTGACGAACGAATTGCTTTAGTCATTCAATGTGTGATGTGTGGGATCCAGTGCAGCTTGGTTGATCGCTATTGGGACCGGCAGTCCAGTAAACGGTCAGTTGCCAGCTGAAAACATGATAAATCTTAAGTGAAGGGAGGAATAGCTCTGTTCGACAAGCATCTAAACGGTGCAGTCTTTGCAGTCGGAACTATGACGCACCCCGAACACAATTTTGCGCCTGCAGTCGCCAAATGTGACAGACGTGAGACGTTTGTGGTGCAGTTTCTGGCGCGGTGTTTAATCCCTGGCTAAAGTCGTGCTGGGTCGGCCCACTTCCATCTGTATTTTGTACGATTTGTAACTTTATGTTTGTGGGGCATAACTCCAGCTTAATTATGATTTAGAACCTTTGGCTATAACTTATGCTGATGAAGCGGATGAAGGTCAGCTGCTTCCTGCCTTTGCTCAGATTTTGAATGATGCGTTTGTAAACATGGGTGAACGATGAGTTTGGGCGATGGGTGAAGATGGGTGGGTGATGGATGGTTATGCACAGTTAATATATACGTGTAGTTTTCGACATGGACGTCGGACATTGGCGTCCGAGGAAGAAAAATAAGGGGAGCTACCGCGGCACCGTGGAACCTGACGTCTTCAATTCAGGCATTTGCTCATAAATATTAGGTAAATTTGCACTTTCAGGTAATCTGAATTCATGAAATTTATGTTATTCAATGCAGGTTTTATATTTGCGGCTAGCATGTGACAACTCATTTCCTCTGCAAATACATACTTTTCAGTTGACAGAAAAAATAATTCCAAAAAGAAAAGTTGGACCTATGTGCACTGCAAGGCCATTAGACTCATCAGTGGACTAGGTAACTTAGAATATGTGAAAAGTCTTTTGGCATTATATATGTACTCACTGAAGTATAGAAGGTTAAGGAGTGATGTGATTGAAATGTACAAAATTATTAAAGGGCTAGATCAGGTCAATCTGAATGATCCTCTTCTATTTACCCTATAGGGGTCGTCAATCCATGTTGGTTGGTTCCTCGTTTTACGACACATCGACCGTTGAGTCATGTAGCGTCGCCAATCTCTCACGCCGATTTGTCGCGGGCGAAGAGTAGCGACAGGTGAGGCACGAACCCACAACCTTTCGATCGTGAGGCGAGCAACTTACCCCCAGACCACTCGTCCCCCAGCAATCCATGACAAATCAAGGTGTAAAGGACTGTTCACACCTAGCGTAATCTCGACGCACTGGCGGAATCGGCGCAAAGCTAGCATGGGCCCAATGAGTCTGCCGATTCTGCCATTGCGCCGGCATTACGTCAGCTGTCCGCCGAGTCCTACAAAACGCTAGCGATTTCCGAGCGGACAAAGTTGGGTTTTCTCAACTTTTCCGCTCGGCGCACCAGCGTCCTTGACGCAAAGTCGCCATATTGCTGATCTGCGGATTGGGGCCACATCGGGTGCGGTTTTTTCAAGTTGTAGATTGCAGCATGTCTCTCTCGGAAGATGCAAGCAGACCAAGAACAGGTGAGGGGAAGGGATGGCAGGTAGGTATTTACCTACTATGCGTTGAAAAGTTTTCGATGCTGGAAATGGGTATGATATAACCAAGATACAACCAAGGGTTATATGTAAGTAGAACACTGATAATACATTTTTGAAGACACCTTTAACTTAGGTATGACCACGTGCAATGGCAAAACTCAGTCTGCCACATTTTAACTCGATCTAAACAGCTGATTCTGTTGTCAAACAGCTGATTCTGTTGCCAAACAGCTGATATGTCAGCTGATCGCTGGCGTACTCACGTCCAGGCGATGTCGCTGCACTGGTCTGCCAACGCGTCGAAATTACGCCCAGTGCGCCGGGATTACGCCTAGTCCGTCATTGCGCTGACTTTTTTTTGCGTCGAGATTACGCTAGGTGTGAACAGTCCTTAAGACTGTAAAGCTACAATAGGTCTTCAGGCAAAGGGTTGTTGCTCAGTGGAATAGACTGCCTGCTGGTGTTGTGGGGGTCCCTCATTAACTGTATTTAAAAGTCTGGTGGACAGATTTTTAGGCTGGACATTGTTTACTGTTCTAATTAGTGGTGGATGACATGATATTTTTGATGTTAGTGTGCATGGTCCAGGCCGCTTTAAGCAGGCAATGGTGGAGTTTGGAAATTATTGGTAGGGCACTTCATCCTCATGTATGTTATGCAGGATCCAGTGAATAGGGCTCGATAGGTATGGTAAGCATGTATGGCTGTGTGGGACATGGGTGGATAGGTAGGGACAGATGGCCGTGTGAGGTGTTGGTGGATGATTTCTTGGGAATTTGTGATGTGATGTTGGTTGGGGTGATTAGTGTCTTTTTTGTGGGCACCCTCTGCTCAGCAGTTTTTTTTTCAACTGAATTCAGACCATTGTTGTTCAAATTATTGACGATCTTTTTCCTGTGGAGTGTCACCATATATCACCCTTGCACTTCAGCACAATGGGCATGTTGTGATGGTTGCCTGCATTGTATGGCTGATGGAATACCTTATCATTATCACAAAAGGAGTCAACAGCTTCTGATTAAAGCTTAAACAGTGAAACACTGAAGTTTAAACAGTGCATATCTTGCTCATATTTAGTTTCTGAAGAAACAGTAGGTGCTGATGCTAGGAAAGCTGCAACAAGTCAATTCCATGCCATTTCCTCATTTGTGCTTGTGCTAATCAGTAAAGTTTTGAAATTTGCGGATGATTTGAAGTTTTTATGGCAATGACACGTCAAAAGGAGTATATCTCGCTGCAAAAAGACTTATACGAACTTATGAAGTGGTCTGAAGAATGACAAATGAAATTTAATTTTGATAAGTGCAAAATCATGCATGTGGGTAAGCAGCATATGAAGGCTCCACACTTGATGGGCGGCCAAGTGCTATAAGTGACTCAACAGGAGAATTGTTTAGGTGTTATTCTAAACACAAAATTGGGGGCATCAGAACAAACCAAGGAAGCTAGGAAGAAGGCACTGAGAATGTTTGGGGCAGTACATAGGAATATATCATACAGAAGTGAGGAAGTCATCAGGAAGCTTTACTGTGCATATGTCAGGCCACATTTGGAATACTGCATCCAAGCTTGGTCTCCTAGCTATGAAAAAGATTGTTGACTTCTAGAGAGAGTACAAAAGAGGGCTACACAAATGGTTTATGGTATAAGCAACCTGGCATATGAGGAAAGATTGAAGAAATTAAATATGTTTTCTCTTAGATATAGGAGGCTGAGATGAGATCTCATCGAGGTCTTTAAATTTGTCCATGGTCTGGACAGGGGATATCTTGGGGAAATGCTTGAATTTAACAGAAACGATGCAATTAGAGGTCATCAATTCGCAATTAAAGTTAACCACAGCAGAACAAGGTTGCGACAGTCTTTCTTCACCAACAGGGTAGTAGAACACTGGAACCAGCTGCCAGAAACTATTGTAAGTAGCAGCACATTGAACGTCTTTAAAAGCAGCATAGACAATCATTATAAGAATAGAGGGCTTGCTTTCCAGTATTACAGGGAGGGCTGATCGACGGATGTGGTGGGCAACTGGTTGAGTGTACACAGTGCAACCAAGAAGGGCCTCTGTGGCTCATAGTTGCACTTATCTTTTATGTCTTTATGTCTTTATGAGTTAAAGCCATTCGATTTCTCAGCAACGTTTTGGAAGAACAAGGCCGTAATGACAAAAAAGTAAGAAGCAATCTCATTGATTGATTATTTGGACTGAAGAGTGCACAATTTAACTGGCGGCCATGTGATGCGTGAAATCTTCCTGGAATTATGTATCTGCCTATGTCCGGCTGTATCCCGTGCTACTCCAAGCTTGTCTCAACTGCGTCAGCGACGCACAAGTTAACTTGCAGTCAGAGATTACGTGGTTTTCCGCCTGCACAGACTGCACCGTCTACCAAGGTATGGCGTCATATAAAAATGCTTGAGGCGAAACTCGACGTGTCTGATTGGTTCCTTACTTTCCGACTGCAACGACTGCACCGTCTAGATGCTTGCCGAACAGGGCTAACGCCAAAAGTTCAGCAAATGATCAGCTATCAGAACAGCATCTTCCGTTGCGAATTGCAGCATGCTAATCAACACGCAGTGCTGCGGAATATATTTTCTGTGGGGGAGGAGGGACGAGAGATATTTGCGACGGATGAGAAACTCGTGTAGATAAATATGCGAGCTCGGGAAGGAGCGTTCGTGCAGGGTAGCAGTCAAACTTAGCTTGTTCCTTGCAACGTTATGGTTATCGTTATGCAACGTTGTGCCCTACCTCAATATTATTCACAAAGACGATAGAAAGGTGGCCCCAGAACAGAGCCCTGAACACTCCACTGAAAGCATCCTTCCATTCAGATTTACACCCATTTAACACTACACTTTGTTTACATCCCCTTAACCATGCCCTTATCCAACCTAGCACTTTTACACAAAAACACCTTTCTATCAAAGAGCCATTATCATCATACAACTTTGCCGACTGGCTGGATCCGGCTGGGTCAGACGGGTGACCAGCCACCGTCACAACGTCGGCTCGCCATTTTTCGGCCCCGTGCTCGTGCATTGCCCGTCCCTGGAGCGATCCGAACTTCCCGTCAGTCACGCGCGGCCGCTGGCGACGCACGTTGAGCGTCAATTCAGCACAGACGAGTCGCGCCGCCACTGAGTGATGCCGGCTGCCCTCTATCCGTCGGGGTATCGCCGCGGTGGAGATGCCCGGGTGCCACTGAGTGATGCCGGCTGCCCTCTATCCGTCGGGGTATCACCGCGGTGGAGGTGCCCGGGTGCCACTGAGTGACGCCGGCTGCCATCTGTCCATCGGGGTATCGCCGCAGTGGAGGTTCTCGGGTGCCACAGAGTGATGCCGGCTGCCCTCTATCCGTCGGGGTATCGCCGCAGTGGAGGTTCTCGGGTGCCACTGAGTGACGCCGGCTGCTCTCTGTCCGTCGGGGTATCGCCGCAGTGGAGGTTCTCGGGTGCCACCGGGTGACGCCGGCTGCTCTCTGTCCATCGCGGTATCGCCGCAGTGGAGGTGCCCGGATCTGGCCGCCACCGAGTGGTGCCGGCTGATCTCTGTCCGAGGTAACTGGACAAATGTATGTGAAGCAAATGTACGCATGACAGATGTGCGTGCACAGATGTACGTAAGCAAATGTACGTAAGCGCAAATGTACGTATGACAAATGTACATAAACGCAGATACATAAGCGCAAAAGTACGTATGCGTCAATGTGCGTAAGCGCAAATGAATGTATGCGCAAATGTATGTAGGCGCAAAACTACGTAAGCGAAAAGTACGTATGCGCGAATGTGCGTAAGCGCAAATGTACGTATGCACAAAAGGGCGCAAACGAAAATGTACGTAAGCGCAAATGTACGTATGGCATATGTACCTAACCAAATGTACCTAAACGCAAAGGTACGCATGCGTAAATGTTCGTACATTTGCGCATACTTACGATTGAACTTGCGCACATTTGCGCTTACGTACATCTGCACTTATGTACTTTTGCACATACGTACATTTGTGCTTACGTACATTTATGCATACGTACTTCTGCGTATACCTACTTTTGCGCATACGTACCTTTTCGCTTAAGTACATTTGCACATACGTACTTTTGGGCTGACGTACATTTGCACATACGTACATTGGCCATACGTACATTTGTCCTTACGTATATTTGTCCTTACGTACATTTGTCCTTACGTATACTTGCCCTAACGCACATCTGTCCTAGAATTCTGTCCGGCGCGGTATCGCCGCAGTGGAGGTGCCTGGATCTGGCGTGTCACCACGCTCTGACGTCTGTTCGTGTCGGCCTGTGATTAGCGCTTCTTGGACGAGGGAGAAGCTTCGGTTTCAGCTGTCCGCTGGCCTCGTACCACACTGGCTGCTGCCGTCGGCCCCTGTCAATGTCCATTGGCAGCCGGGGACGTCATCTGGGCGCTGATTTGGACTCAGCACATTATCACGACAGCAAGAAATGGTACTTTTCCGCGTACGTTCCTGGCTAATAACGCGTACGTTCCTGGATGACGTATAATTTGCACGTGAGTGGTGCAAATTATACGTCATCTGAAAGCTTCTTTCATGGTATTTCGATAATCATGGGAGACTTTCACACGAATGTGTTAGTTATTGTATAAAATGGTGTTATTTAGACCCATGTCATATCCATCGACACTATTTAACTTAAGCGGGCCGAGCGACTCGGTGTTGGTAGCGCAGTTGGTAGCGCGTCGGTTTGCCGACTCGGAGGTAGCCGGTTCGAGCCTGGAGGCCGGCAGCTTTTTGTGCGCGTCGTGGGAACTCCTTCTAATAAGCGACAGTGAATTAAGACACTGTTCACATGGGACGATCTTTTTCATAAAGAGAAGGGAAATATTCTGCAATATCCAATATTCAGATGTTCTGCAAGGCTGGGGTTCTGCCACCTTAAATTTATGGTTGGGCACTTCTTGTAATCAGCCAGGCATAGGAAATACCGAACACGTCACCACTTATGGCAGTGTCCAGGCCCACAGCCCCTTCCTGACACGGGCGGCGGACCATCGGGGGTGGGACAGGAGATAGGATCCCCTGAATTTAATCATTTGTGGCACTACGGCAGTGCATTACAAATATTGAGCTAAAAACTAACGGTTGTCCTTTCCCCTCCCACCAGTACACGCCGACCAACATTAGTCCCTGCTCCTAGAGGTGTGCATATAATAACAGTACATGATTATCAAGGTGACAAAACCAACAATTGTGCATGCTGCCGAACAGTCAAATGACTGGACCCGAGCTGGGGTCAGAGCGATGCCAGTTCTAAGCTCGGCTCCACGCCTTTTACGATACACGGCGAACACACGCCACCAGGACTGCAACAAGCATTGCTTTAGCAGGAGCAGACGTTTGCTAAAATATTTCGGTGACAATCCTGAACTTTCTGGAGTGCCGGCGCAAAATAAAAAATCATGCTTTTCGTACCATGAACGCTCGATTTAGATTCGGTAACAACTTTGTGGAACCCGTGAGCGCAAAGACGGATTTCAGATGCCCGCATGAGGATTTCGGTTCGATTATCATGCATTGTCAAAGGCTTAACGCGGAACTTGGAAATATCGGGGAAGCATCCCCGTTCATTCCCCACCGTGGCTTTGCCCATGTTCGCACACCGTTATTCGGCATTTTCAGTCGAAATTTATTGGCTGCGTCGCTGACGCCATGTGAATCAAACTTCTGTCATGCATGCAATAATGCAGGGGTAACAGCAATTTCTATGCCAGACCAGCTCGGAAGCAACTTTAATAACAGCTTAATTTGTGGTTGGAATGGACAATTTCCACGTAATACCATACATCTTTTTAATTAAATGCGTTCTATTTTTAACTAAGGAAAATATTTTCCTTTTAAAATATGCTTTCTTTATTCGCGTCGTGCAACCTGAAATGCCACCCAGGTAGCTCGGTTGGTTAGAGCGCTGGCCTGTGCTGGTCTCCCCTGTCCAGGGAAAACAGGGTTCGGGTCCTTTCGCGCGCTCGCGTTTAGCCCCCTCGGGAGTGTGAGTTGGCAGCTGGCCCGATAAGGCCGGGGACGAGCTACCGGGCGGCCGTGTCGGTGTATTGACGACACGTTAAACTTTCGATCAAAATGCTGCCGTTGAAAAGGAATTCGTGGATCGGGTGGTTGGGCGAGGGTTCACGCAACAAGCTCTGCTTAGCAATAGAACCCTGGTCCCTAAAGCCACCCCAGCAACAACTGGGACTAAATTTTAAATTTTAGAAAAATCACACATTTTGCAGTACAGCACGACATAAATACGGCAACAAAAGTTGTTTATCGATCAGACTTTAATACGAGGAGCATGCATCTGGAGAAGACGAGACTGCCAAGATTGAGGAAGGCCCTCACTCCCACTGCCGATTGTTTCTCGGTTGTGTACTCTGTGGTGGAAGTGAAAGTGCATTTTGGGCGCATGGACTGCGTTCGTCATCTCGCGCACATGAATATATATATATATATATATATATATATATATATATATATATATATATATATATATATATATATTCCGGCGCCCAACAGAGTGCGTTTTAAAACGATACATTGAGGAAGCACAACGCAAGACATATATTGGGAGAAGCAAACACATGAAGCAGAAAAAGAACCTTGGGTTCCTTTACGACGCAATTAACTGCAAGGCCACATAGCGTCGCCAACTTCTCAATCCGATTGGTTGCTGGTGGACTCGGTAATTGCGCTGGTTACGGGACTCGAACCCATAATCTTGCGGTCAAAATCCCAACACCCTACGGACTATTCTACCGCGGCTCCACCAGACACGTGACATAAGAGGTTATCGGTAGCAGGTGCAGATAAGCCACGGTACTTAATGAGATTGCATTGCGGCAATACATTACAATACCTAACGTACATATCTGGCATATGTACGTACATATCTGTACATATCTGGCACCAGTGCCAGTACACCAGTACGTACATATCTGGCACCTTATGAAATCGGACGAACTGGCAAGAATAGATGGAACATCCTCATCGTGGCGTCTGTGGCTGAGAAGAACTCGACATGCATACATACACAGACTACTCACGAGCACCGTAGTGGGACGATGGGTACGCGTAAACCTACAGGCTGCGCTCTACCGACTTCACAAACACAGGCACATATCAGCTGTTGAGCTTGACATACACTCGGTGTGACTGCAACCCGTACGTTTAGTCTCGTGTAATATTTGTGTAGAAAGTCCTGCTATGCTGCTATATGATCAACGGTAGGTGATGCACCTATACGTCCAAACAATGAAAGATTCAAACACTGATCTGAATGTGAAGTATCGCCCAAGTGCGGCCCATACTTCGCAGTCACTGAGCAAACTGCTCGGCTTTCCGCTGCTGCCGCTTTGCGAGCTTGGCGACGTTCACCTTGTTCACCAGCCCGAGATGAATAAATGTCCGGATCCTCGCAAAGCACTAAATTATATTTTATCTGTGGAATTGAATCTGGATTCCAACACCTGGCGGTAACTTTCAATGATCTCTGGATGTCTACTGAGATTGTTGGGCTCTTGGGCATGGTGAACACAAAACGCTGCATCCATCTCTCTGAATGTGTGGAAGAATTCCTCGGTGGGAACCGTCAGGTCGCTAAGGCTTAGGAGGAGAGTCCAGAACGCTTCTCGTGGTTCATCTTCGGGATACGCAAATGGGTGCCCAGCGATCGGTCCGCTGGTTTCTTTCTGGCCATGGACCAGACCACACATCATTCCCCCCCCCCCACCGCTACGCTTAGCATTTAACATTTCTTCAATTCACATCATTATCTGATGTGATTTGAAGGAAGCTGATATTCACTTGTATGGGAAATGAAATCTCAGCAAATCGGCAGTTCAAGTTCATGTGCTGATATCTAGAAAAAAAGTAATTTCACTAAAAAATAATATTAATATCCTTCAACCAAGATTTCTCAAACACTAGGAAAAACACTAATGTTGACAATGACAGTACATGCTATCCCCCACGCCATAAGACATGAGAGGTTATGGAAAGTGTGGGGAGAATATGGAATAATATGGAAAATATGGAAAGTGTGGGGAAATGGGGTTGTTGGTGGTTAACAAAGAATACTGATGTCAAATTACAAAAATTTCCTAACTGAATCTAACCTAAACAACTGATGTTGGACCTCCTAAAACATACTCATGTTCGGTCATCTAAAACCTAGTGCTATTGTATGCTGGAGTTGAACGTGATTCACGAAGGAAATGGTAGATCCATTGTACCTTAAGTACACATTCGCATCAATTGTGCACCGTATATTAATTAACCTCGTGACATGGCTGAATCTGTTATCATTGCTCCATGTAGAAAGGGGTGGCGATTATTCTGCTGGAATATCATGATAAAAATGTTAGAAATAGCCACATGCAAATATATGTATTCATTTCTTTGGGGTACAATTAAACCTGGTTTTGGCTTTCCGTGCATGACTGCCTATCCTGTCTTCTTCTGATCTTTCACTACTCCCAAGTAGCCTTGTTCTTCATTCAACACAGTTTATGAAAAATTATTTTTAGGATACTGGGAAGAAGTTGCTAGTAAGCTTCAAGAAGTTCAGTCCATACATCTGTCTAAAAAATTGTCTTCATTGGGGCCTCTTATATACAAATACCAAGGTTTTTGGAATTTGGAGGATAGAATAGAAACAACAGTGTTTTTCCTGAAAAAGAGGTAGGTTAGGTTTGGACTGTGGAAGGATTGTGGTGATAACTCAACCAGCATTGTTGCATATATGATGTCAAAGATATTCAATGGATGACATTGGTTTGGATACATTTAACATTATCCTTCATTACCAATTACCCCATTCAATGCAACACTTTTCGCATTACTTCACTTACGAACTGAAAAGCATGCACTTGCGCTGGAATACAATGGTCATATCATCTAAATGACATTCAGAAACATGCATTTCCAATTTTTTTTATTGAAATGCCACCTCAACTAAAATGCAAATCTTCTTCTGCAGGTGCAATTGTAAAAACCTCACACAGCTCCAGCCTTGCCTCTCTTCAGAAGAGAACACAAATTAGCTTCCAATTAAAAAAATAACATTCATGAACAACTCGATCTGAAAATTGAGGAAGCTAAAGAAATGCCTAACTTATCACAACCTCATTTTAGGTTTGCCTAGGTAAAAAATGCGCAAAATGTCACTTGTAACCACTAAAAGCTGCAATAATGAACCCTTAAATCACACCTCACACAGTACAGTTGAGAGTGGTCACATTTTAACCACATCAATCAACTTTGCATTGGAAAGGCATATCAAGAATTCAAATATCAACTAAAAAGTACATATTTCCTGAAAATGTGTTTTAAGGTCTCATTTTTTTGCAATTACACCATCATTTTTAGTGGCTACTAATAATTGGTACCACAACAGCTACAGTGAAGTAATCCTGCACAACCACTTTCATGTTCAGAATATGGCACAACACTACAAAACAATTATATGTTTTAAAGTAGATCTATGTGAGTGGTTAGATGACTTTGATAGAGGGAACCATCTGAATATGGACACCATCTTCATTTTTTTTAAATACAGTAAACAGTATAATTACTGGTTTGGCCACACAAAAGCAGTAGTAGAGCAATTTGTTTCATGCATTAAGTGTTTGGAAACTCCCTCTTACCCTACTACCACTACTGCCCAGCCATGATACAATGGGCAAGCAATTACCAAATTGTCCACAAGTTGGTGAATGGCACAGTATGGCATGAGTACATATAGCACACAGAAACAATATGATAATTGACAGGGGACAAACGCACATGCTAACAATAATCACCAGATTGCATCAATGACATGCTGACCAAGTTGACATTGTGGGTATAAGGCCTTAATTCGCAAAAATTGTCTGAGGTGTGTGTTTTCAATATCAACCACGCCATGGAAAAATTAATTCTGGGGGTGGTGCCTTTCGGTTCAAAGCCACCGGCACGCTAGCAGAATAAGATAGAATATTCAAGCTTCAATGAATGACTGATATGCTTTTCAACCAACGGGGAAACTAATCGTGAGAAAAGCGCTATAATTGTGCTAAAATGAAAGTACCATATTTAGTAGATTTATTGGTATAGTCCAAAACTAGAATATAATTCAGCAGTATTCTGGAATAAAAAAGCGCTTCTGGTATATGACGTCACTTGGCGTAGGTTTTGTCTAGTTTAAACTAACTATACTAGAACAGCCAACTTTGGAGTACCTGTTGTCTCTAGTTATCTTGGCTGCCGTTGTTTTGACTGCGACCATCAGTGTAGGTCAGTGTCCTAAAATTACTTCACCATTAACTGTGTGGATGAAGAAAGAAGTTGCTTGGGAATAGTGAAAGATTGGAAGAAAATAAAGGATCGCCACTTAAGGATTAAAAAAGCGGAAAGCCTTTCACTTCAGTCACATGCATTTTACATTATTTAGCAGTCGTGTGTATAATGACTGCCCACACATGTGGCAAAATGGCAAAAACCTAAGACAAGGATGAAATAGCACAATTCCATTAACTGTGACTTTCCAGGTCACATGGTCAATTATTTTATACTGGTGTAGGTCAGTAGGGCAAGGCTGGCGACCTCCCACTAAACAGAAGTGCCCGGGTCTAAAGATCGTGAGGTTGAATAGGGGAATTGACAACTTAAGTATCAGCAGGGTACCAAGCCAGGAGGGATCTGAACTCCCTCCTACTAGACCACTTGGGATCTCCAGTCATGCAAAAATATTTATTTATTATGCCAGACGCTGATAGGTATCGTCATCGGAGGGTCATTGCAGGCAGCGGCAGCGGACCTCAGACCCACCTGATTCGACGCACACCAGCTTGGCAGTCGCCGAACGAGTGGTCGGCCAAATTGGTCCAAACATCATAGCTCATGAAGGTCTCAGCGTCCGGATGCTATTTTTAGCATTCATCTGGATCCACGTTGGGTGTGCTTTGGCAGGCAATTTTGTAAAGTGGTGTCAGTACGTTTCGTGATAATATCCCAGTGCCCGGTTTTGTTTCTGGCATTGTGGTGCCAAGTGATCAGGTGAATCGGTGAATGGACCATTATTAGGAGGATGACAGCTGTATTGAAACTGAAGATATGGCACCATGATCAAGGTACACCGCCAGTTTTACGTTTTGTTTTTGCAATGTCTGTTGTCATTGTCATAGCCAGCCTTTCATCAATTGCATGAACACCTGCAAGACATCGGCACCTATTTCTCCAATTAATGCGCGATAGTTTGTGAAAGTAACACGAACATAATACAGCAGGTCACCATTTCACGCGATGGGAAGCTGGAGTCCCAATTATCGCGCGACTTAGCTTAACATGGGCACTAAGTTAAACAAAAAACAAGGTCCATAAACGCCTATGTTGATCGGCCTGTCGAATCAAATGTAAATTCTGGCGGATGCGCGACGCCTGCAAATGCGTATGCTTATAATTGCAGAAGCGCAATGGCCGCGCCCCGTCCCAGTCTTCGGGTCTGTTCGAGACCGGGTTCGGTGGTGACCACGCGCGAGTGCTGAGCCGGCGTTGCCTAGTGACGCGGCCCACGTGACCCATTGGACCGCCTCCGGCACTCGGTGGCGGCCCATCTCCAGCAATGGACGCCCCGAGGCTGGCGGAGCGGGTAGTCTGTCAGCCACGCTGCGCCGGTGTCTTCCTTGGGCTGTTTGTTGCCCGAGTCTGTCGCCAGGTGGTGTCCAGTTTGGGTCAGGTGAGGTCGCCGCTAATCCGCACAGCCGCTGCTCGAGTTGGTCCCGGTGCAAGTTGGCGTTTGTTCTGGTAGTTTTGGTCTTGCTGTGCTGAGCACCTGTGCTTTCATCGTAATTGTGCTGTCCTTGTGTTTATGTGCTGCTGTATGGCCCCGTGTTGTGCTGTTCGCGCAAACTTCTGCATTCTTTACCGGACCCAGGAAAGTGACCACGTGGTCATGTTAAGTGTATTCAGATAGTTAAGTGTATTTAGATATTCAGATAAGTGTATTTAGATATTCAGATAAGTGTATTCAGATACCACGTGGTCAAGTGTATTCAGATAGGCAAATAGTCCTTAAAATTAATATTTTTCACCTTTGAAAGTGAGATGACTATTTTGTTACTTTTTTCATGACCATGCGTATAGCATCTCCAGAAGAGTCGCTTCAGACGTTGAAAGGATGCCATTGATTTTCGTGTGGCTGACTGGGCTACTCGTGTGTCACGTGACCCACCTGAGCAGCGAGTCTCGAGACTGAGCGAATGATCAGTCTCAGCATTCAGCAGCCGAGGTGTTACACTCATTGCACTGATGACGGGTGTCTGCTTCGTGACGGGTGTGCGACGGGAGACTGTAAACACTCATCCGGTGACTGGTATCGGCTCCGTGACGTGTCGGCTCCGTGCCGGGTGTCGGCTCCGTGCCGGGTGTCGGCTCCGTGACGTGTCGGCTCCGTGACATGTCGGCTCCGTGATGTCGGCTCCGTGACGTGTCGGCTCCGTGTCGGGTGTCGGCTCCGTGACATGTCGGCTCCGTGACATGTCGGCTCCGTGACGTGTGTCGGCTCCGTGCCGTGTGTCGGCTCCGTGACGTGTCGGCTCCGTGTCGGGTGTCGGCTCCGTGCCGGGTGTCGGCTCCGTGCCGGGTGTCGGCTCCGTGCCGGGTGTGGGCTCCGTGCCGGGTGTGTGCTCCGTGCCGGGTGTCGGCTCCGTGCCGGGTGTCGGCTCCGTGACGTGTCGGCTCCGTGCCGGGTGTCGGCTCCGTGACGTGTCGGCTCCGTGCCGGGTGTCGGCTCCGTGCCGGGTGTCGGCTCCGTGACGTGTCGGCTCCGTGCCGGGTGTCGGCTCCGTGCCGGGTGTCTGGTGCGTGACGGGTGTCAGCTCCGTGCCGGGTGTCAGCTCCGTTCCGGGTGTCAGCTCCGTTCCGGGTGTCTGATGCGTGACGGGTGTCAGCTCCGTGGCGACTGTACGGCGGGCGACTCTCGGCCGTTCGCACGGGTGCAGTGTTGGTGACCCTTGTGGACCTTCTGACCGTTTGCCGGTGGGGTGGGCGTGGGAGACGTCGGCTGGCGGGACCTAACCCCGGAATTGCCGCCGTACCCTGTCGTACCCTCGGACGCTGCTGCGAATGTGCTAGGGGTTGGCACGGAGTGTGTTGGTACCTGTGTGACTGCCGTCTGGCTCACAGAGGCTGTGCAGAGGTGTCGGAAGTCTGAGTGCGGTGTGTTCCCTGTACTCTCATAGGCGCTGTAGATGTGTTTGAAGTCAGCTGGGAGTGTGCTGTCCGTGCTCACTCGTGTATTGTATGGTTGTCGGAGGTCTGAGTGGGCAGCACTCTCCATGCTCCCCGAGGTGTTGTTCGTGTCAGAAGTGGATGGCGGTCACGGACTCCGCAGCACCCAGACTGATTGTTTATTCATGACGTCTATGGTTTCGTACCTGCGTTAGACTGCCCCAGGACATGCGAATGCTTCAAAAATAGCCACGCAAACATTTCGTCCAATTATATATACTACAGATGGGTGTTTTGCCGACACGAAGGTCTTGCACGTGGTCCATTCACAGCTCTCGCACCATAGCGCGGCCGCACTTTGTATAGCTCCAAAGACACTTGAAGTGCCTGCGTTCCTCGTCTTGTGTCCGGCGTGTGGCGAGATGACCATCGTACTGTTGAATAGATGGCAGGGTCGTGTGAGGCGTCGCGCAATTCGAGGCAATAGTGTTTTCGTACATTACGGCGCCCGTGTCTCTTCAAGAGAGATGAATGGTGTACAAATGCCTCGGGAGGTGGACGAAACTCGTGGCTGCATGTGTCCAGACTGAGTAGGTTGAATACGAGCCACTGGTACACAGGTCTCGGCGACTGGTATTTCGCGTCATGGGTGGTTGTCGGGTGGCGATTATGCTACTTCTAGAGCCATGCACGGTGGTCGTGTCGGTGACTGATATTTCGCGTCGTGGGTGGCTCTCTGATGGCAGTTATGCTACTTCTAGAGCCATGCACGACGGTCGAGTGTTGATTCGGTGTGTTCAGAATGGAGGGCTCTTTCCGAAAATGTGCGCATAAGTATGAAATTCAGCTAAAGTCACGGCGAAAAAGCAACACTTTAATAAATATTGGGTGTGATGGAAGAAGGGACACGATGGGGCATTCTCATTTATTGGCTCAGAACACTTCAGAATCATTTGACGTCTTTGTTGCAGTATATGGAGAAGTGAAAGATAATTGATTGGTTGCGTTATGAGGTAGGAGTGGACAGTTATCAACTGCTTGCCATTCCCCATCCAAATCAGAGGACGTCTGGGCACGGGTCTACGGAAGCCCTGCTCCCAGATATCCTCGGTTTGTATGTTTTGGCGGACTTGATGTCTGGGAATGTCTGCGCTCTCATGGCGCTCAATATTCCTGCACGATTCTGCAGCTCTACATTCATGCTCCTAGCTGAGTGATGCTTCAACTCGCGGTGCATCTCGCGGCTCTGGGTACCGCTGACGATGCGGCATCAAGTTAACATCTGAGGTTCTAGTTCCCCAACGGCCGATCGCCGACTCCCCCGGAAGAAAATCCAAATATTCAACCAACATAGCGGTACGTAATATCCGTGATTCTCCTTATTTCTAGACACATCTGCGACTCTGCTGCATCGAATCTGCGCCCTATCCTGCGGCCTCTCCCTCACCATGTATCCAGAGGAGAGGAATCCGAGCACGCCTGTGTTTAAACTCGCGACTATGGTTCTTTTAATTTCTGGCCATCTTATCTGACCTTTACATTTAGAGTAACGGTGAGATGATGACATATATTCATGGAGATATGAAGCGTGCAGGACCCATGACTTCAGTGGGGAGGGGGTTATATATTTTTAGAAATTTCACGATGGGATTAGCGTTTTTGTCCTTTCAGAGCGATTTCTCCGTGCGCCTAGATCTGCTGCTGTGCCGGAGGGCGCGCAGTGACGTCGGCGTCGGTCGGCCGCCGGTGTAACGAGCGTCACGCCATCTCGTGACACTGTCACTTTCCAATAACTTGTGGTGGGCAGCTGGCGGTGTGGTGGGGTGGTAGTGGTGTGGTGGGGCCGAGTGTCTGTGCGGGATGGGCTGGTGGTGGTGTGGTGGGCTGGTGGCGGTGTGGTGGGAAGGTGGCGGTGGGGTGGTGGTGGGATGGTGGCGGTGCGGTGGGATGGTGGCGGTGTGGTGGGATGGTGGCGGTGCGGTGGGATGGTGGCGGTGTGGTGGGATGGTGGCGGTGCGGTGGGATGGTGGCGGTGCGGTGGGCTGGTGGCGGTGTGGTGGGGCCGAGCGTCTGTGGCGGATGGGCTGGTGGCGGTGCGGTGGGATGGTGGCGATGCGGTGGGCTGGTGGCGGTGTGGTGGGATGGTGGCGGTGCGGTGGGGTGGTGGTGGGATGGTGGCGGTGCGGTGGGATGGTGGCGGTGCGGTGGGCTGGTGGCGGTGCGGTGGGATGGTGGCGGTGTGGTGGGATGGCGGCGGTGCGGTGGGCTGGTGGCGGTGCGGTGGGCTGGTGGCGGTGCGGTGGGCTGGTGGCGGTGTGGTGGGATGGTGGCGGTGCGGTGGGGTGGTGGCGGTGTGGTGGGATGGTGGCGGTGCGGTGGGCTGGTGGTGGTGTGGTGGGATGGTGGGATGGTGGTGGGATGGTGGGATGGTGGCGGTGCGGTGGGGTGGTGGTGGGATGGTGGCGGTGCGGTGGGATGGTGGCGGTGTGGTGGGATGGTGGCGGTGCGGTGGGCTGGTGGCGGTGTGGTGGGGCCGAGCGTCTGTGCGGGATGGGCTGGTGGCGGTGATAGCCGCCACCAGCGGTGCCTGCACTACAAATCTGACGCTGGTCGTGGACGGTGGACACAGCTAAGGACGAGTCTGTGGCGAGGAGTAGCGGAGGGACAGCTCGGTGAGGAGGAACAGCGTATAGCTAATTCGGTATTGTTGGTCTGGGTGGGGTGGGGTTATTGGCGCTAGTGAGAGCCCCTCAGATTTGCTGGTCCACGTTTTGAATCCAAGAGATCCGGTTTGCTTCGCAGGCCTGATGTTAAATTTGCCTGTGGCACGGTCCAGCACCCCAATCCCTGGATCATCCACCCATGCCTCGGTGAAGGAGAGAACTACAGATGATTCTGCGAAGTGGAACAGTGTGGAGATGGCTCAGCGAGGTCAGGGGTGGTTTGTCGAGGGGAGCAGTGTTGAGATAGCCGAGTGACGATAAACATGGTAGAGATGGGCCAGGGAGGCCGGTGACCAGTTTCGAGTCTGTTCGGTGGTGAACAGTGCGAGATGGATCAGCTGGGCCGATGACCAGTTTCGGGTCTGTTCAGTGAGGGGTAACAGTCTGGGAGATAACGGCAGTGAGCAGCTCTGTGCTTTCGGTCACAGTGTGGTGAGCAACGCCATGCCCACCGCAGCGTGCAGTGTGGCGCTGGGCGGCGACCGCGGCGGCGAGCCTGACCTCTGTGCTGTGGACGCACATATCCCGGTAAGGTCCCCTGTTGTGGAGGCAGTCCGGTCAGAAGCCTCTGCTGTGGAAGACCTGGTCTGTGGTGGTGCTACCGCCGCCCTGCAGCGCTGACCTAGTATGTGATGGTGCCGCCACCCTGCAGCGCTGGCCTGGTCTGTGGTGGTGCCGCCACCCTGCAGCACTGGCCTGGTCTGCGGTGGTGCCGCCACCCTGCAGCGCTGGCCTGGTCTGTGGTGGTGCCGCCACCCTGCAGCGCTGGCCTGGTCTGTGGTGGTGCCGCCACCCTGCAGCGCTGGCCTGGTCTGTGGTGGTGCCGCCACCCTGCAGCGCTGGCCTGGTCTGTGGTGGTGCCGCCGCCCTGCAGCGCTGGCCTGGTCTGCGGTGGTGCCGCCACCCTGCAGCGCTTACCTAGTCTGGTGGTGCCGCCACCCTGCAGCGCTGGCCTGGTCTGTGGTGGTGCCGTCACCCTGCAGCGCTGACCTGGTCTGTGGTGGTGCCGCCACCCTGCAGCGCTGGCCTGGTCTGCGGTGGTGCCGCCGGCCCAGTCACTGGGTAATGTAGACATGCCTGGCGCACACAGACTGTGACCTCGTAATCGGTGACCTGGCGGTAGTGCGTGATTGACCCGTCATTGCTAGATAGTGTACGTTGATGCCTTGTTAGGTGAACAATAAGCGAGGCGAGGCGTATCGCGTCTCTTCAGGTATGGAGGAACTTTTTCGTAGTCATTTCCGTTCGCTGTATGACGTTTCGTGATTAATACAATGCAATATATAAGTTTTGACATTGCAGAAATATTGTCTTTTTAGTGACGAAATACGTGCTTTAAACAACACCAAAAACTAATTAAGTCCTGTCACACCAAATTAAAATGTGCGTTTTTTCCTTAAAACTATATGTCGCTGCGCATTGCTTGCAGTGACAAGTACTAACTTAGCGTCGCACCATTTAGCACGGATGTGGTATTTTGTCTGTGGTATGATTTATTATTATTGGGTTTGTTTAAAGTGCACCTCATACCACGTCACAGACTGCTTACCGTGTCCGAGTGCTGTCGTCACCTTGGGTGCGAATTGTCCCGGTGTGATCCGAGTGCATCGATCAATATTCCAAAGCGTTTCGAGCCTGAAGTTATGCAGCTTGCCGGGCCTCACTCATAATCTACCCAACAAGGGGTCTTGTGAAGTACCGTCTTGCTGGGTACGGGTTTTGCGGTGTACTGGCCTTATTCATAATGTGGATCATAACTTCCAACCTAACCTAGTGCAGCGCCGGAAATTCTCGTAAGAATTTGTGGTTTTCGAGGTGTCTGGATGTGACTTTGAAATGCTACCGTTTATGTTTTTTTTTTCCGGAGAGGATGGAAGGAGAGGCGTGGGAGGCGTGAGGTAAGATCATGTGCATATGAGAATGATGCAAAAAAGGTTGGAAGCCGCCGCGCTAGATATGACCAGATCACATTCGCTTTATGTTGTTCAAGTGACGTGACAATGTCCAACTATCAGACAATGATGCATCATTGTAAAGACGGTGTTCAGCATTTTTGGGGGACCATCGAACTACGCTGACCAACAACATTCGTGCGGCACGGCACACTTACCCACGGCAAACAACGCCGTGCACCTGCGAACACAACTCGCAGCATTCCACGACTATGTGTCGGACCCGCGGCCCGCCGCTGACCTGTCGCTGACCTGTCGCCGACCTGTCGCCGCCAGAAGTGGGCGGCGGCCGGCTGCGCGGCTCGGGGCAGGCCGGCGAAAGCGAGCGGGTCGCCTCCAGAGGGCCCGGGTCGCGGTGGCGGCGGTGGCGGCGGCGGCGGCGGCGGCGACTCCGATGGGACCGTATCGGCGGCCGCGACGAGACGCTTTCGCCGGCAATCACCCTCTGTCCTCGGGCCGGCCGGTCGGCCTGACCGACCGGCCCGAGCATACGCCTTTGTTGGTCGCCGTCGGCGGAGGCAATGTGCCGTCGCGGACAGGCTGAGCGGCAGGCGCCTCCGGCAGATAGGCTACAGGCGTCGCCGACAGGCTGAGCGGTAGGCGGCAGACGCCGCCGGCAGGCTGTAGTCGTCGCCGACAGGCTGAGCGGCAGGGGGCAGGCTTCGCCGCAAGGCTGGGCGGCAGGCGGTAGACGCCGCCGGTAGGCTGGGCCGGTTGCGATTAGAGCGATTGCACAGCACGATCAGTCTGGATTTGCCGGTGCCGGTGGCCCGTGCTCTGGCGACGGTGGTGACGTGCCGGGGCGTGCTCGCCACGGTCCGCGCTGTGCGGGCGCCTGTTTCGGGCCAGGGCCTGTTGTGGCCTGGTTCTGAGCGTACACAGGCTGGGGAACAGGACCCTGGGTCATTGGCCGCGCCCCGCCGTTGGCCGCTGCAGCGGGGCCACCACCAGCTGTAGCGCATCGTCGCTGCAGAAGACGCATCGCTGCTGTCGGACGTAGTGATGCCAATCTCGGCAGCCGGCCGCCCACCGGGCGGCGTGTCGCTCCCTGTCTGGCAGGCGTTGGGCTGTCGTTTTTCACGTGACGTGTGCCGGGAGATGACAGTCCAGTCGGGCGCCGAAGGCCGCCTAAGTAAGGTCCATTTGTACTGCCATTGTATGTGTTGGATCCCACCATGTCCTCGCGTGACTCGGGACATCCAGCCCCTTCCAATCCGTTCAAACAGCGCCGCCTGCGTCCATCGGGTCCTTTCCAGGGACTCGCCGCTATGGTACGGGTGAAAACAGCCATCATGTTGAATTTGCACTGAATTTGGGTTACTTAATACAGCCGCCCACTTCCCAGTGTGGTAACATTGAAGCATTTGCACACACCCTATGGAAGAGGGTCAGAGGGTTGGTTCTCTTACGCGTCTTGTCCACGTAGTAATGAAATGCAGGTCCCAAAATTCGGGATTGTGAATTATGGGAAGATTATGACTTATTATAAAATTATGGGAGACCTTTGATAAAAAAATGTTCGTGAATTAAAAAAAAAAACGTCAGGCTCGGACGGTGTTGGTGCCTGGGTATTGTTGGGGCGATCGTTTTAAGCTGATACGACACACGCAAATGTTTCTGCACTTCCAGAAACATGACGGTTTTGTAAGATTAAGAAATCGGAGATTGAGGTTTTGGCTTTTTTAATACGTAGATCCGTGGGTAGGTGGTATCGTGCCGCTTCGGACCTTTTCGACCCTTCGATACATTGCCCGAGTTGAGTTTTGCCAAACAGCTGATGTAGTGGCGTCACGGCCGGCTTAGTTGTCCGTGTCGCGCGTGACTTCCGTGTTTCTCGTCGCCAGCGATACTGTGTCACAACGAAGAGACAGCCGGTTTACAATTGATTTTGATCCACCGATGGTGACATTTCGTCAGTGGCGCGCACGCCAGACCCCTGGAGCGGTGCGGGGGCCGACGGGCGCGGCCGGGCATCTGGGTCATCGATTCGGCGCCCGTAGGAGGGCGTCGCCGCCTCCCCCAGTGCCCTGGTGTGTGGGGGTGGGGGGATCTGTAGATGGGTGTCTCAGCCGCATCCCAGTGCTTAAAGTAAGTATAATTTCTCGTACAGTGGATGGTATGAGCGGAAAAGCCTCAACACCAGTTATGACGTCGAAAAAAGTCGACCAATATTGCACATTACACGACAAAATTGTGACGAATGGTTAAAGTGTTGAGCTCTGAGTACCAAAGGTCCCGGGTTCGACACTCGAACCACTCGGAGCATATCACAATCCTACGGCCCACCGGCGAACAGTGTGGCGGCGCCATCAGCCGTGGTCGTGTATGACGTGCGTCGAGAACCACCGAATAAATAAGAAATAAACTCCCGCTGGGTGTTGGCTTCCACTCGTGTTTCGCAGCTCCATGCCGCCGCCGCCGCCGACGCCGTCCGACCGGAGGTGGCGGTGCGATAGTCGATGTCTACCAACTCCGTGTCGATACGCCGCCCTCCCACCTCCCGAGGCTCCAGTCCGTCCGCCCGCCGGCTGTGATGCGCGTGGTATGAGGTCGGCCGGGGATTTAGCCGCATGGCCGCCTGGCCGTCGCCTGTGGGCGCCATGGGCGTTGTTTCGGGTCAGATGGCTTCCGGCTCAATTCGGAACGAGGCTGTCGTCGCACGGTGGGCTCAATGGGGATCTGCGATCGTCGACATGGCTTGACCTCGTTCGTGTATTTCTGGCCGTTGGATGGTTGCTGGTCGGTTGTCTGCCACGAAATACGAGCGCAGTCTGGGAGCGCTGTGGACGTACATTATCCGATCGTTGCCCTGGATTCGCAGGCACTCGTCGTTTTCCTCGGACGTTATGAGCAGCTTCTCTTCCTCTCTCCGTGGTGTGCCGCTTCGTGTTGTGGGTCACCTCACCATAATTGTCACTATGTATCTTCCATGAGTTTTCTTCGAGATGTTTTGATGTCCCCCCTAGATGTTTTTTTGCGCTTCACACATCACATGGACGTGCACGTGCTACGGACCTGCACGGCCGATTCTTCACAATTTTCGTCACCATTTTCGGACGATTTTGTTGACAAACTTGCATTGAGGTAATCCACAATGGACGTGTGGCTATTACTAACTCGCGTCAATTTAATCGAAGAGGACATCATAAAATATCAAAATCACATCAGTTAGACCATTGACCATTCATGTCATATTAAAAATATCATGGAAAAAATCATAAGAATACATCAATACAGCAGGGCGAGCAGCAAATCAGTCCGGCACGGGCGGCACGTTAAACAGGTGCCGCCGTAGGTGGCGACCAAAGATCGGCACGGCAAGCCGCATCAGCTGGGGTGACGAGTTGTGCATAAGTGGTGCTTTGGAGCTGAATGCTGACGCATTTGCTCTCACGTTCCCGGCGGTTGGGCGTTGTGCACGCGGCGGGGCTGCCCCGATTTATCTGGCCCGCTGAACGGGTGGACTGTTCAGGCGACGCATGAGGCCAGGCGAGGCCGTGACATCGTGGTGTGCCACGGGGCCGAAGGATCTGTTAAAAGGCAGATCATGCCTGCGACTTTGATGCCGAGGGCGCTGGTCGGAAAGCGGTAATCCCGTGGTGCGGTCCACGCTCCTAAGTTTGCAAACGACTGTAACAATCACGGCTGTAAGTGGCTTCTCTGCCAGAGCATCATCGTTATGCGAGTCGTCCTGCAATTTGAGCTCGCCAAAATGCAGAAATCTTGGAATAAGACTCTACATTGATTGCGGTGCTGGGCGGATTTTGCCTTCTGCCCTTCCTCTGTCGGCGGAATTGATCAGCTACATAGATGCGTCGGCGTTGAGCGCCTGGCAATTGATCGGTGCGTCGTAAAGACGGAAGCGGACGCCGCGAGGCCGGATGTGTGCTGACAATATTGCCGCCAGGTAGCAGTGTTTCCGTGAAGTGCCGACAGGTGGCAGCCGGATCGCTGTAGCCGCCACCGGGCCCGTTCTGTGTGGCAGAAGTGGTCACCGGCACTGCAGATTGGTAGGTCATAAGCATGTGAACACGTGCACATGCACCGACGTCAATCGCTGCTCTTCAACTAGGGTTTTTGGTCCTCGGTTTTTTGGTCTTCCTGTTACCACAGGTATTTACAGGTGTAGCATGTGAGTGTAGCACCGTACTGTACCACTGTGGCGACGTGACGGTACCATTGTAGTGCTGCATACTGCACCAAGCCAAGCATGCTATAACAATATACTATGCCAATATACTATACCAAATATACTCTGCAAAAAATACTATACAAAGCATGCTATACCAAGCCTGGCCGACGGCGGCCAGGAAAACGACTCGTTTTGGGCATTGAGCCGCAGCTGAGAGATGCTCGGCGATGTCCTAAGCACGTGCGTTGCCTGGCTGTGGTTCAGCCAGATGTTCAGTGCTGCACCGCTTCGCAGTAATGGCAGATGTGGCAGCTCAGCAGGGTACGACCTTTGAAAGCTGGCCACCAGGCACAAGCTGGCAATTTTGTCATTTGAGCTACGTCCTGAGGAAACCCGACTGAAAGCGAATCGCGAAAACTGACTCCTCGAACTGCACTTCGCTAAAAATAAGACTCGTCGACTCATGGCGTTTCAAGAAGCTTGGTTATCGGACTAAGATCCCGAAGCAATTTTTCTTGTTTTCTGCATCGACCACTACAAGTTGGAGCTGTGTGACGGGATTGACATCACCCAAGCACAGGAACTTGTCGCATGCATTGTCCTTGCGGTACAACTACAACACGGGCATTCAAGTTTTAACGTCCCAGGCTCAAATTTCAAAACTACTGGGATGTGGCTTAGTTATACAATCATAGCGTAACACGCAATAGGGCGCATGTAGCTGTTAACCTACCGATGGAAATAACTATAGTGTTAGCCCAAATGTGTTGCAAGTAAATTACGCCTTCAGAACCGCTCCTGCTCTGCCAACTTGAACTCATTACTCCTGTGTGACCGGAACTGGAGTTCAATGCGAGCAGATATCATCCAGTTTTGCGATACACACGAGAGTGCCAGCGCAGCGATCGTTGTGAAGCACTCGTCTGAGCTCCCAAGAGCCTTGCAGCTGTCCGTACTTCCGCGATGCGATGCAACAATAAATATCTGTAATTGCTCGCTAAAGTGTTCTCAGGCGATCGTAAATTCAGTGGTCGTCTATCCAAATCACTCCGGAATTCTCACGGGTCTCGTCGACCCGCTCATGTCGGTGGATGTTCGCCGGCCGCGGCTCTCTGAGGTGTTCCATTACGCCTCGCAAGCTCCGTCTCGTCGCCTGCACAGCCGCTTCGACCATGCCATTGGTCATGCCATGCCGTCTGGCAGCTGCCTGGGCCATGCCATGCCACGCCACCCGGCAGCTGGTGTCGCGCCTGGCGCCGTATTGATCACACACCTTGGAGAGTGGTGGAGGGGGTTAGCGGCGCCAGCAGAAGACGCTCCCGGAACTATAAGCTAACAGCCGAGCTGCATTTACACACCTTGGTGGAGCGGGTATGGCGGCGCCAGCAGAAGACGCTCCCGGAACTATGAGCTAACAGCCGAGCTGCATTTACACCCCTTGGAATGTGTGGTGGAGCGGGTATGGCGGCGCCAGCAGAAGACGCTCCCGGAACTATGACCTAACAGCCGAGCTGCTTTTACACACCTTGGTGGAGCGGGTATGGCGGCGCCAGCAGAAGACGCTCCCGGAACTATGAGCTAACAGTCGAGCTGCTTTTATACACCTTGGAGTGCGTGGTGGAGCGGGTATGGCGGCGCCAGGAAAAGGCGCTATCACGAACGTTACCTGCCAGTCGAGCTGCTTTTCCTTGGGCAGGCCTGAACAGCCGGTTTTCCTGGGGCGTGGCTGAGCAGCTACTTTTCCTGGGTCAGAGCTGAGCAGCTGATTTTCCTGGATCAGGGCTTAACAGCTGCTTTTGCTGGGTCTTGGCTGAACAGCTGCTTTTCCTGGGGAGGGCTGAGCAGCTGCTTTTCCTTGAGCAGAGCTGAACACCTGCTTCTTCTGGATCAGGGCTGAACAGCTGGTGGCGATGTGTGCTTTTTGGATCAGGGCGTGCAGTTTTGCTGCTTGTCTTGCAACTGGAGGCGTGTTCAGGTTTGGTGTTCATCTGTTATACATACGCATTGTGACGGGTGCTGTATAACTCGTGCCCACTTGATGCACCCCGAACTCCTGGCAACAACGCGTTGAGAGAGCCAGTCGTCTAGACGTTGCTCTGCTACGAACGTGGCCGGAGCTCGAAGGAAAGCATTGGGAGTGGCCGGCAATGATGAAGCTGATGAATTCAACATACGCTGCACGAGCTCGTCCGTGTGATCCAGTGTTAAAATTTGTGGTGAATGGAAGTGCTGAACGGACCTTTTGAGGGTGGAGAAGTATGGAGGCGAGTTTGGGCATGTGTGGACTCTGGTGTGGCTGTCTGTGTGGATGTGGACACTGCGAGGATGCCAGTAGGCGTGCGGCATGCGCACGTGAACTTCAGTGCGTGCGCTTGTGGACGTTAGTGCTAGTCTGTGTGGCCGACGGCGTGGACGTGAACGTGGGTGTGGACGTGGGTGTGGACGTGGACGTGGACGTGAACGTGGACATGAGCGGAAGATTATGGGACGGTGACGGCGATACCAGCAGCATCAAGCATCAGTTGACCGCATCCAGTTGACCGCTGTCATAGTTCACGCGACCAAAGCTGGCTCTAACCACACCCATCTGGGGCCCTCAATATCCGTGATACAATCGCGGTGGATCGGTCTTAGCTCTCAAAAATTAATCCCATCACGTAAGTGGTACTTCGGCTGGTTCGTGATTGTAGGAGCAGCTGATGTCAGAATTAGATATGATGTATTGATTCGTCGTTGAATACTTAGGTATGCTTCAAATCATCGAGCAGTTATACTTTATTTAAAGCGGTTCCGTGAAATTCCTGTGAAGTTCAAAGCCAAACAAGAATTGCCGCACGAAAAATACAAAATACCTTGAACGCGAAGTAAATTCTGAATCTTCCGCCACGAGGCGTGATACACCCATGACCACGCACATGATCCGACGACTGGTACACTACCTGGTGACATGTAGACTATTCTACGACGAGTGCACAGCCAGGTGACATGTATGCTATTTGGCGATTAGTACACTCTCCGGTGACGTGTAGACTATTCGGCGTAGAACAGTACACTGTCCGGTGACGTGTAGACTATTCGGCGACGTGTAGTACGCTGTCCGGTGATGTGTGCCAATTAGTTATATATACTGTCGCCACCTACCGCCTACCACACTGTCGCCACATACTACCAGACACAACCTCTGCAGTTGATGCGCCCTAAAACCCAAATAACTAACTAACTACTACCAGACACACTGTCACTACATACCACCAGACACACTGCCACTACATGCCACCAGACACACTGCCACCACATACCACCAGACACACTGCCACCACATACCACCAGACACACTGCCACTACATACCACCAGACACACTGCCACTACATACCACCAGACACACTGCCACTACATACCACCAGACACACTGCCACCACATACCACCAGACACACTGCCACTACATACCACCAGACACACTGCCACTACATACCACCAGACACACTGCCACTACATACCACCAGACACACTGCCACTACATACCACCAGACACACTGCCACCACATTCCACCAGACATATTGCCACTACATACCACCAGATACACTGCCACTATATACCACCAGACACACTGTTCCCACATACCACCAGATACACTGCCACCACATACCACCAGACATACTGCCACTACGTACCACCAGACACACTGCCACTATATACCACCAGACGCACTGTTCCCACATACCACCAGACACAGTGCCACCACATACCACCAGACACACTGTCGCCACATACCACCAGACACACTGCCACTACATACCACCAGACACACTGCCACTACATACCACCAGACACACTGCCACTACGTACCACCAGACACACTGCCACTACATACCACCAGACAAACTGTCCCCTTGTACAGTCAGGCAGACCGTCATGCCTCCCGGCCAAGTCTCGCGAAACTCCTGTCGCCTGAAGAGTGGGTGGTGTGAGGTGTCACCTGGATATACTGGGCATTCTTGATGGGGTGCCATAGAAAAGTAGCGAGTGGTCTTCGGTCGTGTCGTGTAGTTAGCGAGTGCTGTTGGTGAGGTTCCTTCTTGGCATGGTTTGCCCTGGTCATGTAATTGATCTGGCTGACGATTAGTTTGGCCGGGCGTACCGCTGATAGAAATCAGCATATTAGCAACATCAGAAGTCATTGCGTCTTTGGCACAAAATGAGCAATTACTAAGCAATTCGGTCAGGTGTAGGAAGGGTTGATCCCGGCAGGCTGCCAGATTTGGTGGCCAGGTTGTGTCACGGCGCGGTTGTTCGAACTTCGATGTCATGCACTGGTTTCCCGAGTAACCTTGACGTGGGATTTTTGTGAGTACGGTGTCCCATGGGAAGGAGCCTGCTGCATTGTGGGCGAATCAGTTCGACATTGATTGTGAATGGCGGTGCGTTTCCCTGCAGAGGCTCCCCCATCATTGTGATTAACCGAGAGCGTTTGGAAGGGTCTGACCTTGTTAGCGCAGTTCACGTTATGTGGGAGAGAAGATATGATGTCATTACCAAGTCAATCAACACAATGAAAATTGTGCATGTGATGGCTGTCCAGGATCAGTTCTTTCTGGCCCTGGCATTTATACCAGGCGCCTTCGAAATCACCAATTACATGGGTTTGACAAAGGAACTGAAAATGATCAGTCACGATGGATGCTGTAGCGAAACTAAACGCCATGCGGAAGTACAACTTCGAATGACATAACCGTGGTGTGAATAACGGATACCGACACAGAAGACAGATTTTCACAAGGAAATCTCAGCCCAATTTTGTGAATATAACCGAGCAAAGATAGGTACCATTTTGCCTGTACGGTCATCCTGGTTGAATAATTGATAAGTGGTTTCGGGCGGCGTGGGAAATGTTGGGGGCGCGTCCAGATTTTCCATCTGCACGGTGGCAGATCGTTACCCTGGCCATACGCAGTGTGGATCGGTCATACAGGGACGCGACACGGCCGGACCAGCCCCCGATGTGCCGGAACCGTCCGCCAGCCGTGGTTCGCATCTGGTGCGCCGTTCACACCCACCGCTACCCCCAGCAGCCGGCCGATTGACCTTGACCGCGACGCGACGCCCCGGGGCTCCTCTCCGGGTCGACGGTGCGCCAGCGAAGTGCGCCGCCGCCGCAAAACGCCGACCGGCGTCAATGGCGGCAGACCTGGCGTGCGCGGCAGACGTAGCAGCCTCGCGCTGCGTGGGCGGGTAGCGTGACACGTGCGATATTGAACGGTCGGCTCTCCCACAAACTATAACGCAATGTCACCCTTCACGTAAATGTCCACTTGCCTGCATCTTGATTGCAAACACTTTAGACAGGCATGTAGCGTACTCGCTTTAAAGGCGGCGCAAATGACCTTTCTGGTCCGGCACGCCTAAGCCCCCCCCCCCCCCCACACACACGCACACGCCCGCCGCTCGGGAGTGCCGTGAAAGCAAATACGAGTATACAAATATGGCGGGTATAGTGTTGCCTCGGCTGGTCGTCAGCTAGTAGTTAATTGGGTTTTAGGACACCTCGACTACTTAGGTCATTTTGCGCCATAACCAAGGCACTTTTCAGAGTGCGGTTGAGTGTAGTGTCGATCTTCAAACCGTGGGTAGCCGCCCGGAGAGCGTCAAAAACGACATCTGGCACCACTGTGCTACAATTGGTGCTTGCTTGTTGGTCATCAGCCCACAGCTCCGACACGGGAATAACTCGGGGAGAGGCTGGATCTCGGGCCACACCAGTTCCGCCGAGGCGTGTGGCCGTCAGCTGGTGTAAGTGCCACGACATGTCGCTGGACTACCATGGACTGGCCAATATGCCACCAGGAAGGTCACCAGGCCGGGTATGAATTAGGCGAGGCGACCTGGCTGCGCTGCAGCAACAACGCGAGTAGGGTAACTGCCCTGTCAGCTGTTACACTACCCTTGTAACTTTAGAACACTTCAAGCGTTGGCATGGTATAATTAAATACAAAATACAATAGCACAAGATGTTATGTTCTCAGGAAAAGTACACTACCGTTTCGGCTTAATGCCTTCATCAGCCTTCGCCACTAGGCTCCACCTCTCTCGCAATGGAGATCGTGAGACGAGGATTTAGGCATCTTAAAAGCCGCAGCACATTCGTGGGAGTGCGCCCTCAGCGATGGGCATGAAGTTCACGAGCACGAACCTGTTCGCCGCGTGCGAGTTCATTTTCAACATCAACATGATTGCGTCGCACCGTCGTATGAAACATGCCTGTCACGTGGCGCCCTGGTGTCACTCGTGTCACTCGTGTCCCGCTCGCCAGAGCACACACTCCATTGGCCGCACGTAGCCTGTCCGATGCGCGTCATTGGCTGCACGTGGTCTGTCAGGCGCGCGCCATTGGCTGCACGTGGTCTGTCCGACGCGCGTCATTGGCTGCACGTGGTCTGTCCGATGCGCGTCATTGGCTGCACGTGGTCTGTCCGGTGCGCGTCATTGGCTGCACGTGGTCTGTCCGACGCGCGTCCTTGGCTGCACGTGGTCTGTCCGGTGCGCACACCATTGGCTGCACGTGGTCTGTCCGGTGCGCACACCATTGGCTGCACGTGGTCTGTCCGGTGCGCACACCATTGGCTGCACGTGGTCTGTCCGGTGCGCACACCATTGGCTTCACTTGGTCTGTCCGGTGTGCGCCATTGGCTGCACGTGGTGTGTCCGGTGCGCACACCATTGGCTGCACTTTATCTGTCCGGTGCGCGTCATTGGCTGCACGTGGTTGTCCGGTGCGCACACCATTGGCTCACCTTATCTGTCCGGTGCGCGTCATTGGCTGAACTTTATCTGTCCGGTGTGCGCCATTGGCTGCACGTGGTGTGTCCGGTGCGCACACCATTGGCTGCACTTTATCTGTCGGTGTGCGCCATTGGCTGCACGTGGTCTGTCCGGTGCGCGCCATTGGCTGAACTTTATCTGTCCGGTGTGCGCCATTGGCTGCACGTGGTGTGTCCGGTGCGCACACCATTGGCTGCACTTTATCTGTCCGGTGCGCGTCATTGGCTGAACTTTATCTGCCCGGTGTGCGCCATTGGCTGCACTTTATCTGCCCGGTGTGCGCCATTGGCTGCACTTTATCTGTCCGGTGTGCGCCATTGGCTGCACGTGGTGTGTCCGGTGCGCGCCGCGATCACTTGGCTGATGCATTGTTTCCAATTACCGGTCGTTTTCTCCCGGTCGTTGGTCTTGCCGGCGGTTGGGAGAATGGCCGATGTCTCTCCAACGGTGGCGCAGTTTTGTCGGGGCCGTTGTTTGTTGGACCGACCGGCTTGGCAGGCAGACGACGCAGAACATGATGCAGAAGAAGCATAAGAACCTCTGGCTGTTTTACGACGTTTCGACTGCGTGTCCTCCTGACTGATTTTCGCTTGCTTTCACTGTCTGGTGATGTGACTTCCATTTCAATGTTCTACTGATGATGATTGCATCTCACTGTTTCACTGACGATGTTATGGGCGATGTTATATATTCACGTTATATATTCACATGACCGACGCAGCCGATGCGCCCTTAAACTCCAATAACTAACTGACGTTTCGACTGTCTGGTCATGCAGTCTCTCCAGCATTCGGCCAGCCCGGTTATCGTTGGTGAACTAGGTGGACTCTGCAACGCCGACAGCTGTAGACCCACGGTCGTGGCGATCAGAAGTTGAACATCTCGCCGACGGAGATATCCCGACTCCCGGACACGGTCGGTGCGGAACGTTGACATCTGGCCTGGGTCATTGGTGACCTGAAACAAAACAAACAAAATGACCTATTGAGTTCATTTGCAACGCAGCTTGAGCCGCGTAGGGCACGTGCCGTCGCCAACCTCACACGACTGTGCTTCGCCAACCTCACACGACTGTGCTTCTCCAGAAGAAGGCGAAATCACAAACAGCTCGCGATACTTGACCGAATCTGGCCTCATCAGAACGACTGGCGATCTCGTCGGGGCGTAATGTGATCCTGTCTTGGCGTAATATGGCCTCACCATGGCACAATATGGCCTCGTCACACTGACAGACTGAACAATTCGGCAACGCGTGCTCTCACATGTCAGCGGCGTCCGTCAGGGACGATTGTCGCCGCCGGGGGTGCCGCGTGTCGGTCACGTGCTCTCACATGTCAGCGGCGTCCGTCAGGGACGATTGTCGCCGCCGGGGGTGCCGCGTGTCGGTCACGTGCTCTCACATGTCAGCGGCGTCCGTCAGGGACGATTGTCGCCGCCGGGGGTGCCGCGTGTCGGTCACGTGCTCTCACGTGTCAGCGGCGTCCGTCAGGGACGATTGTCGCCGCCGGGGGTGCCGCGTGTCGGTCACGTGCTCTCACATGTCAGCGGCGTCCGTCAGGGACGGTTGTCGCCGCCGGGAGGGCTGCGTGTCGGTCACGTGCTCTCACATGTCAGCGGCGTCCGTCAGGGACGGTTGTCGCCGCCGGGAGGGCCGCGTGTCGGTCACGTGCTCTCACATGTCAGCGACGTCCGTCAGGGACGGTTGTCGCCGCCGGGAGGGCTGCGTGTCGGTCACGTGCTCTCACATGTCAGCGGCGTCCGTCAGGGACGATTGTCGCCGCCGGGGGTGCCGCGTGTCGGTCACGTGCTCTCACATGTCAGCGGCGTCCGTCAGGGACGATTGTCGCCGCCGGGGGTGCCGCGTGTCGGTCACGTGCTCTCACGTGTCAGCGGCGTCCGTCAGGGACGATTGTCGCCGCCGGGAGTGCCGCGTGTCGGTCACGTGCTCTCACATGTCAGCGGCGTCCGTCAGGGACGGTTGTCGCCGCCGGGAGTGCCGCGTGTCGGTCACGTGCTCTCACATGTCAGCGGCGTCCGTCAGGGACGGTTGTCGCCGCCGGGAGGGCCGCGTGTCGGTCGGGTCTGTGGCACGGCAGTGCCGACTACTCCACTGTCGCTGGCCGGCGCTTTGTGTGTGGATTGACATGCTGGGATACGCTGGTCGAAAGCGGTAGTTTTTGTCGGTTTTCGAGGAAGTTTTGACTGGTCTCATGAATTGTAAATACGGCACAGTTTGATTCATTCCAATGCCGTGCCATGCAGGGCACGGCATTGTTCAGGGCAATATTTTGTGTTGATATGTTTTTGCTGATTCATTTCGTATTGCAGGTAGGTTCGGATGAACAAAATTATATAAGTTTATTTACCTACTTACTTTCTCTGTACGACGATGTTCTACTGATATCCGTGGTCAAATCTTATCCTCCCACCTTTAATATTTTTCCTTCATACTTATTGATCGATGCCTCCTCTCATATCCTAATGTTCAATACCGACCGGTGTAGGAAGAGCAACCTGGATATACATGATTATTTCCCACCTTATGCTTTGGGAGCGTCCCACTATTGTGTTTTGTATTTCACATCGTAATTTATGTGCGCTGATTTAAGTAAACTCTCAAGTCTGCTTTTCTTTCTCCGATCATTGCCTTCGTTTGTTCGTTTCAGCCAGCTTCAGAAGCGGGAGCCCGAGTTAAAGCCGAAAGTCTAAGCTTGAAACTAGAAACCGATGTTGTTGACACTGCGGTCGCACTCGATAGCCTGATTTGTGTGCGCTGGAACCTCCTCAACACGAACCGTGAATGGCATTGTCAGTCGACCGCTGCAACGAGTCGCGGTGGGACGCGACTTTGAGCTGAGGCTACCCCTTCGCCAGGAATTTCGGTGACGGGGTGTCTCATCGACGGACAATGTTTGGCTCGCCACTGTACTCGCGGACAAGCTCCCTCGCTCCAGCGGGACACTGCCCAGAGATTGGCAGCCGGCGGATTTAATCTCTCGACCAGGCTTCGCGCCTGTGAGAGAGGGGCTTCTAACTGCGCCGCTGGCAGATGCGGCGAGATCCCATGTCCGTGGGGAAACCACCTCGTGCTCAGAAGTCTGATGTGACTTGGTGGTCGACCGGTCGGGTGGGCCGGTTTCGTCTGCAGGCCTCGTACGAGAGAGGATGAGCTGGACAGTTGAGCCGATCTTCCCACCAAACGTCATGCTTCATGGCTTCCGCGGTTGACGCAGTAGTCACTGGTGAAGTGGACACGCCACGTGACTTGGCGACACATGGACCGGCGCTGGCGCCCGCCGACGACGTGCCGCGGAGAGGTGCGTCGGTGCAGACCTTTGGAAATGCCGGGTGGGGCCCAATGCATGGTGACGTTGATTTCTGGTAATTTGGTTGGCAGATACACCTCATATGGACCCATATAAGAGAGCAAGAAGTTGGTAGGGCCGAGGAAGGGATGGTGGAACACGGGCCCCACCAACACTACAGGGAACTCCACCACCCCTGGAGCTGTGCTGTGGTGTGCTGGCGCATCGCGAGATGAACGTTCCTCACATCCCCGCTCGGCAGCGAAAGGATACGCCGCGGTCGTTCCTCACGGCCCCGCTGGGCAGCGGTAGGATGTGCCGCGGTCGTTCCTCACGGCCCAGCCCGGCAGCGGTAGGATGTGCCGCGGTCGTGCCTCATGGCCCCGCTCGGCAGCGGTAGGATGTGCCGCGGTCGTGCCGGCGTTGGAGGCGCGGGGTCGACTTTGGACAGAACTTCCTCTGCTCGGAGGATAGACGGTGGTGCGAGGAATAGTGCCATATTCCCGAGTACAACGGCGAAAGATCTGTTCGTTTGCCTGGTGAGCCTGCAAAACACGAAGCGGCAGGTTAGTGGGCAAATTATGTGAAATGATCGGAAGTCGAGCACAGATTGGATGGGATGACACGAAGACGTCCTCATATTCTGTAGTGATTAGGAGGTGGAGACGGCTGGCCTTGGACTCATAATTATGTTTCATTGGGAGGGCACTCGTTATTTCTTTGATGCGCATGGGGCAGGGTGATTTAAACCTTTCAGAGTTAATAATTCACATCACCACACATTAACTGCTTCATGTGTGCAAGAGGAAATGTTGTTGAAATGGATACAATCAGCTCAGGTGGTGGGCTAGATCATCATGCGTGAGGAAAAAGTTGTGATTTGAGATAAAATGAATTACCTGAAAAAAAAGATATTACATATATCGTATTTGATATGAAAAGAAGTTCCCGAAAAAAAGTTGTTTGGAAAATCTACTTGTAAAAAGTCAACTTTTTCCTGATCGTACAATTATTCTGAATCCGCCCTCACTGTCCACACTACAAAGTTTGAACCAGTAGTGATGGATAAGGTGCAATGTAATGCTGCGCCTGGCTTCGCTCCGCTTACCGCCAGATTACTCCCGAACGTGGCGGTAGCTATGTGGACGTGTGTTCAGTCCTGTTGTGTGCGGTGTTCAGTCGCGCCTCATACTGCCTAGTCACTCCCGGACAAGGCGGTAGTGACGCAGTGTTAACAGTTTTTTTTATCGTTGGTGTGATATGTAAAAGTGACTCTAGGAAGATATCTAATCTCGCCTTGGAGACGATGTTGTTTAGAATGTCGTTTAGAATGCTTCAAACCCAATCCTGAGGACGTAGAGTGCTTATGTGCGCATCTTTTTCGTTTACTTGGGGAACACCTAATATGAGGATACTTGTGTTAATGACACCGATAAGAATGCCATACTATCAGCAAATTGCATTGAACGGCGGACCACGTGAAATGTAGTCTGCTTACAAGGTACGAGATGTTTATGCATCACAATCTGTAATGGTGAGCATAAGCATGATGCTTACACACAAGACACCGTTAGACACGAGGCATGGGAACTTCATGAACATACATCAAGAAGCACTTAACATACATCAAGAAGCACGATGTCGGTTCTTCTTTGGGAAGGATACCTCTTCACTGCTCAGTGGGTAGTATATTCCACCCTATTTCACGAATAGTTCTATCACTGTAGTGATGTAGACGTGTGTTCAGTGCTGTCGTGCCCGGTGTTTAGTCGCACCTCCTGATCACGTTCGCCACACCCGGCCGTGCTTGAATACCGGGTTGTTTGTTGTAGCTGCGGCGCGGAGGCACGTTTTATTGGAGGCAGGCGTCTGGGGCGTAAAGTACCGGCTTGACGTATTGCCGCGCCGTCGCTTCACGGTCCACGCTTCACGGTCCGCGCGTCACGGTCCGCGCTTCATGGTCCGTGCTTCACGGTCCGCGCTTCGCGCTCGTGCCGGCGCAACTTGGCCGCTGCCTGCACATCGGCTGGCAGTTTGTTCTGGTCAGGACGTCACATCGGCTGGCAGTTTGTTCTGGTCAGGACGTCACATCGGCTGGCAGTTTGTTCTGGTCAGGACGTCACATCGGCTGGCAGTTTGTTCTGGTCAGGACGTCACATCGGCTGGCAGTTTGTTCTGGTCAGGACGTCACATCGGCTGGCAGTTTGTTCTGGTCAGGACGTCACATCGGCTGGCAGTTTGTTCTGGTCAGGACGTCACATCGGCTGGCAGTTTGTTCTGGTCAGGACGTCACATCGGCTGGCAGTTTGTTCTGGTCAGGACGTCACATCGGCTGGCAGTTTGTTCTGGTCAGGACGTCAGGAGCCCGGTCATGCCGATGATGGGGGTGATGATAGTGGCGGTGACGGTGATGATGGTGGTGATTGTGGCGGTGGCCTTAACATGAACCGCACGGGCAGTCATTGGCAGTCGGCAGTCACTAGCTGGGGAAGCTGCGATGGCTGCACCTAACCAGGAGTTTGAAGCTTCACTCTGAAGAAGATACGAGGGATCGCGGTAGTTAGTCGGTAGGGTGTTAGCGTCTTGTCACAAGCTGTCCCTTTATGTCACTTTGGACGTATCTGCCTCGCTTCTGCTGGCATTAGGTGGCGAGGCGATTGTTGTTCATCCGGGACAGTTTTTCGAGCTTCTCTTCGAAGTTTACCTCTCCTTGATTTGCGCATGCAATTAACTTGGTTTCGTCGTATGTGGTAATATCAGGATGATGCGAAAGCATTTTTTTTTCACACGGGAAGAATGGCTTGTCATCTGGACGGCCACTTCCTTCTATGCTTGAATGCCGAAGCTACCGGCGTTGTATGCCCTTTCCAATCGATGCGGCTCTAAGCTACACTAGCGAGGTAACGTTCGATCACGTCACGTCACGTTCCACCACGTCACGGTCGATCACGTCATGTTACTTTCCACCACGTTACATCAGTTAAGCTGCAAGGTGCCCGAGCAGAGCAAGGTGCTCTGCCCGACCAGAGCAGCCCACCGCGTTGCGGGCCACCTCGTCTCAGTCTCAGCCGCCGCCGCCGCCGCCGCCGCCGCCGCGGATGAGCCGGTGAGGCGGTCGTGACGCGGCGGCGGCAGTGGCGGCGCGGCCAGCCGGCAGCGGCCGCAGTTGTGCTGGAACCGTCGCGAGGGTGGCACGTCGCGCTGCCTGCTACTCCGCGGTGTGCGACTCTCAATGCAGTAGACGTGTCCTGGAGCGCCAATCCGCCGCTACCACCAGCAGCAGCGGCGGCGCTAGCTTGGCCCGAGCAACACGACGCCGGCGGTAGGGGGAGCGGGCGCGGCCGTCGCGTGACGTGTCACGGCCGGGCGGACGACCAGCGCCGAGAGAACGAGATCGTGCGCGGCAGCTGGAGTGGCTGGAAAACCGGCGGCGGCGGCGGCGGCTCCCACGCCGCCCATGTGAAGGCGCGCGCCTCCGCCGGCCTCGCCACTGGCGCCGTCGTCGGACGACGTGACGTGACGTGACGTGACGCGCCTGCAGTGGCCGACGGAAGCCGGTGTGGCGGTCTGCCGACGACATCGACGTGTGCAGCGGGGCTGGAGCGGACCGTGTGCAGCGCGGTTGGAGCGGACCGTGTGCACGGGTTTCCGCAGATTGACCTGGCCGATGGTGGTGAGGTGAGTCGAGAGTGCTGTCTGGACCCGCGGGGAGAGTTCGCTTGGTTGGATGAGGTCGGCGTAGGACCTGGAGAGAATTACGGGCCCGGACAGCAGCTCTGTTCCGACCCGAGCACTGCGGCCCCGAGCGCGGTTCACCCGGGCGCCGAACGACCACTTGAGACCAGGGTGGCAGCTGGGGCAGCTGCGGTAGCAGACTGTGACTGCAAGAGAGGATGCCACCAGCCAAACCGAATGCTGCAAGCGTAGAAGGGCACTGCGACACCAGGGGAGCACAGCTATAAAGTGCAGGAACGTTCCGACAGCGGGAGGACCCTGCGACAGCAGGATAATCATCTGACAGCCGAAGAATCCTGCAACCATAGACGATTCCAGCAACATAGAACTCGGCCAACAATATAGGTATCCTCCGACCGCAAGAGAACTCTCGGACAGCTAAACCCGCCACCGACAGGAGTACTCTCGCCGATAGGACAGCAGGCGGGACCAGTGGAGAACTCTCGGGCCCCGTGGTGCTCTGGAGGGTCATCTCCTGCGATGGTGGCCACGGCAGAACAGGACACGTGAGTACAGCCGGTGCTGCTGCCTGCGTTCGCCGGCCAGACTGAGCCAGTCGTTGGGATATTTATCGCAGGGTCGGCGGTATCATGTCGGCTCGCCATACGAACTCGGCCTCACTACACCATAAGCCCCAATCAATGGAATGTTTGTCGCAGGGTCGGCTTCGTCGTGTCGATCCGCCAGACAGACTCGGCTTCACTCCGCCCTAAGCCCCAGTCAGTGGGGTGTTTGCCGAAGGGACCGCGGTACCTCGTCGGTCCGCTGACGAAGGCGGTGACGACGAGCCAAGTAATTGAGGTAAACGCAGATACTTTCGTGTCAGACGGGTCGTGTCTGGCGCGCGTAACGCGGAGGCCTGGTGACGATCGGTCCGCCTTCTTATGTGCAGTTCTTATGTGCAGGCCACAGGCTCTGCACCTTCCCCCATGGACGTGGGTGTTTGGCGGGTGTTTGGAGGTGTGGTCCCCCGTGGCGGAAACAGCAGAGAGATTAGGTTCTAAGTCGTCCCCACCAAGCGAGAAAATCTGGTGTGAAATATGTGATGTTCCCAAGTAAAGTCAAATGTGGATTATTCGACCTAAAAGTTTGGTGTATCACCGCTTTTGGGTGCCGTGTTTATGGTATTGACATCAATCGCAGCGGGCGCAATATGCTCTTCTTGACGAGCGAGGAATTGTCTACGGGGGGAGGAGCGAAATGAGTTATATGAGCATCTTTTCCATGTTTCCCCTGATTATCATTACATGTCATTGCGTCAACTATGGACGCAAGAACGTTGAAATAAATGGGTGGGCTGAAGACTCTTTGGCGTCGTTTATTTCAGTGCAACACCTACGAGCTTCATGGTTAGTCCTCAAACCATGGGCGGGCCATGACCGCCTAGCATTTTATTAGTTCGTCCATCGTCCACGCCGACGTGCCGCTGATGTCTCGACTCCTTCCAGAGCGCACCCTTGTCCCCAGCGACCGGAACAGTGGCCCAGGTAAATAACGCGGTCACTGTCTCCCCCGCTTCAATCAGCAATGGTTCACTGCAGCTCGCTACTGCAGTGAACCATGGTTCAGTGAATCTCGGCGTTGCGGTGATGCGGTGGATGCCGCCCAGAATTCAGCCGTGCGACTGGCTATAGCGAACATTGGATGTGAATGGCAGTGACAGAAAATTACGTCAATGAGTGATAGTGATAATGAATGGAATGGGCGTTGAATGACCAAACCTGGTCGATGTGCCCTAAAGCTCAAATATACAACCAAACCAAACCAAACCAACCGACAACGAATGGTAGTGACAGTGAATGGCAGTGCCAGTGAATAGCAGCGATAGTGAACAACAGTGACCGTGAGTCGTAGTGACGGTGAATGTGAATGGCCTAGACAGTAAATGGCAGTGATAACGAATGGCAGTGACGGTGAATGGCAATGCGTAGCAATGACAGTGAATGACAGCGAATGGTGGTGAATGGCGCCCTCCACCATCGGACAACTTGGATCACGTACAGGTCGAATGCTGGGAGATAAGACTGCCCTGACATCTGTCGTACACTCGCGGGGTGGCACGTACACATCAATATTCCGGACACGTGGCGAGCGTTTGCATGACACGCTGGAAACGTGCATGCTATTGCTATGTTTGATTAGCCAAGGAAAAATTGGACACCTGCCCGTGCATTCATATTGCTCTCGAGTCCACTTGGACGCGTCGACCTACGAGTGGAAACGGTCTCCGCATTTGGGAGATGTGCTGTGGAAGTAGCCGCCTGCATTCGGCGCCCTCTGGAGACTCGTAACTTCGGCTGGCGGCTGCTCACAGACGCATTGTCGCGGTGAGTGTCGCCGGCCGGAGTCGTGTGTTGGAGGTGAATGTCGCCCGCCGGAGTCTTGTGTTGGAGGTGAATGTCGCCCGCCGGAGTCGTGTGTTGGAGGTGAATGTCGCCCGCCGGAGTCGTGTGTTGGAGGTGAATGTCGCCCGCCGGAGTCGTGTGTTGGAGGTGAATGTCGCCCGCCGGAGTCGTGTGTTGGAGGTGAATGTCGCCCGCCGGAGTCGTGTGTTGGAGGTGCCGATCGTTGCACGCGCACGGCGGCGGCCACGGCGCGCGGAGCATGCGCCTGCCATTCTCGCGGCGATTCTCAGTGTTTCTGACCGATCGATCTGCCGGCCGGCGAGTGGTTACACCGAAAGGTGTGTCACACACTGCTGGGGGTGTGGCACTGGCCAAAGCTCCGTCGCGGATGTGCACGACGCTGCCGACCGTGGGGATGCCGCCAAAGCGACAGCTTCCCGTCGATAGTGGTGCGGATAAGGGGGTGGACAGAGGGTCTCCTGGGGTATAAACGGCGCTGCCTGCTGACTTGGTGCCACCAACACGAAAGCTGCCTGGTCTATGCTGGTGCTTGGTTGCTTCACTCGAACTACGTCCGCTTCCGTTGTCGCATGGTGGTTTTTGACGGAAGCCACTTCGTCGAGTCGTATTTGTCGGAATCGCTCTGCAGGGATCTCGCAGAGAAGCAGTACGCAACGCCTTCTTCTATTGGGCGTTAACGGTGCAATGATACTTTCACTAGTTTTGTTTTCTCGCCTGTTTTCTAGACTGCTATGTGGTGCTAGATCTCGTCCACATAATTTTCATGGTGTGAACATTTTAGCAGAGCTGCGAAGAGGGACTGACATGGTAGCCTGTAATGCTAACAGAACTGATGTGTATATCTATGCACCAGTGCGCAATTATATCCACCGAACTCCCCACACGGACATGCAGCTGTATCGGCGATAAAATAATAAACACGCATTCGAATTCCGACATTGAAACTCACGGTCGAATTTCCGTGGTCGCCGGGTACTGCTCCTTCCCGTCACAGGCGCTTAAGTGCACGTCTTCACCCACCGCCAGCGAGCACGTGATTAGGAAAGTTGTTGTGATGATTAATAGGTCGTTTCCCCGGGGCCGATGTCGCCCATGTCCGTCCATCCTGCGAGTGATGCTCTGTGTGCACTCGTCAATGTCTAGCCGCCAGCTGGAAGTCTCTGGCGAGTCTCTATCTTTTGACTCGCGCCGGACGGCCTGTCACAAAGCGCGCACCGAAGGCGAGGGAGGGGGATTCGGCCCTCCCTAAGATTAGTAAAACTAGTGAAGCTGGAAGCACGACATTTGGAGGTGTTTAGATGCCCCCTCCCCCCCCGATATCGGTCGTCGTACCGCGCCGCCGCACCGACAAAACCTTTGTGGCTTTGAACGCTGCCAAATTTTGAGCAAAGCCTACGAACGGCCTTCAGGCGTCCGCAGAACCGTCTGCGCGTGTCAGTTTTCGAGTGGCGCGGTTTGTGGCGGGACTTCGGAGTGACAATTTACGTCAGTCTACCGCCCGTCCGACGTTCCACCAAAAATCTGGCCGGTTTCAACTTTTGGTGAAGCTTCTATGGACATAATGTGAGGTACTTTCCGCCTCAAACTCACCTCCGACTTGCGATGAGAACGTAGCTTGGAGGACTGCCTGCGATTCTCGACGTTTTCTACTCCGCTTTAGACGGACGTCCTACGTCCGTCTAACACTGGATTCACACACTCTGTGTGCACCGTGCATGCATAATAAATGGATTAATTTCCTCGCTGATGGCGCGCAGTGACCGCAGGGACATCCGCGGCAGCCGTCGCCATGGCGCGGAGCTGCACACAGCGATGCACACGGCCCCCGGGGCGCCGCTGGCCGTTCCGGTCCACCGGGCGGGCCGGGCTGGCCGCCGGCCGGCCTCTGACCCGACGGCAGATCCCGCGCTCGGACCCGCCGCCGCCGACCAGCACCGCTTCCGGCGCGACTGCGATCGCCTCCGCCCGCAGGCTGATCGTCGCCAACGCGCGAGTTTAGTCGACCCTTGCTCGGCGACCATGTGATTATGCGTGGGTTGGGTGACTGAGCCGTCGTGCACGCGCGCGCTCTTGTGTGTGTGTGATGACCTTCGGCGCAGGGTGCTGGGCAGCAAGCACCATAGCCCCTAGTCGTCAGTCGATTGAAACGGGTCTGGCACGTCGTCTGTCCACTATGCAGTCGCGCTAATGTGTGGCGGTGCTTTGGTCAACATAGTCGCTGTCCTGTCCATTATTGATGGTGGTGTATCCCGTTCACGGCCCCGGATGCAGTCGGTTCGCCCGTTCGCGTGGTATTCACCTCCGCGCTGGAGTATGAGATGCGTTAGATTGGACAGAGGACGATGGAGACCGCAGTGATCGTTCTCACCGCCTCCTCGCATCCCCGCATCCCGCCTCCCACCTCAAATCACTGTGCCAATGTGCGACTGTTGACAGTCGTTATATATAGTGGAAGTGATCATCGACGTCGAGGGGAGAAAGAGGCTGCCTGGTGTGTAATTTGTTGGTGTGTTTGGAGCAGAGACAATTTTACCCAATGCGTAGAGGAAAGGGAATCATTGGGGGAGACGTCGAGGCCGTCCGCAGAGGAGCCTTAATCCGGCAGTATAAATTGAGCACACATGGAGTATGTAATCCCGCAGCATAGAGACCACCTTTACCGAGGGGTCAATATCACGCTACATCTGCCTGTGAAGGAGACCACCTTTATCAGATGGGGAAGAGGATAAGCCTGTGGCTATGGCTGTCTGGGGAGACCACCTTTATCTGGGTGAGGGGAGAGGACCAACCTCCGAATAGTCTGGAGAGACCACATCTAGAGTGTGTGTGTGTGGGGGGGGGGGGGGTCCCGAGGCACCCAAGCCGACCGAAAGTACAAGGTGTGGTTGTGTCGACAAGTAGCCGCATTATCTTCTGCTTCGGAAGTCTGTTTGCATCGTTAATTCGTGTCCATTCGACACGTTCGATGCGATTGACTCCTGGAGTCTGGAGCCACAAGACTGCGCAGCGTCACCTCTTGATTGGTTGAGCCAGCGTGGCGGCGAGATTTACGACCGCGCATAACGAGACGCGGGCCGTCAACCCCGCCTGAGTCATGGCCCGCAGTGGTCGGCACGTTTTCGTCGGCGTCTGGTGCGTCCGACGGTCGGCACGATTTCAGGGGATTTCGTCCCTGTCTGGGGTCGAGGTACTGGCCGGCCGGCTGGGAAGGACTCTTGGGTGGCTAAGGTGGCGAATGTTGTAAACTTGTGCGTTACTCGGACCTGGGAAAGGCTGTCTGTTGTCGAACCGTCTGCTCCGGGTGGTTGGGGAAGCGAGTGTGGTTTTGAGAGGAAGAGCTCGTTTCATGCACAAGCGTAACACTTGACCAGGACGAATTATATGGTTGATTAGAAGTGGGTAGGGGAGAAGTTAGCAGATTTTGGACACATTCCTCCTGTGGAACGCCATGGACGCAGTGTTTAAATATTGGGTCAAATCTGAAAATCTGGTAAATATTGCATGGGAAAACCTCCAGTTGAGTGGGTTTCACGTGTCTGGTGCAGCTGCGAACGGTGCCGGAATGGGTTGAGACTTTGTCGGCAGACATGGCCGTACCTCTACAGCTGAGGAAATGAACTGTGCAAAGTGTGAATAAAACCGACTGAAAGCTGACAAGGCGGCAAGCCGCTTGGAACTTCATTGTGAATCATCGCCGCTTTCTCTCAGACTTCTGATGCTGACCATGGGCGCTAAATGGCCAGACCTGGTCGATGGGCACTAAAGGTCAAATAACCAATCAACTGATGCTGACGAATATCGTTTCGATTGGTTTCTGGCGGGACGAGTAGTCTAGGGGTAAGTTGCCCTTTTCACAATCGAAGGATTGTTGGTTCGAGTCTAACCTGTCGCTATTCTTCGCCTGCCACCAATCGGCGTGGGAAATCGGGGACGCTACACGACTGAGCGGTCGAAGTGTCGTAAAACCGATAGCCACCGTTTGTGTCTGACGGTTCTCTGTCTTCTGCGTGAGTTGACACACGCCGCCGAGTTCATGCGCGTATTCACGCGTGACCGATCCCCGTGTGTGCGGTGCGGGCCGGTCATGCGGCGGCCGGTTTCGGCGCCAGATGGGCGGGAGCGCTGACCCCGCCGTCATCGGAGCGCGGCGCGCCACTCTGCGCGTGAGCCGACGGCCGCCGCCGCAACTCCGCGCCGCGCAGCTGTGGTGGCTGCAGTGGAGCATCTCCACACCGGGGAGTGGGGAGAGAGCGGCGTGTGCGCTCGAGAGAGCTGGCTGTGTGCTGGGCTGTGGTCTCGGGACGGCGGAAGCGCAGAGGTCGCACTCTGATCTGGTGGTGTGGGGAAGACGAGAGAGCAGAGCAGAGCATGGCCAGGTGGAGGCGGGGAGCATGGTGCGATCACATGGCGAAACGAGGGTCAGGGCGTGGTCACATGGAAAAAAGAGAGCAGGATAAGACTACATGGGGAATTATTTTTGATTGACTGTTTGGGCGCATGCACTGCTTCTGGCTATGCAGGGCTATGTCTGCAAAAATAACGGAGTAAATTGCTTTTGGGTTTTAATATGCTATCAAAAGTAGAGGCGCACAAGAAGTGTGTACACATTTTGTAGTCCGCAATCCCAACAAGAATAGTTGCTGAATTGCTGTTTGTAGCAGCAAAATAGGCGCGTTGTTGTTCGCTTCTTCGGACCTCCGCCTGGTGTCGGAGTCCTGGAAGTTGGGATCGCCTGCCACACGGCGCCAGTTGCGGCGGTGGGGGCGGCCAGCACGTCTCTGTTGTCGCGATGTTCCGGAGTGGCGGGCGGGCCATCCAACGCGCCATACCGCATCTTCTGAGTGGTGACGGCGAGTCGTAGTGCCCTCTCGAGCCTCCCCGTCCTCCTGCACCCCGCACCAACCGCAGTACGTCACAGACTCGTCCCCTGTCTCCTGTCTGTTCTCCCACCACTGGGAGACGTCGTTTTCGCTTGAAGAATATTGGCGAATCAGTCGATCACTGTTCAGTTTGCACAGCTTTTCCGATTCCTCCTCCATCTATTATTCTTGTTATTTACACTACCCGTTAAGTCGCGGATCCATATGTGGTGGCAGTGCCCGAGCGATCTGCCGACATCGCGCTGCGCAGAACGGGTGCTCAGCACCGTAACATGTAGCCCTCGTTTGGCGGACGTGCGCTCACTTCTATGTTCGAATGGCGACCTCATGTGAGCTGCATGACCTCTGCAGTCTATGCGCCTACGTGGCCGTACCTATATGGTCACATGGTTAGGGCCGATATTTTGGAGTACGTGGCGGAGGGTGGAGCGCGGGACATGCTCGTTCACACGTGGCGGATGAAAGCATCGGTCGTTGTTATATGTGAATCTCTGAGATGAGAGCGTGGGACATGGTCGTGGTTGTAAGAGGAGAGAGGAATATGATGAGCACTCGGAAGACAAATGCAAAGAATACCACGCGTCACATTTGGTAAACTGAGGGACGCACAATGACTCCGGGAGTCGAAATGCCCTGAAGCCGCGAGCCGCCGCCGCCTGTCGTACCTACCCTGAAATGTAGAGAGTGCTACCGCTACCGCATTTTTCACCAATCTGCAACAATGTAACATTGGATGTGCTATGGCTGCAACGCTACTTGCCACAGTTGCAACCAGATTTTCTCACAATGTGAATTGTTTGGATTCAACTTTGGCGACGCCAACGTTTCCCTTCGGCAACGCCGACGATAGGATTTGCGGCATGTTGTCAGTGAACATCCACACATGTGTGACTTCATTTGTTTTCGATTGAAGCTTACCGCACCCTGGCTTGTTATGGGAATCTGTGTATGTTTGGGAGGTCATTAGGCCTCATTGTGGATATGATGAGCGATGACGGATCAGTTTGTTGTCTGTCGGTGTCAGGCACGTTGTTAGGGTAATCTCCGTAGCAACGAAACACTGGAAAACAGAATAACGCTGTTACAGCACCCGTGCACCTACCATCACGTCTTCCGTAAACGACAGGGGCGGATATAGGGAGGAAGGGCACTTGAGGCATGTGCCCATGGAAAGGTGACGCCCTTCCATCCGGTGGAGACGCCCCTTCAGAAAGGCTCGAGTGACCCCCCCCCCACACACACACACTCCCGATCAATGGATTTCTCAGACACCCATATCGGAGGAAAAGGCGCCACACCCGAGGAGATGTGCTCTCATGCAGATTCCTGGATGCGCCCCTGGCCGACAGTGGCCGTCTCAGTTCGACACGCTCCTGTGCACCCCGCTAATGGGCTCCAAACACCGTAATTATTCTTCGGCGGTCCGTCGTTATGTCCGAACCGAGTGGACGCGATGGGGGTGCCCGCGCCGTTCCCACGCGCCTGACACGTTCGAGTCGGCGGTGCATCTCAGAGCCACCGCTGTGGGCGCTGACCAGAGTCTGTGCCGATGCGACTGCTGATGTGATTTGCTGATGGCGTGGCGATGGCGAGACGGCGACGCTGTGCCGCCGTCGTCTCGCGCGCCGCGACAGAGGCAGCCAAGACTGGCGCCGGAATTTCCGCCGGACTTACCGCCGCGGCAGTGGCAGCCATGACTGCCGCCGGAACTCCCCCCCCCGACTAGGCACCACCTTTTCGTGGTGGTAGTGGTGGGGGATTGAGTATCTAATGACCCGGCGACCAAGATACCGACGAGGGGCGAGACTACGAATTCCTCACTGGTCCTTCCATACATACGTTCCCATTCCAATGCCCATCCCATTCCAACATCCATGTCCTTCACCTGGCCCTGCAACATCAACTATCCCTACTATGTGCAGGCAGGGCAACTTCCACGGTCCTGCCCACCAGCTGGGTTTTATCAGGGTAGCCGCGCCCTCCTCGGTCTGTCCCCCTGGGTTGACGGAGTCCTGGAGGTTGGCGTGGTTGGCGAGGTTGGTGAGAGATTGGCGACGCTACGTGAATCAACGGTCGGTGTGTTGTAAAACCAATAACAGCTAAGTTTGATCGGTGCCCGTATGACGGCCGCCGCGCGGACCCGCTACGCCGCCCTGACCGTGACATTGCGCACGTGACGCGCCGCGGCCCGTCGACGCAGAGCGGCGACGGAGTCGCTCACCAGACGGGGTCAACGTTCACGGGCGGGCGCACTGGGCCGAGACGAGCACGCGCACTCAACCAGCCGTTGATGGATCGGGCCTCCCTGCCGATTGGACTCGTCCATGGCTGGGTCCATCTCGTGCCTGTTGGGAGACATGCGCTTCGCGGGTCACTGGTGGAAAACTCCAAGACAAGATTACCGTCTCAAGGTCGTTGATGACACCAAGACTGAGTGTGCGAGTTTTGTATGCTTGTTGCTGGTTAGGAGTGACTTGGGGTTATTGCGAGTCCTCGGGACGCCGAAGCCGAGGCACCATTGTTTGAGGAATTAGCTTGGCTCAGACTCCAGAACATACGAGGCGCAGGCACGTCAAGAAGTGTTCAGACCACACTTATCATCCCGTTAAAAATATGCCAACACTTATCGGTGTGAGGTGAACAGCGTTAAGAAAACTGCTGTCGTGGCCGAGATTCGGAGATCGACCCTCTGGCGTCGCGCTAGAGTCGGAGACACAGTCTCTGGTGTCGCGCCAGAGTCGGAGAACCGGCACACACCGACGCAGAACTGTGAGGCGCAGAACAGTGCTCTCCAAGTCTTGTCCCGGTCCGATACTGGAGAGTGACTTAGCTGTTGTCGGCCGTGTAGTGACGTATGTTGGGAACATTTCGACTGGCCGGGCGGCGGGCGACGGACGGCGGCTGGGGGGCGACGGGCGACGGCTGACGGGTGGCGACTGACGGGCGGCGACTGACTGGCGGCGACTGACTGGCGGCGACTGACAGGCGACGGCTGACGGGTGGAGACTGACGGGTGGGGACTGACGGGCGACGGCTGACGGGTGGCGGTTGAACGGCGGCGACTGACCAGGCGGTCGATAACAGCTAGCTGTGGTCGGTCCGCGCTGCGTTTACTTGAGCCGGTGGTGAAGACTCCAAAGGATGCTGACCTGCACCTGGTCTGGTTTCACCTGCACCTGATCTGGTCTAACCTCTCTCCGGTTTTGGTCTGACCTACCCCCAGTCTGGTCTGACCTGACCCTGGTCTTGTCTGTTCTGCACCTGATCTGGTCTGACCTACCCCTGGTCTGGTCAGACATACCCCTGGTCTGGTCTGACATGCCCCTGGTCTGGTCTGACCTACCCCTGGTCTGGTCTGACCTACCACTGGTCTGGTCTGACCTGCAACTGGTCTGGTCTGACCTGTCCCTGGTCTGGTCTGACCTGTCCCTGGTCTGGTCTGACCTGTCCCTGGTCTGGTCAGACCTGTCCCTGGTCTGGTCAGACCTGCACCTGGTCTGGAGGAGTCTGATTGCCCAGGAAACTGGTCTGACCGTCCCGGAACTGGGCTAACCGGCTAACCTACATTCACAGGTCTGGTTCCATGCATACATGGGTGGTGTTTGCATAATATTACAAGATGTTTCCTGACGTTCAGGTGATGCAGCTCCATGAAACGTCATGCCGCAAGCTGTTTGCGAAGTGAAAGTCGTGGGTTTCAATGCACCTGCATGGCCATGTCTAGTGTCGCTCCCTGGTCACGGTGGTGCCATTGTCTTAGTCAAGTCGCCAACTCGTCTCTACTACATACAGAGTAGTTCAGGGGTAGGATGCTCGACTTCCGACCTAAATGATATGGGTCCGAGTCCAACCTGCTACCGCTGTTTATCTGCCAACAGTCGATGTGAGAGATCGGCGACGCTATTCGAACAAAGAGTAGCGCGTCGTAGTGCCAGTAACCAGCCAATGAAGTCTACCACGGATTATTGGAGGACAAAGTCGTTCTACACTCAATGCTATCCGACCAAACCTAACCTGTCTACATCTATATTAACGTCTTTATGTCCTGTCTACCTGCCTGTTGCGAACTGCTTGGTATGCGATATGCGTGCAAGTTACGCCAATTCCCCGACCTATCGGTCGGTGTTTTCCCGACGTACCTTGGCCCTGTTTAGAGGAGGGCGACAGGGAACCTCCGCACCCCTTACGTGTGAGGATCGAAGCCCTCTTCGCCGACAGCGGCATAAACCTGCGAGGGGTGATACGTGTGAAATCTTTAGAAAGTCCTTGGAGACTGGCCACTCCGAGTATTTATTTGTGGCTCACTTCTCTGAGGAAAGGTGATGGCATCCCTCAAGAACACAAGCTAAGAGCACTTGAACTTATATCGACATACAAGAACTACACGCCGACCTATACTGATGGATCCAACACTGACATTGGTGTGGGTAGCGCCTTTATAACGGATTCTGCAATTCGAACGTTTTCTCTTTCCGCGAATACATCAGTTTACACATCTGAACTGGTCGCTATCAACAAAGCCCTGGGTTCAGTGATGTCGGACATGAGGCACGACATATTATGTGCAGTGACTCGCTTAGTATCCTATTGGCACTAATCATGTACTCATCCAACCCTTTTGTACATTCCGTCTTATCTAGGCTCACGATGCAGAACATAGTAGGTAAAAAGGTGGTATTTTGTTGGATTCCAAGCCACGTTGGAATCAGCGGAAACGAGGCTGCTGATGCTGCAGCGAAACGTGCTGCTCAAGGTCCACGCACATGTCGTCTTCCCCTTTCAGCGAGGGACTTCTTCCCATACATTAGGAGCACCATTTTGAAGAAACGACAGGGTAGCTGGGATTTAATGGCTGACAACAAGTTAAGGAGGAGCAAGCACCGAATCGGTGATTGGTCATCGTCATCACATAGAACTAGACGCCACGAGGTGGTACTATGCCGGCTGCGAATAGGTCACACATATAGCACCCACAGATGCCTCTTGAGTGGCAACAAAAAGCCACTGTGCCCAAGGTATCATTCTCCACTATCACTTGCCTTGGTTGCGTGTCCCAGACGTGCCCAGGAGCGAAGACGACATTTTGGACGCACTGTAGCCTCGTTACGGGACTTGCTGGGGGACTAGTCGCCGTTTATTGAAACGGGACAGATCTTTCGCATCCTCTCAGAAATAGTGTTCTGTAGTATATGCCCTTAATTAACACCTTGCCTAGTATGCAGTAAGACCATTACGTTCTAATTTACATCTAGACCGGAACTCGTTTGTAAATGTAGTGTATGTGAAGTTGTCTCGACTAGCCTTCGCTTAATCAATACCGTGTGACCAACTATGTTATGGGCGCTGCATGACCACTGCAGTCGATGCGCCCCTAAACCGAGATAAACAAACAAACAAACCACTGCTTCACGTACCGTTCACCCTAAACTCCAATCCACCACCACCACGTACCGTTCATGACAGCTTCAAACTGATTTGTTATCTAGTTTGCGTGCTGCTTTTTCGCTGTGTATGCAGTGTACAGGGCGCTCCGATTTCTGCCCACTGCGCCGGCACATGAGCTATCCTGCCGCCGTGTGACAACCGCCTTCTTCGCAGGCTGTGCATCCAGTACATCATGCCGTCGGCCCACCTCTACCTGCGCGAGGAGGAGGTGGTGAAGCTGATGCTTGAGTTCCTGCACAACCGCCAGCTGCACATCTCGCAGCTGAGCGTGGAGCGGGAGGCGGGCATCATCAACGCCAGCCTGAGTGACGACCTGCTGTTCTTGCGTCAGCTGATCCTCGACGGCCAGTGGGAGGACGCGCTCGAGTTCGTGCAGCCGCTCACCAGCGTCGAGGCGTTCAACTCGAAGCGCTTCCACTACGAGGTGCTCAAGGTGAAGTACGTTGAGCTGCTGTGCATCAAGTCGGAGGCTGGCGCGCAGGACAACATGGACGCGGCCGTCGAGGAGGTGGTCAAGGTGCTCAACCAGCTGGAGCTCTATTGTGACGGCAAGGAGGAGTACTCGGCGTTGTGCTTGCTGCTGACGCTGCCGCGGCTTGGCGACCACAGCGAGTACCGCGACTGGAACCCGAGCGCGGCGCGCGTCGCCTGCTTCCGCGCCGTGCTGCCCCTGGTCGAGAAGTTCCTGCCCAACGACCGCAAGCGCGGCGGCGAGCGGCAGGACGAGTGCGCCATGAACGACCGCCTCATCCAGTTGCTGATCAAGGGCATCCTGTACGAGAGCTGCGTCGAGTACTGCCAGCAGAAGGCGACCACCGGCAGCGGCGAGACCGGCGGCGAGATGCAGTTCAGCAAGGTGCTGAGCGGCAACGGCTTCAGCGACTCGGACCTCAGCCTGCTGTCGTGGCTGCAGAGCATCCCTGGCGAGACGTTCGCCTGCCCATTCGAGCAGCGCACGCTGAACGTGGACGTGGAGCGGCTGGAGCGCCCACAGCTGGACGCGCTGTGGACCGAGTACATGCTGGTGACGCCCATCAAGCCCAAGATGTTCCCCCACTCTGTAATGCCGCTGTCGCGCCCCAAGTCGGCCGACGTGATGTCGCGCTCGCTGAACCCCCAGCTGGAGCGGTTGCCGCTGGGCATGGGCCAGCTGCGCGCCGCGGCGGCGGCCGATCCCATGTCGCAGAGCCTCGCCAGTTTCCACTTGACCGGCAAGAAGACTATGAACACGTCGGTGGACCGGCTGTTCGACAGCGACGCGCCGCCCAACGGCGAGTTGACCACCATCTCTGAGCGACACGAGCCGGCGCCGACGCCGGCCCCACCGCCACCGCCGCCGCCCCCCAAAGACGTCGTCGTCATCGTCGGTGTCGGCGGCGACGCCGTCGTCGGCCAGCGACCAGAGTTCGCTCGGGTCGCGCGCCACGTCTCGACCGTCTGACGGCGAGCGCGAGCGCGACCACGGCTCGTCTCGGCCCGGCAGCGAGGCGTCCGAGTCGCCCCAGTCGACCCGCCGCGGCCGTCCGCCCGCTCCGGCCGCACAGACCGCCCCCGCCGCCCCCGTCGCCCCCACTCGCCCCCGCCGCTCCCCGTCGCCCCCGCCGCCCCCGTCGCCCCCGTCGCCCCCGCGGCCCCGCCGACTGGGGCGCCGCCCAGCGGCGACCTCTACCACGAGTTCCAGCGGAACCGGCACCGGTTTCAGGAGCAGATGGCCGAGTACGAGCAGCGACGCGCCCAGTATGTGCAGCAACTGACTACCGACAACCGCTACAGCGAGGCGGTGTACGGCACCTCGTCACCCCGGCCGGCGCCGCCGCCGCCGCAGCGGCAGAACCTGCCGCCTTCCGGCGTCAGCAGCCCGTGAGTCAGCTGCGAATGTGTGGAGCTGGGAGCAGAGGACGGCGGTGGTCCGTCACTGAGCGGGGTGGGTGCGGGGTAGAGGACGGCGGTGGTCCGTCACTGTTCGGGGTGGAGGACGGCGGTGGTCCGTCACTGAGCGGGGTGGGTGCGGGGTAGAGGACGGCGGTGGTCCGTCACTGAGCGGGGTGGGTGCGGGGTAGAGGACGGCGGTGGTCCGTCACTGAGCGGGGTGGGTGCGGGGTAGAGGACGGCGGTGGTCCGTCACTGAGCGAGGTGGGTGCTAAGGGCGGTGGTCCGTCACGAGCGAGTGTGTGGGGGGGCAGAAGATGGCGGTGGTCCGTCACTGAATGGAGCGGGCGTGGATAGAGGGGGACTGAATACTGCCCGGCGGTCAGTCTGGTGATTAGTGACGGTGACCACGACCATGTCCGGGGTCGGTCTGGTGATTAGTGACGGTGACCACGACCCTGTCCGGGGTCGGTCTGGTGAATAGTGACGGTGACCGTGACACTGTGCGGGATCAGTCTGGTGATTAGTGACGGTGACCATGACACTGTCCGCGGTCAGTCTGGTGATAAGTGACGGTGACCACGTGACACTGTCCGGGGTCGGTCTGGTGATTAGTGACGGTGACCACGACACTGTCCGGTCAGTCTGGTGAATAGCGGTCTTGTAGATCACTAGTGATGAGTGACGGGACCACGCAAAGTACGCGTGACACTGTCTGGGGTCAGTCTGGTGCTTAGTTTGGATTTCAGAGGGGGTTTACTAACCGCCCCTCCCCGAGACGGGGTGTGAGGATCTGACCGGAAAGACGGCGCGGGTTAACGACACATAATCGTCAAGATAATCCGCTCTCTGTTACAGTGCACACTCCGTGTACGGCCAGGCGAACGGCACGTCGCGGCCAGGCTCCGCCCACTACCCCGCCTCGATCTCAGGCACGCCCCAGCGGCACCCGCCGCCGGCCGTCAACGGCGTCTGCCAACCCGTCGACATCAACAGGTGAGAGTGAAAAACGTCAGCGTGTGACATCACCCGTCGACGTGAACAGGTGAGAGTGAATGACATCAACATGTGACATCACCTGTCGACATCAACAGGCGAGAGTGAAAAACGTCAGCGTGTGTGTGTGGTATCACCTGTCGACATCAACAGGTGACAGTGAACGGCCAGCCGCCCGGCCTCGCTGTGGTGCGCGGGGACCGTAGCCCGCCACACGCTAGCTTGTCCGATACTTGTCGATCGATTGACGACACTCGGTCCGGTGTGTCCTGCATGGGCATCGTGCAGAGGAAGGCTGGCAAGTTCGGGAGTTGCTAGTTAAATAGCATTTCGGAATTTTATACACAGAAGGTGTTGGCGACTTTGTATGCTTGTGCCCTCCACCGGCTGCTCACACTCTGATTTGTCGTGAATGTGGATTTTTCGCAGTGGTGAACCGAGTGAAGTCGCCAGAACTGGGTGTGGAATGTTGAGTCACGACTGCTCTCTGCCTCCTCAAAGACGTCATTCTTACGTTTAGGTCGGCCCATTCCTTAACGTTTTGCTTGCAGGCTTTCAGTCGGTTGTTTTCCGGTGGATGAAATAGTTTCAGATAAAAGCAGCCCGAACCAGCTCCATGCTGACATTTTTAAAACGAAACCCAGCACCTCCAAATTGTGTACCTGGGTTGGCTAATGCGTATGGAATAGGTGCCAGCATGCACCATTCCCAACAAATGTTAAAGATACAAGCAAATAGTCAGTTGGTTTCACTTAAATTTCCTGAAAATTGTAGAAAAGAAATAGCGTCAGAGATCGCGAAAAGCCGGAAGACTGCACCCACCCAACGCGACATACCGCGCGTTTAAGAAATATGGCGCGAACTAGTACGCAACGAGTCGCGATGATATGTTTGCGCCGGTGGCGCCACCTACATACACTTGAGAAAATAGGTGTGTCCAAACCAGCCTAGGCTGTCCGAAATAGGCGGTCAGAACCAGCCCCATGATGCCCTAAATCTCGTATGACGGAAGCGTTTCGCCATGTGACATGGCAAAAGTCTCCAGAGGTGGCGCCGACCGGCGATGGCAGGGAGCTGACTAAGCCAAGCCATACTGAGTGACGTCAGGTCGCAGCGTGGTGAGACCGCCTTTGCGCCGTCAACTTCGTACGCACGACGGGCGTGGGTTTCCGTCAGAATACTGGGCCCGTGGCAAGATTCCGACAAGTCGGGGCGCGCAAACGTGCTGGTGCAACCATAGTTAGGTTGCTTGATTCGTTTCTAAATAGTCAGCCAGAGTGCACGGACGCGGTTGGGAGCGCACGTGACGTTGTTTTGTTTTGTTTTGCCGTTTTGTTGGTGGATAGTGGTGCTGGCCGGGTGCCGAAGTGGCATCCTTAGTTTTGCTCATGTGCTTGGAAGCGTTGGTCATTTGTTCCGGAGATGGGAACGGTTGTCGATCTTCACTGGTCCAAGCATCTAGCGATGGTGGCTGTTTAAAAGTGTCGCTGCTTCCAAAAGGTGTTAGTGGAACGTTGCATTCTGCGTTCAACGTTGGGGAGATATTACACCTATGATTCAGGACAAGATTCGTTTGACGATGGAACATTCGAACGCATTATGTGTCACATCGATGCATGTATCAAGCACTATATACACTTTAGAAAAAAGACAATCTGAAGTGAACTTAATTGCACTACAGATCTCCGTGAGAAGTGGGACTAAGTGGATCCTGGAAAATCCCAGAAAATTCGCTTCGAGTATCCAATTTGCTGAGAATACGGACCAACAGAAAACCCTGATGAAAACACTCGCGCATCCCACGATCCGCCTCCCGTTATCGCTTCGTATTGCAATCACGTAGTTCATCAACAACGCAGATGTTGCAGCCCTGCCAGCAACCGGCCGTAATACTATGCCAGCCGTAGTACTCATCAGACGACTGTGGAACGTGCCCTCAACGCTGGTGCGCGCGGAACTCGTGTCATCCCTACAGCCAGACAATTGATTTGTGCTATTAGTGTCGCTGTTGTGACGGTGACGCCATCTGGTCGGCAAGTGTGTAAACTGAACCGCGCGACTGTGACATTGGTGGCGCGGTTGTGACGTTAACGCTGCCGGTGGCGCCATCTGGTCGGCAGGTGTACAAACTGAACCGCGCGACTGTGACATTGGTGGCGCGGTTGTGACGGTTACGCCGCCAGTGGCGCCATCTGGTCGGCAGGTGTACAAACTGAACCGCACAATTGTGACATTGTTGGCGCCGTACTGGATGTAACATAGAAAGTTGATCAATATTTTCATGTTTGGTGCCTCATTTTAAATATCGGAGGGTACATCACTTCTACAGGTTCACAGCGGTTACGAAGAAGTTCAGCTATATGTAGTGATGGGCTGTAGTCATGCACCATGCAATTCTTTTCTATTCAAGCTGAACATATCCCAGCCTGCCATTTATTTAGGCTTGTATCTGATACCAGCCTAAATTGATTACTGCTTTTTTACATTTATTCTAGTAGCCGACGCGCCCTTGGCCTCAAGTCACTGCCCTAGTGTTCTCGATATAGGCTAAATGCCATGGGGTTGTACTCCGTGCCCTTGTTACCACATGGCTAGTTTCCCATTAACATTTTAAGGTGTTATTTTTATGGTGGCCTTTTTATGACGCCCTTGCTAACAAGCGCACACTATGCACTGCCTTTGTTGCTGTGCAGGTGTTTCTCATGAACTGCAGGCTTCGTTGATGTCTAACTAATAGCGGTATGGACGCTAAATGACGAAACCTGGTCGATGCGCCCTAAAACTCGAATAATCAACCAACCAACCAACTGATAGCGGCTGCTTTGAGCGCTGGTGGTGCCGTTGAGATGGATATGTGCCTCGTCGGAAGACTGGACTTGGTTAGTGAAGCCGGGAAGTTGTTATCTCTATCACGGAGCCATGTCGCGTGCCCTCCGGGAAGCTTTGTCGTCTGACATAGGCCTACCTCGTGGAGATACGATTTAAAGTGATATATGCACCTGCCTAGGTGACATCTTATTCCCCCAGACATCTTTTATTCGAACATGACAATCTGACGCGGGTCTAAGCTAGTCTGATATGGGTGCAATATTTTCCACATGGGTTGACACACCCTAAAACCCCAATAATCATCACCAGCTTTGTCCTCCGTAAGTGTGCCTTGTTGTCACTTCGTGTAGAGACAGTTTAAAATGAAAAACTTGCGTGTTTTGAACTCTTGCTTCTCTCCGTGCCTTTTTTCGATTCGCCGCGTTCTTTTTTTTTTTGTTGTTAGTTTTGGCAATCATTGCCATCAGTTTATCGACACGGTGTGATGCTCTGGCACATACTTTTCGGCCGCTTCTTGCCGCCGCTTTCGGCCGCTTCTGTAATTGCGTGTTGGTAGTCTCACACAGACGCTCAATATGACAGCGTGACATGCAACATGCCTCCGAGTATCAATCACATGTGCCAGATTACCATAACATCAGCTGCTACTATTCGATGATTAATGCAATCGTGACCAATCGCTCGCGAACATCTACACGAGTCCATGTCTGCTGCTGGCTGTTGCGGGATACCCGCGAAGCTGGGAGCTGGAATGCGGAATACTCTAGAAGATGGCAACTGGAATACGGAGTACCGGCCCTGCTGATTATCTAGTGTGTCGGTTGGTGATACATGGCTGTAGGCATGGAATACCGTGAAGCTCTGATCCACGACTCCCCGGTCGCTATCCATGTGTAGCGTTGTGGGTGTCGAGTAGGATGGGGTATGTCACCCGTCGCCCAACCGAAAGGTTGTGGCTCGAGCCCCATCTCGTGCTGCTCTACTCCTTGACAACCAATCGGCGTGAGGATTGTCTACGCCGTGTGACACCACGCACCAGTCTGATCCGTCGTGAAGCCAATGACCAGCACCGGATGCAGCTTTGTTCTGCGTGCGGCCCGCATGCCGACCTTTGTGTACACCTTTGTCTATGATTGACTGAATATGGCTAGATAGATATGTAGGCAGGTAGCTATTGGTGGGTGTGTAGGATGTTGTTAGGTGGTTTTTCTTGAATGTATGATGTGGTGTTGGATAGGGTCATTTACATCATTTTTCCAGGCATATAGTAGCTTCCCTCTACAGGCTTAGTCCGGGTAGCCTCTGCGGTCCTTATTAAGTCTGAACACCTTTTCACGTTATGACATGGTGCCATTTTGCAGGGTGCCAAACGGTTCGGCGTTTGGACGCATCACATTGGGTTTGGTGGAACCAATTTACAGGCTGGAATGATAAGGTGTCAGGACTCCAAGATGTACACGGAGAATGACACATGGGTGGTAATAATCTTACGCTCTGATACCCCCAATATCCCGACTAATTTTCCACTCCTTATCCTGCTGTTGCAAAATGGCAGTAAAACTCAAAACATTCCATAATCACGAAATGACACCTTGCAATTGTCGCTGCTACCCTCGACTTAACGGCATTCTGGATCTTGGCTAAATATTCCCGTCACACATACGCCATTTTGATAAGCCATTACGTCATACACCATTTTATACTGTTGCAATACTTTTACCCCTTCCACCTTTTCAAGAGTGGCTTTCCATTCAGACTCCCAAGTTGAAAATGGGTTCTGGGATATTGTAGAATGTGACAGGGCGATGCGTGGGTGCTGCAAGGAATGCCGAGAGCGTGAACGCAGTTTTCGCGATGTTGTTTCCTGTTGGAAGTGCGGGCTTCCGATCCAGGAGACCGCCCCAGGGGTTTGTGAGTGTTTGATGTAAGGTGTATGAGCGGAAAACAGAAGCCCACGATCGACAATCCATGTTGACTTTGCAGAACGGATACGATGCGGCATTTTCACTCGACACTCCCTAGTGATTGCGATCCGCGTGGTGACCCATGGTTGAGAGCCTGTACACATCCGGTGCTGACGCTTCCCGCATATCTCGAAACTGTCCAGAGGTTGTCTGTAAGCTCCTGAGGTGGCGTATAAGCTCTAGAGGCAGCCTGATGCTGGCTCGTTCACTGGTCAGGCCGTCAGCCACCTCTTCTCCCTGAGATGCGGTGTGATTTAGGTCGTGACGTGTACTGACTCGACCTGCTCGCCTGGCCGGCAGGGGGATGAGCCCGGCGCTGGTGCCCAGCCGCGGGTCGCCCATGCCGCCCACCTCGCGGCCGGCCGGCCACACAGCCATGCTGGGCGAACTGCCGCCAGATCCGGCCGGACTTCAGGCCGGCCTCTACGACGTCAGCAAGGTAAGCTCGAGCTCTTGGAATTATCTTTCCCATGCTTTCCTGTTTTACTGGCACATATTTCGATGCAATGACAACCAGGGTGGACACATGGTGTGGCACCGAGGGCCTGTACCCCCACGTGGAAGGTGGCGTCCTCCAGGCCAGGAAGAGGCGTCCCTCTGAAAAATGTTCCAGTGTACCCGCTCGAATTTTCAGCCGGAGGCGCCCCTATGAAGTAAAAACGCCGAGTTTTTCAGGAAGGTCTGAATGGAACCCGCCCCATCGGATTTTATATCCAGAGGCGCCTCTCCAGGTGCTTTCGCAGTGGCGCAGTTCCAAAGAAATGACGCCCCTCCAGACAAGTACTCCATGACAATTCCTGGATCTACCCCTGATTACAACATTGTTTTCTCGCGGTTATGAACTCCGGATAGTTGTAAATATGTCCGGGACAGCAATGTGGCAGTGTAAATTAAAAAACCAACGATGAAAGCACGGTCTGATCAGGATATGACGGATTTCTTTGAGGAGCCGCTAGTCATATAGGATACGAGTGCTTGCTATCAAAACGACTGCAAGCGAAAATATATTGGACCCTCCTATTCCTATTACACTTAGTCATTGTACACACGCCAGACCTCCGACACCTTTGAAATTATTTCAATATCTCAACATTATGATACCGTACGGCAAGCCACATTCAATGATGCCCATATAATGCAAATTGTAGTCATAGCCACGAAACGTGAGGACTCTGCAAATTAAACCAACCTTTGACCTTGAGGCATGATCTGACATGTCCCAGGTTGACATGTTACTCGAGAGTTGCCCACGGGCATTCTCTTGATGCCAAGCATGGGTAGCTTTGGGATAAAACGAAGAAACGCGGGGCGATCGAAGAAATGAGTATGATCTTTGACTTCGAAAATTAATGTGACTTCTGATTAATTTGCTGGAGTACCATTCACATGTCCCGGTTTGAAATGTTACTTGAGGTGCACCACGGGCTATTGCTTGATGCAAGATGTGGGTATGTTAGGGCGAATAAAAAATGCGAGGCGACAAAGGAAATCGGTTTGACCTTTGACGTTAGAAATCAGTTATATTTGGTATCATCATAATACGGCACAAATCACGTCGAATGACATCCATTTGGTGCAAATTGAACCCATAGTGACGAATCGCAAAGACTTTGAAAAATCCAAACTAGCCTTTGACCATGAGGTTTGACCTGGACATATCCAGGTTTAAAAATGTTACTCGAGGGTTCACCTTGGACTGTCACTTGACATACATTGTTACGATTGTCTATTCGTTGTTCCGAATGACATCCATTTTCTGCAAATTGAAGTCATAGCGACGAAACCAGATGGCATCGAAAAACTCGATAAAACCTTTGACTTTGGCATGTCCCGGTTAGGAGCTGGATAGGATTGGGTGAAAATCACAAAAAAGGTAACTGTTAGGCGACTGAACAAATCAGCTTCAATTTTAACCTGTCCAGATTATTTCGAAATATCAACTTTCTGATGCTGTCCAAGATAACACGAATGACACAACACGAATGACATCCATGTTCTGCAAATTGAAGCCATAGCGACGCAACGCGATGACATCGAAGAACTTAATCAAATATCTGACCTTGACATGTTCCGGTTTGAAATGCTACTCAGGTGTCCACCACAGGTTATAGCTTGATACCAAATTTGGATAAGTTTGGAGAAAACTGAAAAAATCGGCATATCGAAGTATCAGCTTGGCATTTGTCCTTGACAAATAATTCGGTTGCTTAGTTTTCCGCTACTGCATAGCAACCCACGTCGAATGACGTTCATCTAATGGAAATTGAAGCGATAGCAACCGAACCTCGCGTTTGGTCGATATCGCTTCAATATCGCCATCTAATAAATGAGATAACCTTTGACATAGAAGTTTGGCCTTGACGTGTACCGACTTAAAATGCTGCAGTATGGTTCTATTTTATTTCTTGATACTATTTCTTGATGCCAAATTTGGGTAGGTTTGGGTGAAAACGAAACAAAATTGGAGGCCACCGAAGAAACTGGCTTGCATTGAACCTTAACCGTTAAAGTCGTAATGCGAGACCTATGTATTTCCTTCCAGCGTGTTCAGTGTTAATTGAGATTGCCGATGCCAATACAAATACGCCTCTGGCGAACTCGTAGCTGGATACGAATACGAACACGACGTTAACTTTACGTACGTGCTTAAGGCAGCCCAACTTAAGGCTGGCCTCAGTGGTCTTGAAGATGGCCAAGAACACCTAGAGTCGCATGTGTTCAAGATATATCAATATATGAACAGGGGAATGCAACCTAAGTCGTATAAAGCCTAGCGATAATGCAGATGTGCTGCCTAGCAGAGCACATTTTTTTCACTCAAGCGAGAGGAGAAGATGGTCAAGGTTGATGTTTTTCACGAAAGCCTGGAAGTATAATTTTCTAACGTTTGCTGATTTACTGTTCGGAGATTTTGTGACAACAGATAGTCTGTGAAGCGTTTATTGGCTACGTCGGCTTCTAGTATTTGTCGTGATTCTCTTACGTGTACATTTTTACTCCATAAATGATTAAGTAGAGTTTTGCGGCGAAGATACTCAGGTAGCGAGGCTTGGGGGACACTCGACTCACTCGCTCGGATGCGTTATCCGGCGTGATGGATGCGGCTCGACTCGCTCGGATGCGTTATCCGGCGTGATGGATGCGGCTCGACTCGCTCGGATGCGTTATCCGGCGTGATGGATGCGGCTCGACTCGCTCGGATGCGTTATCCGGCGTGATGGATGCGGCTCGACTCGCTCGGATGCGTTATCCGGCGTGATGGATGCGGCTCGACTCGCTCGGATGCGTTATCCGGCGTGATGGATGCGGCTCGACTCGCTCGGATGCGTTATCAGGCGTGATGGATGCGGCTCGACTCGCTCGGATGCGTTATCCGGCGTGATGGATGCGGCTCGACTCGCTCGGATGCGTTATCCGGCGTGATGGATGCGGCTCGACTCGCTCGGATCCGTTATCCGGCGTGATGGATGCGGCTCGACTCGCTCGGATGCGTTATCCGGCGTGATGGATGCGGCTCGACTCGCTCGGATCCGTTATCCGGCGTGATGGATGCGGCTCGACTCGCTCGGATGCGTTATCCGGCGTGATGGATGCGGCTCGACCCGCTCGGATGCGTTATCCGGCGTGATGGATGCGGCTCGACCCGCTCGGATGCGTTATCCGGCGTGATGGATGCGGCTCGACTCGCTCGGATCCGTTATCCGGCGTGATGGATGCGGCTCGACTCGCTCGGATGCGTTATCCGGCGTGATGGATGCGGCTCGACTCGCTCGGATCCGTTATCCGGCGTGATGGATGCGGCTCGACTCGCTCGGATCCGTTATCCGGCGTGATGGATGTGGCTCGCCTGGCGGCCGGCACCAGCCAGCGTGGGCTGAATCCATTACGCAGCCTATCGAGCTGCGTAGTCCACGGAGACCCATCTGTTCAGATGAAGCCCCGTGCCGGCGGCAGTGGTTGGCTGCTGTGACGCCGCACTGCCCCGGGTTGTGGACAGGGTAGGCGTGGGTCTGCCGCGCCCGGCCCAGTTGGATGCAGTGCTGTTTTGCACTTAGCTGGTGAGCATCCCGATATGTTCCAGCAATTGGTGCCCTTTCCGATTGATTACTTAAACTGATGATAATGAACCAATTACTTAAACGCGTACGCTACTTAAGTGTTCACACGGTACGCTACTTAAGTCCAGATTGCTGATTGTCAAGATTAGAACGCCAACTACAAGCGTAGGGAAGAGCGCGGTCCAAACACTTGAATGCCTTTGCAGTTGTCAGCGGGAGGAGCTAGGTGGCATTGTAGCCTGAGTATGACGGCAGATCATCCTTTGTATCTCGGAATGACATGGTGACCAAGTGTACATTGGACGTGTTGTCAGAAGTGATGTTCATCTCGGTTCATCGGATTAGATAGTTGTCATCAACACGGACTGTCATTTTGAAGCTGTCTCCGGTGACACCGACTGGCGGGGTTGGGGTTGTGTGTGTGTGTGTGGGGGGGTTGTGTGTGGGTGGGACATTATCATAACAACGTTTTGCTTAGAGCTTAGAGGTATTCTCATTTTTGATGGGGAATATTGCATACTTCTATCGACGTCATTGCTTGCTTTGACGTCATGGGAAATTTCGATGTATTTGAAGATTGACCGCGGGGGATCCACCTTGCGGTTGATATTGGGATTGTCTTCCCACACCTACCACCCTTCTCAGCCCCGTCACCTTCTTGCTCCGGTACAGCGACTTTGCACGGGCCGACTGTGATGTCACGCATGTTTCCTCGAACCTGCGATGTCATAATTCTTGGTGCGTTTTACCGTGGCAGGAGATTTGCAGCGAACCGGACTATGGAATTTGCACTGTGCGCTTTATGTGGAAGAGTGAGCTATGTTATCGTCACCAGAACAATTCCAAAACCTTCGTGTCTGGGTATCCACAGGGTGTCAGGGGTGCCTGGATATCCACAGGGTGTCAGGGGTGCCTGGGTGACCATAGGATGTCAGGGGTGCTTGGATATCCACAGGGTGTCAGGGGTGCCTGGATATCAAGATTGTCAGGGGTGCCTGGATGTCCACAGGGTGTCAAGAGTGCCTGGATGTCCACAGGGTGTCAGGGTATCCACAGGGTGCCAGGAGTGCCTGGGTATCCACAGGGTGTCAGGATATCCACAGGGTGCCAGGTGTCCGGGGGAGTGGCGTAGCTGGCAAGCCGTCAGCTGACGCTCAGGTCAGCTGCGCCACCAGCCGGTGGAGCCGGGGCGGGGCCACGTTCGTGCGGCAGTACATCGGCGCGCGTTCTCGGAGAGGCCGGCAGTAAACGCGGGGCGGGCCGCGCCGCTGCCGTTGAAATGACCGCCCGGAATGGCGCGATCTGGGCGACGGCCAGTGCCGAACTGCAGCCAAGTGCGCCGCGATCGCCGCGGGCCGGCCGGCATTGCCGCGCGCCATGACGTGCTGCACTGCCGCGCCGCGGCTGATGGGCGTTGTTATCGGGGTCAGGGGCGCATCCGCTGCATAGGTTGTACAGCGTCCATGCTGGTGGGCGTCGCGGAACCGCTGGCCAATTTTGCTAGGGTGCAATAGCCGCGATTCGGGTCGCGAGGTTGCAGGTGAGTGGTGTGGGGGTAAGGTGGCAGTCTAAATCTGCAGGCTGCGGGTTCGATTCCCTCTTGTCGCGTGTTGTTCGCCCGCGACTGATCGGCGTTGGACGATAGGCAACGCTGGAAGACGCAACAGTTGACGCGTCGCGAAGCCAATGGCCACAAAATGAGCGCTATGTGACCTGTGCAGTCGACGCACCCATAAACTACAATAACTAGTCAGTAGCCACGAACTGCTCTCGCTTGATCTCGCCTATGTTGTCCGTGTTGTCCATATCTGTGTTGGCCATTGCCTTGTCGTGTACGACCTAAACTAGTCAAAATTCCGAGCACGTTCTCACTGGTTTCTTTCCCGCCCCACCGCGACCTCATCTCACCTGCACTGTGTTTCCGACTCCGGCGCTGTCACACTGCGGTCGAGTGTAGGCATCACCCGGAAACTCATCCCCGGCGAGATTCGCTACTTACTGGAGAGAAACGCATGGATATGCGGAGATGTTGCACAGTGGTGTGGTGCTACACAGTGTGTCGTGTGGAATTACGGATTGGGACTGCTGTCGCCAACAAAGGGAGAATGAAGGGCAACGGGTTGTGAAAAGCTGTGCCAGCCTCCTCCTGCAGTCAAAGACTTTGGCTCAACTTCGAGGCGATTAATCGTTTACTGATGCGTCATTCCTGCATGTCGATTGAGATCTGATAGGGCCGTGTTCGTTTTGTTGGCATCCGTCTCGCTCGCACCACCGGTTATAGCGTGCTGGTGTGTATGTGTACGGTCCGGGGTGTCACTGGACTTCGCCCAGCCCTGCCCCTCTCCGGACACCGGCTAAGACACGCGCCGAGTCACATTCCGGGCTTATCTTCCTCAGCTGTTGAACAATTCCTGGTCGATGACAGCACCCCAGTAAGCCAGGACAAAATGGTCGAAGCTGGCTTTTGGGTTGCGTGTTTGACCAGATTACATGTGCGACCAGCCTGCATGACAGGTACACGGATGACGTATTTTATTTGCATAGAATGGCATTGACCCGCGTTTCAGTCGTAGTTCCCGCGTGTCTTGAACACGTACCGCACACCGACGTCGGGGACAAGCCTGTAGGAATGGGAAGCGAGTTGTAACCCTGGCCGTTTCAGTCTGGGATCGTTGAAATTGCGAAATATCGGCTATTAATCTCCCTTGTTTATTATTTATATCCCTATTAATCCCCATGGCTAATCCTGGGTGTGGTAGAGTGGTGAGGAACTTAGCATTCCTGGGTAGGTCTTGTCCAAGGTCCGACAGGGTCGGATGTCGGATTGACACGCTCCGGAGTGTCGGGCCTCGGTCCGACACTCCAAAGCGTGTCAATGTTCCGCCGTCAATGTGCCACTGTGCCGCCAACACAGCTGTTCGCTGTTCAGCTGTTCTGAGCTCCATCTGTTTACATCAGCAGAACAGATCAACCAGACGGCGGCAGGGTGGCATCGATGGGCGTGTCGCTGTTCAACGCTGTGCCGAGTGGGACAGGCGCCGTTCAGTTTACGCCGGTTCCGGTGATTGTAGTTGCGGATGGTGTCGCAACGCCGCGCCATACACTGATGTTCAGCGTATTGTCTGATCACCTGGATGTGGGCGACCGACCCGACCCGACCCGACCCGACCCGACCCGACCCGACCCGACCCGACCCGACCCGACCCGACCCGACCCGACCCGACCCGACCCGACCCGACCCGACCCGACCCGACCCGACCCGACTCGACTCGACTCGACTCGACTCGACTCGACTCGACTCGACTCGACTCGACTCGACCCGACCCGACTCGACCAGGCTCGACCAGACTCGGCTCGACTCGGCTCGACCCCATCCTACCCCATCTGACCCTATCGAACCCGACCCGACATCATCCGACCTCATCGAACTCGACCCGGTCCAACCCAGTCCGACCAGGTCCGACCAGGTCCGACCCGACACCGTCCGACCCCATCCGATCTGACCCGGTCCGACCAGGTCCGACCCGGCCCGGCTCGACGCGAACCGATGCAACCTGACCCAGTGTAAAATAATTCATCATGTGGCCTGGAAATGCACAGTTAATGGAGTTGTGGTGTTTCATCTTCTTCGGTTTTTACCATTTTGCCACATGATGTTTGCGCAGTCATGCACACAACTGCTAAATAATGTAAAATGCATGTGACTGAAGTGAAAGGCATTCCGCTTTTTAATCCTTAAGTGGCAATCCTTTAATTTCTGCCAATCTTTCACTATTCCTAAGCAACTTCTCCCTTCATCCACACAGTTAATAGTGAAGCAACTGTAGGACACTGACCTGACCCGATGCGATCCGACTCAATCCAACCTGACCCAACCCAACCTGACCAAACCCAACCAGACCCGACCCGCCCCGCTCGATCGCTGCGTCGTCTGTGCTGAGAGCTGCGCTCCCCGTACGATCTGCTCGATCTTACCAGGCTTAGTCGAGCGTGCAGCATGTCTGTTTCCGGCCATGCCGCGTCTGGCATGACCGCATAGTTGTGAAATCTCGCCGGTCCTGAATCAGAGGCGGCTCGGCGCACTGAAGATCGTGCGCGAACGAAAGTAATTCTGTGCACGCGACTCCGTCCGTCTAAAGTCGTGTTTCAGAATGTGTATAGGGTCACCCATCCCAATTTATCGACAGTGGAACGGTCAATGATTATGGAATGCCTTCGATGTAGCGCTTCGATCTATTTCTTTGATAGCGACATTCTGATGTCGTGGGATGGCAGTTCATTCTCAACCTTCTGCTGCACGGTTTCTCGCATCGTTTCTTGGGATTCTCCGTCGCATTCCGTCCTCGGATTCCGCAAATTTTAACGTGTGGCATTCTTTGTCGATTCCTCACGAAATCCGCACCGAGATGCCGTGGATGCCGCGATGAACGCGGGAACTGCAACACGCTGGTCATGTCCTGTGACATGCTGATCAGGTCATGGATGGCAAGGCAAATTCGTAAGCAATTTTGTGGAAGCGATGCGATTGGGCTAAGCTGTGGAAACATGTCTTTGTAGATGCCTGTGAAGACATTTTTGCCGACCAAAAGACCGTTTGGTGAGATGCACCGCACTGTGTATCTCGCCCAACCGGGATATTTTTCGTAGGTAGGGTCGGAACTTTACAAATGGTGACACAGATTCCTCACGCAATTCACGCGACACGAAGCTTGCCGCAACTCTCTGCGGCGTCAACTCGTGGAACATGCGACGTCACACACAGCGGAATCTGCCGAACAATTGCGACACAGAACGCACCACTGGGATACAGAACAGAACAGTGACACAGAACGCACTGCTGGGAAACAGATCACTGGGACACAGAATGCACCATAGGTCTGCTGATCTCGCCGGCGAGATGTGTTGCCCCGCTCCGTAGTGTACCCTGATGCCTTCTGCCAGACATGCCCGCGGCCATATCGGCTGGACGTAGGTCGCGTTTGGCCGGCGGTCGTTTGCGCTAGGTTTCTGTCGGGTTTGGCGTTGGCATTATTGATACCACTAATGGCGATGGGTGAGTGCGATGTCAATCGCAGGTGTTCGCCTCATTGAATGGAATTGGCTGGTCCTGGATGACGAAGTAAATGATGGACCTGAGTTAATTTGGCAATTAATAGTATTTATTATTCATGTATATATAGACGCAATTCATGAGCGGGACAATTTGTCCCCACATTTATGATTCGGGGACGTTCTGCACCTATGGACTAAACTACTACCGCTGTGATGAGTGGCGGTTATTACCTTTGGTTTGCCATCAGAGAGGAATAATGGTATTTCAATAGTCTGTGTCGGCTGTTGCCTCTGTTGGCCAGGCCGGCTCTGGTCTGCGGTGGCTCTGGTATAGTCACTGTAAGCCCATGACTGCCCGCATGACCACCAACGCCTCCATGATGTCCCGGTATGGCAGCCGGCTACTCCATGACCGTCGCCACCGCCCGCGCCTGCCCACCACCGCCGGGGCGGCTGTGCCGCCGCTGCTGACCTTATATGTGGCCAGGCTGGACGGCGCCGGCACGGTCCGGCGGCGGGTGTCCGGACAGAAGGGGGCGCTGACACAGGCGGCGGGCGGTTGCCATGGTGCCGGCACAGGTAGCGGGCGATTGCCATGGCACTGGTACGGGTGGCACACGGTCGCCATGGTGCTGGGACAGGTGGTGGACGGCTGCCATGGTGCTGGGTCAGGTAGCGGATGGTTGCCATGGTGCTGGGACAGGTGGTGGACGGCTGCCATGGTGCTGGGACAGGTGGCGGACGGTTGCCATGGTGCTGGGACAGGTGGCGGATGGTTGTCATGGTGCTGGGACAGGTGGCACACGGTCGCCATGGTGCTGTGACAGGTGGTGGACGGCTGCCATGGTACTGGGACAGGTGGAGGATGGTTGTCATGGTGCTGGGACAGGTGGCACACGGTCGCCATGGTGCTGTGACAGGTGGTGGACGGCTGCCATGGTACTGGGACAGGTAGCGGACGGCTGCCATGGTACTGGGACAGGTGGAGGATGGTTGTCATGGTGCTGTAACAGGTGGCACACGGTCGCCATGGTGCTGTGACAGGTGGTGGACGGCTGCCATGGTACTGGGACAGGTAGCGGACGGTTGTCATGGTGCTGGGACAGGTAGCGGACGGTTGCCATGGTGCTGGGGCGGGTGGCGGATGGTTGTCATGGTGCTGGGACAGGTGGAGGACGGTCGACATGGTGCTGGGGCAGGTGGAGGACGGTCGACATGGTGCTGGGGCAGGTGGCGGACGGTCGACATGGTGCTGGGGCAGGTGGCGGACGATAGACATGGTGCTGGGACAGGTGGAGGACGGTCGATATGGTGCTGGGGCAGGTGGCGGACGGTAGACATGGTGCTGGGTTAGGTGGAGGACGGTCGACATGGTGCTGGGGCAGGTGGAGGACGGTCGATATGGTGCTGGGGCAGGTGGCGGACGGTCGACATGGTGCTGGGGCAGGTGGAGGACGGTCGGCATGATGCTGGGGCAGGTGGCGGACGATAGACATGGTGCTGGGTTAGGTGGAGGACGGTCAACATGGTGCTGGGGCAGGTGGAGGACGGTCGACCTGGTGCTGGGGCAGGTGGAGGACGGTCGGCATGGTGCTGGGGCAGGTGGAGGACGGGTGCCACGGAACGGCATCATGTCAGCCGGCTGTGTGGTACTCCGCGGCTGCAGCTAGTGATAGCGCTGACACCTGATACATGTTGCTATGTGTGTGGGGGAGGTCAAATTCAGTATCGGCCGACCTCTCTACACAGTTAGCCTCAGCGGCAGGTAACGCTGACACCTGATACATGTCCCTATGTGTGTGGGGTGAGGTCAGATTCAGTCTCGGCCGACCTCGATCAGCTGCACCCTGCCACGTGGCAGATGACCATATTTGGTGTGGTCGATTGAAACGCCGACGAGGGGCGTAACTAGATGCTGGTGTGGATTGTTGGCTGTGCTGAGCTGGGCTGGGCTGGGTTCGACTGAGCGACGGTGGGGACGATGGGGTGTGTCCTTACCCAAGCTCCGTGAATTTTAATATTATGGCTTTGGCGTTGCGTGAATAATCGATATATAACGTTCTCGTCCCGTCCAATATCTGTGGCGACGCTCATGGATGGGAACAGTCTCAAACCACTTACAATTCCCCCTGAACAAGGGGATAGACAACATCCATAGTTGTGAGGATTGAGTAAGACCCCAAATTTGTGAATATAACAGCGGTTCAAGGAACAGTGATGCTTCACGTCTTCTTGACAAAATATTAGACCTGTTTTCGTTTGTGAATAATTATTTTGCCCCTTCTTCACTGGTAAACATCGCCACAGATGTGATTCTGAGTTTAAATTAGGTTGTTGCGCTTGAAATTATTGACGCACACGCGGCAAAGCGTGCGCACTGCGGAACAAAGTTGCCATTTCAGACCTGGCCCGCACCGTTGCCGCGGTGCGGATGTCCTTTCAGCACTGTGCAAACGTGCGGTCATCAGCTCCTGGAGGAGCTACCGCACTACTGCAGTGGCGCGGCACCGTTCCCGCGCCGGCCTTGCCACGGAGGCGATGCGACGCTGGTCTGAACCGTGCTCAGGTCGGAGGATCGCCCGGCTCCAGTCCCATGTGTGCGTGGGGAGGCCAGGTGAAAGGGTGAAGAAGTGGACCACAGGTGCGCGGTTTGCGCGCCCGTTTTGCTCGACGAGCACGCTTGCGTCGTTTCGGCACGGCGGTCGTCGAGGTGGCGCTGCGAGTGCGGCGCACATGGTGGCCGGCCCCGACTGCTGCGAGTGCGGCGCACGTGGTGGCTGGCCCCGACTGCTGCGAGTGCGGCGCACGTGGTGGCCGGCCCCGACTGCTGCGAGTGCGGCGCACGTGGTGGCCGGCCCCGACTGCTGCGAGTGCGGCGCACGTGGTGGCTGGCCCCGACTGCTGCGAGTGCGGCGCACGTGGTGGCCGGCCCCGACTGCTGCGAGTGCGGCGCACATGGTGACCGGCCCCGACTGCTGCGAGTGCGGCGCACGTGGTGGCCGGCCCCGACTGCTGCGAGTGCGGCGCACGTGGTGGCCAGCCCCGACTGCTGCGAGTGCGGTGCACGTGGTGGCCAGCCCCGACTGCTGCGAGCGCGGCGCACGTGGTGGCCAGCCCCGACTGCTGCGAGTGCGGCGCACGTGGTGGCCGGCCCCGACTGCTGCGAGTGCGGTGCACGTGGTGGCCGGCCCCGACTGCTGCGAGTGCGGCGCACGTGGTGGCCGGCCCCGACTGCTGCGAGTGCGGCGCACGTGGTGGCCGGCCCCGACTGCTGCGAGTGCGGCGCACATGGTGACCGGCCCCGACCGCGCCGTCAGTGGCGCTCGTCGCCTCGGGCTGTGTCGGCGTACACGGTGCGCCGTATATGGCGCCGACGCGACGGGTGGGGTGCCCGGTCTGGTGTACTGGGAGGCTGAGTCATCTGGCCACGACTGCTGTTGCCGAGCTCGGTGTGGTGTTACTGGGGGGGGGGGGGGGGGTCTGAGTCATCTGGCCAAGACAGCTGCTGCTGAGCTCCCGACTCTCCCTTCAACTCCACCGACCAGGACTGCTACTGAAGAACCCTGTATTATTCAACTTGTGCCGGCCCTCGCCACTTGATTCGGCTGTCCGTTCGCTGAACTGGGACCAACGTAATGCATCCATGTCAGGCTCTAATGGTCTTTAATGCCAGACGCTGTATAGTCACAGCGGCAGAGGTGCCCGCAATCCAAACTACCCATATGCGCCCCTAAGCTGCAATCCAAACTACTGAACTCACTAACTGGCTCCCAACTGGCAGACATTGATGTCGTGTGGAGGTGGAGTGTGCAGGTGTGAGGGGATTTCACAGCTTCCATCGTGAGAAGGTCTCCCCTCGATGGAGGAACCTGACGTTTGAAGCCGTGCAGCTCGACAGAGCAGCCTTTGTGCCTATTATGTACTCTGCCGATGCACGCAGAGCTACGCCACATGTATACGCACACAAGTAGGAATCCCCCGGTCTGGTCTATCCCTGGAGCCGCCACGACACGCCCCGCGTGCACTGTAGCCTGGCGGTGACGCGACGCAGACGTGTGGTGCACTGGTGCAGCTCGACATATCATGCAGCACCACTGCACGGGTCGCCAGAGTCCCGCACAGGATGTCGTCTCACAGCTGGCGACCGTCGTTCGAACGCGGCCATCCCCGTCGAACCTGTAAACGAGCCCCTCTCCACCCGGCCGTCACGTGGTTTGTGGATCGGACTATATCTGTATATCCGTATATTTATCCATCTATCTGGCTGGCTATTTATCTATCGGTATATGCATATGTGTTCCCATGGGGGACAACATACCCCCAGTGCCCTATCCACCTTGCATTCACCCCTGTCTCCCATGACTTCCGCCTGCCAGCGGGACTTGGCTGCGCGTTGGCTGCTACGGCCATATTAGCGCCGTCGGTCTCTCGCGCAGATTGTTATGGGGTGAAGAGCAGCATCGATTGGAACTCTGGCCACAATCTATTGGCACAGAGGCGATTTTCCCACGCGATTACTCGTGCCCCCTGATCTTAACCCTTCTGATATTTCCTGGTCTCAAATATTCAAGGTGTTCCATGCTTTTAGTGTCCGGTTTTCCCCATCTTCGCGCATTCCACTCTATATTTAACTCATGAAGGGTGCTTCCTTGGCAACATATAAGAAATTGTCCAGCACCAATCTGCTTTGCTATCAGACTGCATTTTCCGGCGAATGTACCCATTGCATTATGGCTGTATGCACTGCACACTAAATCGCATCCCCGTGGGAATCAGCGGAAATGAGGCTGCAGATTCTGCAGCGAAACGTGCTGCTCAAGGTCCGCGCACACGTCTTCCCCTCCCGGCGAGGGGCTTTTTTCCAGACATTAGAAACAACATTCTGAAGAAATGGCAGGATACCTGGGAGTCCATGGCTGACAAGTTAAGGAGGATCAAGTACCTCATTGGTGATTGGTCATCGTCATCGCATATAACTAGACGCCACGAGGTGGTACTATGCTGGCTGCGAATAGATCACACATACAGCACCCACATATACCTCTTCAGTGCCGATCAAAAGCCACTGTGCCCAAGGTGCCATGTTCCACTATCAGTTCAGCATGTCTTGGTAGCGTCTCCCAGACTTGCCCATGAGCGAATACGTCACTCTGGACACACTTCAGTCTCGTTACGGGTCTGGCTTGGAGACGAGTCTCGTTTATTCAAACGGGACAACTCTTTCTCTTCCTTTCAGAAATAAGTTTTTGCAGTATATGCACCTCATTAATACCCTGCCTGGTATGTAGTAAGATCATTACGTTCTAATTTGCATCTTGACCGGAACTCTTCGAAATGTAGAGTATATGAAGTCGCCTCGACTAGCCTTCGCTTAGCCAATACCGTGTGACTAACTGTGTTATGGGCGCTGCATGACCACGCCAGTCGATGCGCCCCTAAACGACAATAAACAACAAACAAATCGCATCCCCTCCCTGGACGCCTCTGCATACGACCACATGTGACTACCCTGCGCGGCCGGTGTGACCCGCGCTAGCCACGCGTGAGCGGACGCGTTGAGGCAGTCACGCCTGTGAAGTGTGAACGAACCCCTCCAGCTGTAGCACGTCTCTGGCGTGAGCGGACGCCCATTCGCGTGCGAAGATGTGTTTGGTGAACGCCTGTTCGCTGATCCGATGACCGGTTCTCATATTCTTTTTGAAGATGATGTTTATTGTTTTCTACCATTCATCGTTTTCTGTCATCGATTGTTCTGCGTTCCTCAGCGACCGTGATGGACTCCGAAATTGAGAGACCGTTTTTGTGCTTGTCCTATATATAAGTGTCGTTTTCGTCACGCGCTTGCTGTTGATTTCTCGTGTCATTTCACACGAGGCTATTTAGTATCACTTGTGCTTCGTCGACAGGTGTGTCTTCTGTATCAGCACTTTGTTCTGTGAACAGCTGTGTGTGATGGTAGATGGCACCTGTACATTCTGTTGACAGCTGTGTGTGATGGTACATGGTAACTCTACCTGGCGTGAGCAGCTGTGTATGATGGCACATGGTAACTATATCTTGTATTGACAGCTGTATGTGATGGTATGTGGCATGTGGTAGCTCTATCTTCTGTTGACTGCTGTGTGTACTGCATATGGTAGCTCTGTTTACAGTTGGCGGATGTGTGTGACACATCCGCAGACTTGGACAGCTGTGCTTGGGGCGCACGATGACGTCACCATTGTTTGCAACTGTAACCGTCGGCCGTTTATGACTGTCCGTGATAGTTATAGACGAGTCTGACATGTTATGTTGATCTGTGGCAGGTGTGTGTGTGTCTATGTGTGTGATGGTGTCTGTGACGGTGTGTGTGTGATGGTATGTGACTGTATGTGACAGCCGCGCATGACTATGTGTGACGGTATGTGACGGTATGTGACAACCGCGCTTGACGTGTGACAGTTGTGCGGTTCAGTTTGTGACCTTGTGACAGCCGTTTGTGGCCGCCTGCGACAGCTGTGCGTGATGGCATGTGACAGCTGTGGCTGCCATCGGTCGGCCGTGAACTTCCGTGACCGCTGTAACCCTTCAGGGTCACAGCGTCCGACCGACTGCCTGGGAGATAAGCCTAATCAGAAGCAGCTGGGCGGGCCTTCATTCAATTACTGCCCACACAGAGACGACGGGGACTGGGCAGAGTCGAGGGCAGGAGCCCGCCCTCGTATACCATGCGCTCCTCTGTCACAATCATAACCGCTGGCAGCTGGAAAGGCGTCGGTGATTGCCTACCAAACAACACGTCATTTTTGCTCATAACCAGTAGGCCGAAGTTCGAATTGATCAACGATAATTTGGTGTTGATGATTGTGCTAAGTTACATGCTTGATGATTATTACGGCAGGCTCACAAGATTATCTCAATCAGGTGGAATGGGAAGCAGTGCGATTTGTAAGAACACACTCTTGTGCAGAGCAAGTGGTTGGAATAAACGACGGGAGCGTAACGAACTGCCGTGCTCATGAGTAGTGGTGTATTCACAACACGGCCTAGGTATGCGCCAACGAGGGCGTTCGCTTTTCTCCTCCCTTCCTCGAGGACTGTGGTATGCCGGTGGTGAATTGGACCCGCCAGGCGTTAGCCACGATTAGCAAGATTTAACCCTTTATACCTGATTAGCTCCGCAGTCTCCTTTGTCATTGCTTGAACGCGTCAATGTCTGTATTGCTGTATACTTACACACACAATAATCAATGATACAGGGATGAAAACCGTCTCATTGATTATTGCATCTCACGCCGTGTAGATGAATCATTTGAGCGATAGGTTACGGGTGATGTGTGATTGAGTTGGCCTCCAAGCCGATCCCTGGTTTGCAAGCTCGTCTCATAAGTCAGTCGTCGGCTTGTAATCCTGCCGGTTGCCTCGGGATCGTGTATTTTCCGCGATTATTGTCGGGCAGTCCAGGGATGGGATGCCTGCCCATCTCCCAACTGAAGAGTGATGAGTTCGAGTTCCACCTGTCGCTGTTCTTCACCCGCAACCAATCGACGTGAAAGAGTAACGACGCCATGTGACCAAAGCAGTCGACCCGTCAGAAAACCAATAACCAACCAGTCGTGGTCTGCCTACGTGGTTGTAGCAGCTCAATTAGGGTATTCGTTCTCGGATCTCAAGGTCGTGGGTTCGAATCCCGCAGCCGGCGAGATTATGTGTCTGCCCGCTGCCAGTCGGCACGAAAGGTGGGCGGTGGCTTAGCATCCGAGTGTCTGGTGAAAGCTCCCAAGGTTCGAAAGCACCTAGGAATACTGCAAACGTATGCAGAGCACACTTGGCGATATCGCTGTCAAGAGCCCGGCAAACATTACACCGCACACTTCGAGGCGTGTGTGTCCGACGCCCCCTCCCCTCCCCCGCCTATACCCGGGCGCCTCGGTCGGTCTGCATGAGGCAGCGGGGAGGGGGAGGGGTTCTGAGTCAGCATGACAGTCTGAGTGCACCGTATCGGTCACCATCGGCCCAGCCCACTCGCGGCGCCTGCGACGCGGGTCCTAATAGAAAGCCGGCCTTGGGCTGGGCGGCTGATCTGTCTGAGATCGGACCCGCCCGAGCCACTCTGCCGCCGACTGGTCTTCGCAGGGACCCGCCCTGGCTGCTCTGCCGTCGACTGGGCCTTCCAGGGGACCCGCCCTGGCTGCTCTGCCGCCGACTGGGCCTCGCAGGGACCCGCCCTGGCTGCTCTGGCGCCGACTGGGTCCCGCGGTACCTGTTGTACGGCTGTACATTCATGTACTGCTGTGCTCACCAGTGGGTCCAGGCAAGTGGTGAGGTGACGGAACCGGTCATCGCTCCATCGGCCACGGCCTGTCGGTCTGCAAAATGTCACCGCCCATGGGGAATCACGAAGAACTGGGCAGAGTGGTATGGATCTGGTCGTTCATCCCCGCTGGCGTTCCGCGAGTCCGTGCTTGGGTCGACAGCTGCGCACAGCTGTGACCGCATCACTGCACACGCAGCCGGCGGCCGAGGAGCGGCCACCGGCTGCCGCCGGCACCAGCCCGGCCAGCCGAGCCACCACCGCCAGCTGGATCGGGCTGGGCGGCGAGCGAAACTCGTGACCAGGTGGCGGTCCCCGGCCGGCCACGCCGGTCCGTCTGGCGCCGATGGACGATGGACGATGGACGATGGACGATGGACGATGGACGATGGACGATGGACGATGGACGATGAAACGATGGACGATGGACGATGGACGATGGACGATGGACGATGGACATGGACGTGGACGATGGACGACTGTGGCTGATGGCTGATGGCTGTTCGCCGTGGAATGCGTCAAACGGAAGTGGAATAATATCTGATTGCGATCGTTGGCTGATGCCTCAAACATTCCGGAATGTTTCTATCGCATCTGCACAGACACACCCGACGCTTGTACGCACCGGTATGCCGTATTTTGTTTTATATCTTACACTTGTATCGCACTTTGGCACGTCTTCCTCTCACGCACATTTCACTCAGTCATATTTCACTCCGCCTCGCTTCATCCATCCCTCCTTTTTCGTCTGTCATATATGTTGCTGCGTCCAGCTGCCAGACGTGAATTGACCGTGTTGGGTGACGTGGTGTATGCGTAGCGTCACATGTCATACGCCGTGTCAAATGTCACATCTGCCCAACTGTGCCGCCTCGTAATCGCATCCGCCCAACTGTGCCGCCCCGTCACATACGCCCAAGTGTCATATCCCCATAATATCCGCCAAACTGAACTGCCTCGTAGTCACATTCGCCCAGCTGTACCGCCTGGTCATGTCTGCCCAGCTGTGCCGCCCCGTCGCATCCGACCAAGTTTACCGCCACACCATATACGCCCAACAGTGCCGCCTCGTAGTCACTTCCGCCCAGCTGAGCCGCCTCGTAGTTACTTCCGCCGAGCTGTGCCGCCCCGTCATATCCGCCAAACAGTGCCGCATCGTAGTCACTTCCGCCCAGCTGAGCCGCCTCGTAGTCACTTCCGCCCAGCTGAGGCACCTCGTCATATCCTTCCAGCTGTGCCGTCTCGTAGTTATATCCGTCCAGCCGTGCCGTCCCGTCACCTCCGCCCAACTGTGCAGTTTAACGTGCCCGTCAATGCACCGACGCGGCCGCCGGGTAGCTCGTCCCCGACCTTATTGTGCTAGCTGCCAACTGACCCTTCCAGCCGGGGGCTAAATGCGAGCGCGCGAAACGACTCGAACCCTGTGTCGCCAGGCCAGGGGAGACCAGGACAGACCAGCGCTTTAACCAACTGAGCTACCGGGGCGGCAAATGCTCGGAACTATCTTCTGTGCAGGGAAGAGGAATATCGCTGTCACGCTGCTCATACATTCTGAATGTGCGATATGTCCTGTTTGTCTGCCATAATTTTGTAAGGGAGAGTATTTTGTTTGATGGAAATGGCACACGAAGTGTGGTTTATCAGGACGTGTTAGCAGACGAGATGCGACAGCAGTCAACTCCGGAAACATATTCCAATAGCTGAAAGCCATCCTCTTTGGAGGTCATGTGCTCAACGCCGTAACACCTTTTACCGACCAGCATATGACGCACACGCGCATTGTGGGCGCTAAATGCCTCTGCTTTGGTCGACGCGCCCATAAATACAAATATACTAAGAGCGGCGGCCAACATTGGTCTTTCCTGTCCCGGCAAGGCAGAGTTGGAGTCGCTTCACGCACACACGCTCGCTTCGAACTAAGTCTATACACATTACACAATTTAAATAAAAGCCGCTGTGCCATCTGGACAGTGTGGCTAAGTTGGCGATTTTATAAGCCTATTCCAGGACGTAAGAACATTTTCATACTGATATAGCATTCAAGTCCTGGGGAATATAGTCATTAAAATCGGAAGTTGGGCATATTTAGACGTCAATAATCAGCTCAATGCGTTACCACTTTCAATGTCTATTACACAGTCCAGGGAAACTTATTTTATTTACATTCTAACGTCTAACTGAACGAATGTGTACACCCCGCATTTTGATGTGATGTAAGTGACGCTACCAGAGGCACAGACTAAGCGATCAGACCAATTTGCTAGCAACAGCCGAAGCCGAAACCACTAACTAACTACACGACCAAAACGTGGCGGAGGTGGCCGGGTGGTTAAAGTGTTGAGCTTCGGATGCCAATGTTCAGCGTTCGCACCATCCGGGACATTTCCAAATTCCGCGGCCCACCGGCGAAACAATGCGGGCGGCGCCGCTAGCCGCGGTCGTGGATGAAGTGCGTCGTGAACCACTCGAAAGACAATGAACCCTGCGACAACGACGCTGCTCTGCCGTCTCCAGTCGGGCGACATTCGTACTCGCAGCCGGCGGTACCCTGTCGGCATGGCGCCCGGCCGTCTCATGGATAAATGATGCGTTTCAGTCTGAAATGTATGCTGGCCACCCGGATCTGGCGGCCCGCTCGGCTGTCGGCGCGGCGGCCGTCTGTGACGTAGATGTCGCCGGCCGAGTCCGAGTCCGAGGCCGACCTTGCGGGAGAAACTGATCCTGACTGCGGGCGGGAGGGCTGCGTGTGGGTCTGCGAGACGGTCGGGCTGTAATCAGGAGAGTTTGGCTGTCCAGGAAGAGCATGGCTGTCCGGGAAGAGCATGGCTGCCCGGGAAGGGCATGGCTGTCCCGGAAGGGCATGGCTGTCCCCGGGAGATTCTCGTTATGTCGCCGCGAGTCTGGTCTTGTTTCCGGGAGAGTCTGTCTCATGTCCTCGGGAGCGTCTGGCCCTGTCCACAGGAGCCTGATCTTGTCTCCGGGAGAGTCTGTCTCATGTCCTCGGGAGCGTCTGGCCCTGTCCACGAGAGCCTGATCTTGTCTCCGGGAGAGTGTGTCTCATGTCCTCGGGAGCGTCTGGCCCTGTCCACGAGAGCCTGATCTTGTCTCCGGGAGAGTGTGTCTCATGTCCTCGGGAGCGTCTGGCCCTGTCCACGAGGAGCCTGATCTTGTCTCCGGGAGAGTGTCATGTCCTCGGGAGCGTCTGGCCCTGTCCACGAGAGCCTCTTGTCTCGAAGTTGTCTGTCCGGGCGGCCCTGGACTGTCTTGTCTCCGGGAAGTGTGTCATGTCCTCGGGAGCGTCTGGCCCTGTCCACGGGAGCCTGATCTTGTCTCCGGGAGAGTGTCTCATGTCCTCGGGAGCGTCTGGCCCTGTCCACGAGAGCCTGATCTTGTCTCCGGGAGAGTGTGTCTCATGTCCTCGGGAGCGTCTGGCCCTGTCCACGGGAGCCTGATCTTGTCTCCGGGAGAGTGTGTCTCATGTCCTCGGGAGCGTCTGGCCCTGTCCACGGGAGCCTGATCATGTCTCCGGGAGAGTGTGTCTCATGTCCTCGGGAGCGTCTGGCCCTGTCCACGGGAGCCTGATCTTGTCTCCGGGAGAGTGTGTCTCATGTCCTCGGGAGCGTCTGGCCCTGTCCACGGGAGCCTGATCATGTCTCCGGGAGAGTGTCATGTCCTCGGGAGCGTCTGGCCCTGTCCACAGGAGCCTGATCTTGTCTCCGGGAGAGTGTGTCTCATGTCCTCGGGAGCGTCTGGCCCTGTCCACGGGAGCCTGATCTTGTCTCCGGAAGAGTGTGTCTCATGTCCTCGGGAGCCTCTGGCCCTGTCCACGAGAGCCTGATCTTGTCTCCGGGAGAGTGTGTCTCATGTCCTCGGGAGCGTCTGACCCTGTCCACGGGAGCCTGATCTTGTCTCCGGGAGAGTCTGTCTCATGTCCTCGGGAGCGTCTGGCCCTGTCCACGAGAGCCTGATCTTGTCTCCGGGACAGTGTGTCTCATGTCCTCGGGAGCGTCTGGCCCTGTCCACGAGAGCCTGATCTTGTCTCCGGGACAGTGTGTCTCATGTCCTCGGGAGCGTCTGGCCCTGTCCACGAGAGCCTGATCTTGTCTCCGGGAGAGTGTGTCTCATGTCCTCGGGAGCGTCTGGCCCTGTCCACGAGAGCCTGATCTTGTCTCCGGGACAGTGTGTCATGTCCTCGGGAGCGTCTGGCCCTGTCCACGGGAGCCTGATCATGTCTCCGGGAGAGTGTGTCTCATGTCCTCGGGAGCGTCTGGCCCTGTCCACGGGAGCCTGATCTTGTCTCCGGGAGAGTGTCATGTCCTCGGGAGCGTCTGGCCCTGTCCACGAGAGCCTGATCTTGTCTCCGGGACAGTGTGTCATGTCCTCGGGAGCGTCTGGCCCTGTCCACGGGAGCCTGATCATGTCTCCGGGAGAGTGTGTCTCATGTCCTCGGGAGCGTCTGACCCTGCCCACGGGGACACGGTCATACAGCCATAGTAAGAGCCACATGAGCCCATTTGGGTTAAGCCTGGGTTAAGGGAAGATACTATAGGCCTGGGTAAAAGGGTACTCAACATTCAAACCAATGCGACATACTAAATTCCAAAGCAACCATCCACCAACATCATACACACCTGCCAATGTTATTATACCCACCTATTCACTCGATACCGCGTAACACACTCGTGCAGCGAGTACCCCATCATTTTTTTCAAACTCCATCCATGCCTGCTTATCCAGGCCTGCACTGTGTACGCCTGCAGAAACCAAAATCTATCATTATATATTCAAGTAAATAGTTATGTATCATAGCTATTGATATGCATAGTTTAAATCCATCTCACCCCATCCACCGCTAATTAGAGCTAAGCAGACAACCTATAAAAACCCGTCCACTTTATTTTTAAGTACATTCAATGACGGACTCTCCACAACATCAGCAACCAATGCACCGCGCTGTGTGGGTTGTAGTCTGTACGCGACGCCGCTGTGTCGGCGACATGAAAAACAGACCGACCTCAAATCCACCTCGTCCCCCGTCTCCCGAGATAACCCGTGGTGACTGCTCTCGACCGTCGGGGCGAGTTGGAGGCTCATTGTCCGGCATTGGACGAGGACTATCCTGCTCTGGGCACGGCGCCGCAGCGTTTTGCACGTCTAGCTGGAACTGGCTCAAAGGAATCTCCATCGGAACTGTGCGACGGTCTCGGCCACTTGCCGTAGGAACGCCGCGCCTGCCGAGGCGACTGCCGGCAGCTGTGTTTTGCCATCGACTGGTGGGTAGCAAATCAGGGCTGGTTGTAGTCTGTCAATGGGTGATTGATTGCTCGTGAGAACGTTATGGCGGCGACAGTTTTTGTGGACGAGGTCCGGTCCGGGGTCAGTTCAGATATCGAGGAAGCACTCGATCAACAGTCGAGAATCAGCGCTGGCGGTCCGGTCACGCAACGCCGCAAATAGCATTTTCGTCTTGGATGCCGGAGGATCACGAGTTCCATGTCCAGTAGCTTGTCGAGGACCTTCGCTATCAGAAATAATTTGACTTGCTGCACCAGCAGCGCTGAATTGGCTTCGCAGTTGAGTGGGCGGACGAGCCGGAATCACATGCGTGGTCACTAGGCGGTATGACATACACACCCTGCCCCGCCAACGCTGACGGGTGTGGTCTCGCCCGCGGTCCCAGCGCCGTTTTTTGTGGGCGAAGGGAGAGTCCCGCATTCCTTCAATAAGTCTCTCTTCGAAAGTAGCGTGACTAATTGGTTGTCTGACAGCAGCGCCCAGCCCCGTTCGCCGTATCGGGTTATGTTGCTACACGGCATCTGTTTGTGTTCGAGTGTTGGGCGGGCTGGCCGGCCGGTAGAGTTCGGTGGAGTTCGATAGAGTGCGATCGCTCGCCTGGCGATGTGAGACGACACACCCACGACAGAGGGGGTGGGGTAGCGCGAGTCGTTGTGTACATGTATGTGCGGCCTGTAGGCGTGGGTACCGGGAACGTCTGCGCCGTCTGGCGGTGTCTGCTCCGGAACACAGCGTCGTTGCTGCGGTTGACGGTCGCGCTTCCGCTGTCGACGGGCGCACCTCGCCAGACGCCACCTGTGTCGCGCGAGCAGCCTGCCGTGTCGTGACAGCCGACATTAATCGGTCCGTAATTAAAGCTACGCACCCAGCCCAACGACTCGGAAAGTGAATACATTTTTGCAATAGTTTAATCAGAAACCAATGCGCTGTTGCCGTTCAGCAATTTCTTTTTTTCCACAGCACACATGCCGCCGAGTTTATCTGTCTGATTCCCCGGAGGGAATTCTTTCGCTCGTACCCTAGAACAGCCTCCATGAGAAGACATGATGCCACTTTGCAGTACCTCTCGAGCTGTGATAGGCAAGCACACCAACCTTTTTCAGGCATTAAATCTGCGTGCGTCATTATTTCAGAGGTTCAGCTGTATGTGAAACGAGCCAAGCGCCTTCGTGCATGTGGGAAGTCCTGGTGTCCGCTATTAGGAGAGCGGCTCTGCGGTTTTCGTATCGCTGCGGGTTGTACGAGGGGCCGGCGGCGGTTCAGTGGCTATTCAACCTCCGAGCGGCGTCGTCGTTAACTTGGTCTTTGATCCCGGTGTTTGCTGGGGCGGAACGGCCGGTCAAAGGTCAACTGCCGGTGAAAAAAGTCGGTAACCCGCGTCTCATTGTGCTCTTGACACGGCTCCGCTTGGACCGACCGCCACGGGGTCAAGGTCGCACCGGCCGGAAACGCCAAGTAGACTTATGTGTTTCGTAAGCGAGTGTCAATTTGTTGATCAATTTTAGCTGAGTTCTTTTTCGTCTCCGCACGGGCCACACTGATAGGCGAGACTCAGTCTCAGCTAATTGCCGACGCGAGCATCTGAGGTGTTCGCCTTCCACATTGTCTTCAAGTTTGCTCTGCATTTCCAACAGTGACTGCTGGCAGTGACTATTTGGGATAACCCAGCATTCGGCCGGTGGTTCCCTGGCCCCGCCGCCTGAACGTGAAGTAGCTGTCGTATTCGGACCTCGCTTGGCGAATACTTTGCAAGAGCCATTTTAAAACGAATCTGCGTGCGTGCTGCAGCTGCCTAATGTTATTCAGCGTGCCATGTCTTGGCGAATATTTGGGCTATTTCGTGTGGTAAGTTTGCTATTTTGCGTAGGAGGGAGGTTCGGTCCGCGCATGCGATTGTGTCTGCGGCCCAAGAGAGAGGCGATGAGGAAGCTGCATCGGTGGGCGTTTGTGCGATGACGGCCACGCCTGTGATGGTCACGTGATATCCGGAGGTGCGTGAGTGATGTCTGGTGTCGCACAATGTCGTTGAAATGGCGAGGGCGAGGCATAGGCAGTGGGGCGATACTGCTGTGCCGACATTGGTGACCCCGGTGTCAAAGGTTACGCCGAGTGGGAACACCTAAGCCTGAGTGCTCGTACTCGCGGCAACGCTTGGCGTTTGTACACTGGCATGCCAATGTTAACATTTCTGTTCTCAACTTGATATAGGTTAAGAAAAATAATCAACTGGCACTCAGCCAAGGGTACGCAAGCACGCGTGCAGCAGCTGACTACTTAACCACCGACCTACTTGTGGTCCGCGCTGGACCGGACCGGTACAGTCTCGCGCATATCGTCGTGGACCACTGACGCCGTTTGCAGAAATCGGAACGATGCCTCGTCTTGTCGATTGACGGATTGTCCACGTCGGTGTGGCAGCGTCGGTCACTCCGTCCTGCCACTCCGTACACCCACTGCCCAGCCACCCCAAACAGTTCTACTCCGTACAGCCACACCGCCCAGTTCAACTCCACCCAGTTGAACTCCATCTAGCCACTCCGTCCTGCCACTCCGTACAGCCACTGCCCAGCCATTCCAAACAGTTCCACTCCGTACAGCCACACCGCCCAGTTCAACTCCACCCAGTTGAACTCCGTCTAGCCACTCCGTCCAGCCACTCCGACGGCCGGCGTTGCACGCTGTGTGGCGACGGGCCCGCATTCCTGTCCGCTGGCTGTTTGCGCGGCGGCATTTCGCCGGCTGTCGGCCGTCACGACAGCACGGCGTGACGTGACGCGTCACGCGCCACTGGTGACTGACCGTCGTTCCCGCCGCCCCCTTCATCCCTCCCGGCCGGGGTCGCCGCGACGCCCGCCGCCCGCCTTCTACGGGCCGCTTGACGTCACCGTTGAGCGTGACGTCACACTGGCTGTGCGCGGGTCGGGCCGGTCGGACGGCCGCGACCTCTGGGCGCCCAGTCAGAACGAGCCGGCGCGCCGACGGTCGCGGTGGGCCGCCTCGCCGTCGCCGGTGCATTCGCAGTTGGCGCGCGCGCGCGCGAACTCGCAGCTCGAAGCCAACTGAAGCTGCTGGGCACGGACCAGGCGTTTGACGCGCACTCGTCTGGCTGTCGACAAAGGTCGATCTGAGCGTTTCTTCGGCTGCATTCCAGTTACGATCGCCTCTCGTCGAGCGTCGGCCGCGATAGCGCGCCTTGCCTCCGCCCGCGTGCCGCGCACAGCCGACACCACCGGCGCTGCAACGCGAGTCGAAGCCGCCGCCGCCGCCGCCGCCGCCGCCATGGGCGAGCCGAAGGCGTGCAACGCGCACGTGCTGGCGCGGTTGGACGAGATGTTCCGCGACGTCAAGATCGCCGCCATCGAGAAGCAGATGCGCGAGCAGCGCCGCCGCACGCCCGACCGGGACCTGGTGCACGACGGCTCGTGTCCGCAGAGCCGCAAACACTCGGTCGCCGGCCACGGCGGCCGACGCGCCTCGCTCGACTCGACGCCGCGCCGCGCCTCGACGGACGGTCGGCGCGCCTCGGTGGACAGTCGGCGTCCGTTGCCGGACAGCCGCCACCCGTCGACGGTCGTCGACGGGCGGCGCGCGTCCGGCGCGCGCAAGCCGTCGGTCCCCGGCCTGAACGGCTCGTCCGGCTCGTCCGGCTCGTCCGGCTCGTCCGGCTCGTCCGGCCCGTCCGGCTCGTCCGGCCGGCGGGACTCGGCCGGCTCGCGGCCCGACCGCCGCCTGTCGCTCGACTCGCTCGACGGCGGTGGCGGCCGGCGCGACAGTCTGGCGAGTGTCGGCAGCGGCGGCAGCGGCGGCTCGGCGCACCTCGCCGACCTGGTCGAGGAGAACGAGGACGAACCGGCGCCGAGCATCGTCACCAATGCCAAGGTAGGCCGCGTCGCCTGGCGCCGCCGCTTGGCGCGGAAGGCGCGGCGGTCGCTCGAATCCAAGCCCGGAGGTCGTGAGTTCGAGTCCCGCAGCCAGCAGGATTTACGAATCTGCCCGCGACCGATCGGTTGGAGAGGTTGGTGACGCTATGATGTTACCTAGCGATGAATGCGTCGTACAAAGACCCAAAATGCTTCGTTCTTCGTTCTATAGAAGTAATAGTTATGGAGAACCAATGGTTCTAGAGCACTAATGGTTCTAGAGAACCAATGGTTATAGAGAACCAATGGTTCTGGAGAACTAATGGTTCTAGAGAACTAATGGTTCTAGAGAACCAATGGTTCTATGGAGCTAATGGTTTTACGAAACTAATAGTTCTGGATAAGTAATAGTCCTTGAGAACTAATAGTTCTAGCGGCTGAAATACTAGCGGCTTCAGGGAAAGCGGCTGAAATACTAAAGTGCGATCCTTCGCTGAATTACTAAGGTGGAAATTATCCATCATCACGACCACAAATACTACTAAGGTAGAGATATATGCCCTATATCACATGCTAAGGCGACAATCGACATGAGACGTCACACTCTGAGGTGGGTATTGCCACAGAGTAAATCGCACATACTGAACGGCAGGGGAGGGGTCGCCGAACGTCGAGCGCCGAGCGCCCATCTTCTGCAGGTGTTTATGCCAGTTGTCTGTTAAATACCAGGCTCAGCTATTATACCGTCTCATCCTGCTGCCCAACGTCTGTCGCAGTTGCTATCCCTCCAGCACGCTGGACTGTGATATTCCCATCTGACACACATCCAACGCATGCCTTGAGTTTGTTCATTCGGGCTAGTATAGCTAGGCTACCGGATCCAATTATTTTCTGCAGTGCTGTTGGCCTACGCATGTGCGGATTGTGCGCCTCCGGCAGACTCTGGTGACCTCCTCGACCCGGCTATCACCCGCTTGATGATATCACCGGGAACATGCAATTCTCGCGCCACCAGGCGTGCAGTTATCTCTCATCAGTGCGGGTGGCAGCTGGGAACCGCCGTGTTGGGCGGCATGCACGCGCCGTGAAGCGCACCCGCGGCCCGCCTTCCTGCCTGCCGGCCCGGCCGGGCTCTGTAATCAGCATTTAGGACCCAGCACCGCGCGATAGGCAGTCGTCAGCGGCGCCGCCTTGATGCACCGTGCCGCCGCCTTTATGCACCGTGCCGCCGCCGGCTTCCGACGCTCTCCGGCGCGGGGGTGCCTCGGCCGGCGGCCGCCGGCGGCTCGATTCATCTTGCCGCGGCGATCGCGGTGAGGTGGAGCGCGCCGAGAAAGCGACCGCCCGCGGCCGCCGGCGTGGGCGGTGGCGCTTTTTGTGCTGTCGGCCACCGCCCCGGAGGCGCGCGTGGGCGGCAGGGCGCAGAGTGGGTCAGCTTGCCAGCGCCCCCAACCGCCGCGGGTGGTGGAGGTCGCGCTGGCCGGCACAGAGCTGTGAGTGTTGGCGTGGGAGTCGGACTGAGCGTTGGCGAACGGTACAAGTCGACACTGCTGGAAGATACTAATTGGGTTAGCGCGGAACACCATTACATGGGTGCCGATCCACTTGCAGTCCCGCAGCGGTCCTGTCATGCAGCGGTCCTGCAGCGGTCGGTTCTGTCTCACCTCACCTCACCTCACCTCACCTCACCTCACCTCACCTCACCTCACCTCACCTCACCTCACCTCATCTCACCCCACCTCACCTCGCCTCCCTGCCTCGGCTCCGTCCACCAAAGAAAACAAACTCCTCTCAGATTTCGGCCGCTTACCTTCGAACGCTGGAATCCCTCTTTTGCCGAAAAAGTGAGAGAGAAAAAAGCTCCTGGGTGGGGGCGACTGTCGGCAACCTTAGTGATTTTAGATTCCTTTTTCTTTGAATAAGATGTACTGTTCTTTCGCAAATAATCGGATCGCAAATATAGTTCCAGGATAACTAACTACAATAAAGTTAAAGACCAATTGTGATGGGCCTAGGCCTATGCTCTTATCGTTGAGGGTGTATGAAACATTATTTCTGCTTCAAACATAATATTTCATTGTGCAAATTTTAAAAGATCGTTGGTTTGAATTGAAATTCTGAAAATGCAACACCGTGAAGGACTTAGTCCAAGCAATTTCATAGCATGTCTCATGTTACCGCTTATCTCATTTTGCAGATTTGCATGTCTCGCTGTGATATGTATGTGAAGGGAAAAAATCAGTTAGCATATAGACGAACAAAATCAGCAAACGATCTGGCGACATTAGCATTATCGGGTAACGGGGTTGGTAAGCCAATGCAAGATGTGTTCTGGTGATCTTTGCAGCCTCTCTCATCGTCAGTCGACCTCTTTATTAGCCTTTTGATTGTGTATCTTGTCTCAACAGCCACTTACAGCGAGCTCCATGATCAATCTCAAATTTACAAGTCACCTACCCATACCTAGCGGCATGGGCGCAGGACCATCCAATCTAAGGCGAATGTAATCAGCTAAGCGAATCAGAGCATGGTCGGTCAAATGTTGCAGTTGGCAAATCCACTGACATATAGGCATCCATTCAGTCGAAAGTTGTCAGCTGCGTCGACTTCCTACAGTATGCAGTTGACAAAAATATAGATTAATTTGCATCTGACGTATTTTATAATTATGGAAAATGGTATGTATTTTAAATTTCCCTTATCGTTTGTCTCACACTTGCTTTTTATTCGGATCACAATCTTTAACGCCCGTCTGTTAACCTCATGCACCTTACAAGCCGACTGCTGCCACTGGCTAGACCGTTGTGATCTCGAACATATGTCCATGCAGTACCGAGCTGATGCAGCCATGGCTGATGAAAAATCGAGCGATGTTCAGTGAAAATGTTGGTTGGTAGGTAAGACGTTGGTGGTGCTCTCAGGAATGTTGACAGTTCTGAAGAGGAAATTGGGGTTGCTCGAGCACCCCCAACTAGGCACGAAGTCCCGCTACTGGATTCGTTCACAGCTGACTTGAGGTGTGGGGAGTTAACCCGCACCGTCTCTCCGGTCAGATCCTCCAACTCCATCTCACCATCCACCGTCAGATGCCGTCTCGGGGGGGGGGGGAGGAGCGGTTAGTAACCCCCTCTAAAATACAAACTAAGCATCGCACGAAAACGAAAGAGGTGTCATCGGAAAGCGCTCGACGAGTAGGGTCCGGGTCCACCCCCAAAACAATTTTTCCCCAAAAGTGACGTCACCAGGGGGGCTAGATTTTCACGACTTTTCACGACTTACATTATTTGTTTGGCCCTGGGGAGTTCATTTTCGGGGATATGAAAAACAAAATTTATTTGGAATGAGGACAGCGAAATCGACCAGGGCTTTAATTTTTTCCCCCCCCCCCCCCAAAAAAAAAATTGTCTGAAATTTCAAAATTGTAAGTTTTCAAGTTTTCTTCAATTTTCCTTTTCCAATGGGTAGAACAGACAGAGAAACGTTGTTGGAAGTCAACTTGCCCTAATAAAATATGCTTACTTTACCCAGAATCCTCTATTTGAAGTGCAGTTTGGCAAATACGCAAAATTTACATGTAGTCAAAAACTAAAAAAAAATGAAAAATTTCTCTCGTACGTTTTGTTGCATCCCAAAAAATAAAGAAACGCTGAAAGTTTCATTAAAATATCTGTATCCTTTAAAGCGTGATGACTGGTTGAACTTTCTTGGAGGTGACCTCACTTGATCTTGACTAACTCGTTGACCCTAGATGACCTGACTTCAAAATTTTGCAACAGCATGCCAAATTGATGTGGGAAAAGGTATCCCCAATTTGGGCGCGCTGCGCGCCGTTCGTCCACTATCCGCGAAAAACCTGAGGGGGCGGCGGTTGAAGACCCCCCCCCGAGACGGGATGGGTAAATATCGTAAGACTACTGCTTGCAGCCATTTCTCGATCTTAAACTTTCAGCGGTGTTCGGAAATGTTCAATCATTGAATGAGGTTGAAGTACAATTGCTTTGCTTTGAGTTCAAATTTGGTATGTTCTCTCGCGAGGTATTGTTATCGTTGTCTTGCCTGCACTCAGCACCTCGATGGCGGCGGCTCGTTATACAAGGTTCTCCCCGCCCTGGAGGCGTGCCAGCAAACAATGGCGCATGACAGAGGTGCATTTATCCTAGTTAATCGAGCCGTCATGCCTTTTACAGCGGCGCCGGTTTTTGTACGTCCGCCGCTTCGTGGTGTGCCCATGTTCGAGTAAGAGATGGAGAGAGCGAGGGCGAAAACGAGCGCTAAGTTGCGTGATCCACCCGTCTAAGTCACGCCGCGCCTATCCTCTGCCGTCACCTGGGCTGCTCCCCACTAACCCGAAAATCGCCACGGCGACTTGAGACGCTTTGCTGAGACGGCCTCGGGCGTTGCTTAGACGGCCGCGGGCGCTGCTGAGACGGCCTCGGGCGTTGCTGAGACGGCCGCGGGCGTTGCTTAGACGGCCGCGGGCGTTGCTGAGACGGCCTCGGGCGCTGCTGAGGCGGTCATATTCCACAGCGGTCCGCGCGCGCCGGCCCCGTGTCCCGTTCGGCTATCAGTTTCGCCAGACACGCTCGCGCCTCGGTCTCAATCGCTGGGCACGTGAGCCAGTGGTTTGCTGGGAACAAGTCTCCGGCGGACTGGATGCCGCTGCTTTTCTCGCCTCGGCGCGTGTCGCTGTGTGTCGTGGTGGTGTTCGTGGCTGGACGTGCCGAATTGACGTAACGGAAAAGTGGTGACGGGTCTCCGTCCATGCGGCCGCCCGTTCCAGCATGTCCATCCCCCGGCAAATCCTTGGTGCTCGGGTTCGTTCTGTCACACTCCTGTACTGAGCTGTCCTGCCATGCCGTGTCCTACTCTGTCTTGCACTTCCCTGTTCTGCCCCAGTTCTATCCTGTCCCGTCCCGTCCGGTCCTGTCCTGACCTACTGTGTCCTATGTCCTGTCTTGTCTTGTCGTTGTGTCCTACTATGGCTTGTACTTCCCCTGGTACCAAACTGCCAGGCTCTAGTGCCAGCATGAGCTGAACTGGACGGCAGCATTGACAGGGCATGAAAACAACTTGGTAGTGATGGCAAAACTGCCGCCAGGATCTTTCGGCTGGAAATTCACCATCTGCACCCCTCCTCCGCCCCGTCCCCATGGTTTCTCGGTTGGAAACGTTTCATTTGCACCCTCTCCTCGGCTCCGCCCCCATGGTGATGAGGAGTGGCGACAAGCTGGTCCTCGAATTTGGAGGGGAGCTTCCCTCGGAGCTGCGACAGCGGCCCGTGGCCCGCGATCATTGGCGGCCGACTCGGGCAGACTGACGGGGTGGTTGACGCCCGGCTCTGGCCGACCCTTGCCGACTGACGGGAGGGGGGGGGCGCCCGGCTCTGGCCGACCCTTGCCGACTGACGGGAGGGGGACGACAGGCTCCGGCAGACTCGGCCCGACTGACGGGAGGGGGGGCGCCCGGCTCGGGCAGACTCGGCCCGACTGACGGGAGGGGGACGCCAGGCCCCGGCAGACTCGGCCCGACTGACGGGAGGGGGACGCCAGGCTCCGGCAGACTCGGCCCGACTGACGGGAGGGGGGGGCGCCCTGCTCGGGCAGACCCTTGTCGACTGACGGGAGGGGGCGCCAGGCTCCGGCAGACTCGGCCCGACTGACGGGAGGGGGACGACAGGCTCCGGCAGACTCGGCCCGACTGACGGGAGGGGGGACGACAGGCTCCGGCAGACTCGGCCCGACTGACGGGAGGGGGGGCGCCTGGCTCGGGCAGACTCGGGCGACTGACGGGAGGGGGACGACAGGCTCCGGCAGACTCGGCCCGACTGACGGGAGGGGGGCGCCAGGCTCCGGCAGACTCGGCCCGACTGACGGGAGGGGGGGGCGCCCGGCTCGGGCAGACTCGGCCCGACTGACGGGAGGGGGGACGCCCGGCTCCGGCAGACTCGGGCCGACTGACGGGAGGGGGACGCCAGGCTCCGGCAGACTCGGCCCGACTGACGGGAGGGGGGAGCGCCCGGCTCGGGCAGACTCGGCCCGACTGACGGGAGGGGGGCGCCAGGCTCCGGCAGACTCGGCCCGACTGACGGGAGGGGGACGACAGGCTCCGGCAGACTCGGCCCGACTGACGGGAGGGGGCGCCGGCTCCGGCAGACTCGGGCTGACTGACGGGAGGGGGACGCCTGGTTGTTGTTGTTTGGTTATTGGTTTCACGACACATCGACCATTGAGTCATGTAGCGTGCCAATCTCTCACGCCGATTGGTCGCGGGCGAGGAGTAGTGACAGGTGAGACTCGAACCCACAACATTTCGATTGTGAGACGAGCAACTTACCCCCTAGACTACTCGTCCCCGGGAGGGGGGACGCCAGGCTCCGGCAGACTGACGGGGTGGGTGACGCCCGGCCCGGGCAGACTCGGGCAGACTGACGGGAGGGGGACGTCCGGCTCCGGCAGACTGGCAGACTGACAGGGGGGGGGGTGACGGCCGGGTCCGGCAGACGGGGAAGACGGTGACGCCCGGTTCCTGCCGATTCCCGGCCGGAGCTGGCACAGCGTGACGCGCCATGGGCGGCGGCACCGTGACGAGTCCGGTTGGCCGTGACGGTGCGTGACGCTGGCCATGACGGCCGGCGCGCGCGTCACGCCCGCAGGGGTGAGACGGAACCGCGTCGGGGAGCCTCCATTGGCCGCGCGCCGTGTGCCGCGGAGGAGGCAGTTGGGGAAGGAGCTGCCGTCGGCGGCCAGTCCGTTCGCGGCGGCGGGTGCTGCGGCGTCGGCGGCGGGTGTGTGACGCCGAGCTTCGGCCTTTCCTGCTGGTGGACGCCCAGGAGACACTCGTGGCTGACGGGGAAAAGGTGGCGGTGAGCGAGACAGACCAACAAGCCGTCCGCCGGAGCTGGTTGCAGAGCTGGTTACTGGCATCGGCCCTGTCCGGGTGCTTCCCTCCCGACCGTCCGCTCCTGCTGCGACTCCGTCAGATATGGTAACGTGCTTTGGCAGCAGGCCACACATGCTTTTGCGTGGTCTTAGCGATCTCCAGTTGATCTTGAGTCGGCCACGATACCTCGCCCTGACTGTTTCTGGATTGTTCAGAGTGTTATGACATTTCGCGCGGCCCTTCTCTGTGTAAACTCCGTCTGGCCGGAGTAGACATGCGCTGGCTTGAGGGTTATCTTTGGAACCGCTTCCGATAGGTGATGGTGCGGCCTCGATTTGCTCGAGATCGATTTGTCTAAACCTCACCATAATTATATTGGAAGACATCAAGGTTTAGCTTTGGGCCCTTATTGTTCTGGATGTATGCGAACGACCTGCCTCCGTTCGTTGATGAAGCCTTCGATGCAGATGAGGTTCAGGTGCTGGTGAGAGGAAAACCTGCTTATCCCGGTTCCCTCGTATGCTCCATGCAATTCAACTTCTCCCTCTTGGCTCACTAGTTCGGAAAAACGCATGAAAATAAATGCACAGAAGACACAGCGTGCCGCCCTTGGATCCGGGCAGCTCATTCAGCGACTATCTCCAATCAACAACACCTTCATCAGCTCGACTATGCAGCCATCACATACCATCAGGAACCTCGGTGTCTGGGCACTAGATGCCATTATTGCAGTCGATGCACCCCTGACCTCCAATTAACAAACAAACGAACCTCGGTATCTTGGTGTGTGTGTGATTGTGGGTTTAGGGCGCATCGACCATGGTTGGTTATTTAGCGCCCATCGTTATCTTGGTATAATCTGGTA